>JAFBJR010000047.1:3755291-3826533 GCA_016785285.1 Brachirus orientalis
ATTTCAACTAAGTCCAGTTGCCTTTTTTTACTACACTTTGAAATGATTAGCAAGATTTCTTGCATATAAAATATAATGCAAAACAATCAGGTGATTAATTGAAGGGATTATTATTTTAATTTCTTTTACATTATATTGTTTTTATTATTAATGTGTTTTCTGCAAATTTGTTGCATTAGTGTATGTTACTAATGAAAAATTTGTTGTTAATGATAGTGTTGTGAAAATCATCTGTAAACGTATCTCCTGGCCCTAATGTGCATTCACTTTTGTGGAAACAGGGTTAGATTAAGAACTTTATACAACCCCTGGCAAAAATTATGGAATTACCAGTCTCAGACGATGTTCATTCAGTTGTTTAATTTTGTAGAAAAAAAAGCAGATCACAGACATGACTCAAAACTAAAGTAATTTCAAATGACAACTTTCTGGCTTTAAGAAACACTAAAAGAAATCAAGAAAAAAAAGATGTGTTAGTCAGTAACAGTTACTTTATGGAATCACTCAATTCTGAGGAAAAAATTATGGAATCACCCTGTAAATTTCCATTCCCATAACTAAGACCTGCATCAGATTAGATCTGCTCGTCAGTCTGCAGTAAAACAGGAGTGATCACACCTTGGAGAGCTATTGCACAAAGTGGACTGACATGAATCATGGCTCCAACACAAGAGATGTCATTTGAAACAAAAGAGAGAGATTATCAAACTTCTTAAAGAAGGTAAATCATCACGCAGTGTTGCAAAAGATGTTGGTTGTTCACAGTCAGCTGTGTCTAAAATCTGGACCAAGTACAAACAACATGGGAAGGTTGTTAAAGGCAAGCATACTGGTAGACCAAGGAAGACATCAAAGTGTCAAGACAGAAAATTCAAAGCAATATGTCTTGAAAACAGAAAATGCACAGCAAAACAAATGAGGAACAAATGGGAGGAAACTGGAGTCAACGTCTGTGACCGAACTGTAAGAAACCGCCTAAAGGAAATGGGATTTACATACAGGAAAGCTAAACGAAAGCCATCATTGACACCTAAACAGAAAAAAACAAGGTTACAATGGGCTAAGGAAAAGCAATCGTGGACTGTGGATGACTGAATGGAAAAGTCATATTCAGTGATGAATCGCGAATCTGCATTGGGCAAGGTGATGATGCTGGAACTTTTGTTTGGTGCCGTGCAAATGAGATCTATGAAGACGACTGCCTGAAGAAAACATGCAACTTTCTACAGTTGTTGATGATATGGGGCTGCATGTCAGGTAAAGGCACTGGGGAGATGGCTGTCATTACATCTTCAATAAATGCGCAAGTTTACGTTGACATTTTGGACACTTTTCCTATACCATCAATTGAAAGGGCATTTTTCAGGATGACAATGCATCTTGCCATAGAGCAAAAACTGTGAATACATTCTTTGAAAAAAGACACATATGGTCAATGTTATGGCCTGCAAATAGTCCAGATCTCAATCCAATTGAAAATCTGTGGTGGACGTGGAAGAAAATGGTCCATGACAAGGCTCCATCCTGCAAAACTGATCTGGCAAAAGCAATCAGAGAAAGTTGGAGCCAGATTGATGAAGAGTACTGTTTGTCACTCATTAAGTGCATGCCTCTGAGACTGCGAGCTGTTATAAAAGCCAGAGGTGGTGCAACAAAGTACTCGTGGTGTGTTAAAGTGTTCTTTTGTTGTTGTTGTTTTTTTTTTTTTTCAAGATTCCATAATTTTTTCCTCAGAATTGAGTGATTCCATAATTTTTTCCTTCTGCTTTGTCTAAAAAAGTAACTGTTACTGACTAACGGATCTTTTTTTTTCTTTGATTTCTTTTAGTGGTTCTTAAAGCCAGAAAGTTGCCATTTGAAATGACTTTAGTTTTGTGATCTGCTTTTTTTCTTCTACAAAATTAAACAACTGAATGAACATCCTCCGAGACTGGTGATTCCATAATTTTTGCCAGGGGTTGTAGATTTTGAAAAGTGAACAGCATCATGGTGGTAATGTTGATGATACTTATGCAAAGATTCTCATCTACAGTGAGAAATGGCCACAGGCAGTGCGGGCTAATGGACATCTTCTCCTTAACTCTGAAAAGGTGTGGCAAACATGAATAGTGTGAAATATAAACCAGCATAAAGTTTGTGTATTAGAACAAAACAATAGCCTGATTCCAACTGCAGGTCCTGGGTGGACTTCGTGTAGATATAAACCTTAATAAGTTATGATATTGTTAATATATATTTTTACAACTTTTTACTCTTATGTGTTGGGAGTTGATACATGTTTGATATATAAAAAAATTATTACTATGTGCTGTTGATTTACAGTTGTTTTGCCTTTGTAATAGATTTAAACACAGTCTGTCACTTGATGCTTTAATTCCTCTGTGCTTTGTAATGAATTTAGTCATACTTTGGTGGGCATACTTGACACACACTCACTGCTAACATCTGTTTGTCTCTTAACCAGATGTCTAAATCAACTGGAAACTTCCTCACTCTAAGCCAAGCAATTGACAAGTTTTCAGCAGATGGTACATTCAGTTCTTTCTTTCTTTCTTTCTTTCTTTCTTTCTTTCTTTCTTTCTTTCTTTCTTTCTTTCTTTCTTTCTTTCTTTCTTTCTTTCTTTCTTTCTTGTAAAGTTAAGAAACTTCCCCATCTTCATAAGTGGATGGCTATAGTGTTGATATTAGGTTCTGTGAGCCATTCTTGTATGTCAGATGTCTTATAATGCACTGCAAGCAATGAATTTCTGCAAGGTAATTATGTGCGCTATAATGTAGGTGTAATCTGTGAGGCATGTATATTCAGTACGATCACTCAACTGAAACACATTAATGTCCAACATGTTCCAATTAGTGATGGAATGCCATGTATGCTCGTCTTTACAGCAAAGTGGCTCCCACTGCTTCACTGGCCTCCACAGGACAACGGTTTCCAGTGGAGTAATGAAATATTAATACCCAGATGTGTATGGTTTCTGTCTAGAAGCATTCTCACCTTGGGAGAAAGCAAAAACTCATTGGCCTGACAGCGGATAGACCTATTAGGTTCACCCCATCCAAGAGTGTAGCAATATCTCTGCAGGATATTTTAAGTTTTAGCTTTCCACCAAATCTGTGAACTTCACCTAGTTTTTAAAGTCTTTTACTGAAGAGACTAAAGAAGCCAGTGTCAATGTTGGTATGTTTATCAGAGGATCAAGGAGACCTTTATATTTTTAAATATATTGTATATATTTGTGCAGATCATAAATGTAGTGGACTTTAAGTTTCAAGTTTGCAATGTACTTCCTGTTGTTTAACACAAATCGCCATTTCTTCTAACAGGTATGCGTTTGGCTCTGGCTGATGCTGGCGATACAGTGGAGGACGCCAACTTTGTAGAAACCATGGCTGATGCAGGCATCCTGCGTCTGTACACCTGGGTGGAGTGGGTGAAGGAGATGATTTGCAACCAGAACAACCTGAGAGCAGGACCTGCAGACACCTTCAACGATCGGGTCTTTGTCAGGTAGATGTCTGATTTTATGTGTTAAACAGTTACCAAGAACACTACAGTGACTTTTACAGGCAAATTTAAACGGCTTGTTTTGTTTTAGTGAGATGAATGCAGGCATCTTGAAGACTGAGCAGCACTATGACAAGATGATGTTTAAGGAGGCTCTAAAGAGTGGCTTCTTTGAGTTTCAGGTAAATAAATGTCACTCACTCATTTTCTACCGCTTTCCACTAGGGGTCGCGTCCAGTATGCTTTTTATTCTAATGTTGATATGTGTTATATGTTGATTGTGTTATATTAAATAAATAATAGGCTTCAAATCTCATTACAAACATGTGGTGCATTCTTAAGATTAAATGTTTGTTTGAGGATGTTGTAAAGTCTTTTAAACTGTTGAATGTTTGTCTGAGCAGGCAGCCAAAGATAAGTACCGTGAGTTGGCGATCGAAGGCATGCACAGAGACCTCATCTTCCAGTTCATAGAGAGACAAACTCTGCTGCTGGCCCCAATCTGCCCACACCTTTGTGAATACACCTGGGGTCTGTTGGGAAAGGTAAGATACACATACTCTAGATTTAACATTATATTTTTGATTTCATGTTTCGAGGGGCTTGTGTGCTCTGAGTTTCTTAAATTTAGTTTTTATCCACTCTGCATTTGTCTTTCAACTTTATCTCCCGTTTACAGTTTCTGTCAAAACATAAGTATAGTCAAAGGCGATATTTACATTTAATGGTTAAACGTGGGATCAAGGCAATAGAGGCACACAGGCTTCATGTATTCCTGCAGTGCTGCTAGTCCCAGTGCTAGTTGCCCGTGTGAAATGACTACGAACACACATTTTTCCTCTGTTTTCATTTCATGTCCACCCGGAGCTTGTTTTAACACTGGGACTTATTTTCTCTTATCAGTATGGAAGGAATACACATTCTGTTGAACACTCCTCACGGTGCAGAGAGCCAAGAATATTTTTAACACTCCAATTTATGAATATGTAAGGGGTGCTGCTGCACTGTAGATGGGTTTTTCAGTTGTCTCTTAGCAACAACAAAAGCTCTACAAACAGTGTTTTTTCCCAATCATGTGTTCAGCACTGCCAGTTTAAGACTTAAGAGACACTCCTTGGACACAGTGGAAGACACAATAGTGTGTGGTTTAAACATTTGTCCATTTAATATGGTGTGTGCCTTAGTTTGTTATGAAGGTGCCCCGGCTGTGTAGTTTGATTGGATTTAAAACCTCCTGTGGGCCTCAAACTGTTTTAAAAAAAAAAAAATAAATAAAAAATAAAAAAAAACTTGAAACACTCAATCAACAGTCTCTCCTCGACAATGCCCTTATCATACCTGACCTTTCTCTCTCCCTCATAGACTGGTTCTGTAACAAAGGCTTCGTGGCCCGTGGCAGGTCCAGTTGATGAGATTTTGATTCGTTCCTCTCAGTACCTGATGGAGACTGCACACGACCTCCGACTGAGACTCAAAGCTTACATGTTTCCCCCAAAAAGCAAGGTAAAATATAACATGTCTGTGTTGTTTCACATACTTAGCTACCACTCTATCATCTTGTAATGGTTAATTGTTCTTTGTCTCTTGGGCTTTATGTAATGCAGGGGTTTATGTAATGCAGGGGTGTCAAACTATATGACCTGTGTTTTACGTTTTGTCTATCTTTTAGTATGTTTTAGTAGTTTATCTTATTCTTCTCTAATGTACAGCACTTTGCCTCAGCTGTTGTTGTTTTTAAAGTGCTTTATAAATAAAGTTGGATTGGAGTTGGATTGGATGACCTGGGGGGCCAATGGGCTTCTAGTCTGATCAAGAGGGGGCCAAAAATTACACAGTATTCCATCATGATATTGCAAGTAAGATATTCATGACAACAAACTAAGTTTAGGTCAATAGTAAGTTATTATCCACATGGGCGCATGTGAGTTGGCACCTCTGATGTAATGGTTTCATTCTTGTTTGAGGGACAGCACAATGACGGAGGGAAAAAAAAAGCACAGTAAGACGCTTGAAAACATCATGAAGCAGTAGCTAGAGTTGTTGCATCTGAAGCTAGTGCATAATCAGGATATCAAATATAAATATTTTTAAATCACATATTGAATTATGTATGTGTAGAAATTTGTTTTTTAATACTTAATCTTTATATACGTCCTTTATAACTATCCTTACAAAAGTGTAGCAGTCACATCATCGCAGTCCACATCTTCTAGTCCATGTCCATGCAGACTGGGGGGAGGGGGGTTGTTTCCCCAGTTGGTTATTAATATTTCCAGTATTACACTAAAAGTCCTGAACCCAATTGTACCAACCTTGGTGGAAATGTTAAAAATTGGAAATATTTTGTCTGAAGTCTGTTGTCACCTTCTGTCTGTGTCATGGCACCCTGTCTGATCTTTATAGCATAAAAGCTATATTGTTTAATAACAGGTTTGAAATTCAATAAATTGTTATATAGAACTGCAAGAAAAGCAAGCCAGTTATTTACAAACTTTAAAAAACAGCCTCTATCTTGTGCTCCCTTGCTATTAATTTGATGCATAAGTTTTGATGCCATGGTTGCAAATAGGATGATTGATTGGAAAAGAGCCTTTTCTCTGCTTTTCACATCACAGCTCTTCTCATACGTATATAGGGGACAGATACATTTAGTTGGAGGATGATTTTCGTCTTTTGTTTAAACATGAATAACCTCACACTTGATTCATAGATAAAATAAAAGCAGTGTTTCCCCTTTCATAAATACCCATAGAGTAGCTTTCTCTAATTTTCAGATTGTTTAATTTATATAGATTATATTAATGGAAAACATTGGCATGCATACAGTACAGAGCTAGAGCAGACTTGACAGCTGTCATGTACAGTAAGTTCACAGATTCCCACAAAAATAAACACAGCATTCTGCTTGATGAATCCAAATGCACAATTTGCTCATTGGCTTGAGTATAGGGATTTTTTGTTATATTATAGAGCTAAAATAGACTGATCTGAAATCTCTCTTTTTACACTGACAGAAAGGAGACTCGAAGCCCCCAGCCAAGCCTTCTCACTGTACCATCTATGTAGCCAAGACCTACCCTTCATGGCAGCACAGTGCACTGTCCCTGCTCGGCAAGCATTACAAGGTGAGTAACAAACAGCTAAACTAGGACTGGGTATTGTTAATGATTTCTTGAGTCAATTAAATTTTGATTCACAAGATCCAGATTTGATTCATCCACACAGTGCAACTCCACAGTCGCAGTTGATGATTCACATTTGAACCTTAACAACCTGTTTGAGTTTAAATTATACAGCCTAGAAGCCCAGACACTTTAAAATAATTGCCAAATTGTTCAAAAGAGGGTGCTGTGAGTGCACCTTGGCCTACACCTATGTCCTCTATGCTCACCAGAAGTAGACAAACAGTGTTATGTTGTTTTTGGAGGACACAAAAAACAAAATTTTTAGCAGCCAATCATGACACCAAAGCATCTTAAAAGTGGCATGAGGAGCAGTATTTCTGGTTATGCACCATAGATGGCAAAATATTTCATACTTATTTAATGTAAATTAAAATCCCCTTTTTTTACTTACCTAGTGCATTTCTCTCTGTCTCTGTATTAACCGCCTTTGTTTTTTGTCTCCCTGTCTGTCCAGAAAAACAACGGCAGCCTTCCAGACAACAAAGTGATAGCGAGTGAGTTGGGAGCCCTCCCTGAACTGAAGAAATACATGAAGAGAGTCATGCCTTTTGTAGCCATGATCAAGGTATGTTTGGAGGCAATGGAAAGGATGGCACAAAAATGTTTTCTGTGTCTGTGTACAAGATGATTTAGAGAGGCTTTCTCTGTCTGGTCTAATGTTTGTTTGCTGTATTCAATAAGCAATGGGTGTTTTAAAAAACAAAAAAACAAAAAAAAACTTTACATCAACTCTGTATATCTGATAATTCGTATTTCAAACTTTTATAACTTAGCCTTATTGCAATCAAAATATATAATACATTCTTGTATCAGTTCTTAAGTGTATTTAAAATCAAGTCACTAACCACCAGGAAGATGCTTGTTAAAATCTTAGATGTCTCATCTTAAAGCTGCTCCAGCCTGGGTCAGGTGATATATTTTCTCTAAAGTGATCATAACAATTAAACTAATAAATAGTCATGGATTTATGTCCACAGTTTGTTTCACATTCATGGCATTCATCCTTTTAGTGGGTTTCTCATTGCTTTTCTGGGTCCATGGTTTGTTTTGGCACCTTTTGTTCAGAAAGCTACCTTCTTCATTTTGAGGCAGCATCAGCATAACAACGAACATTCAGAATGATACTAAATTATTAAACCTGATGTTTTTAGCAGGTGGATTAAACATATTTCTTCTTATTCTAAATGCTAGCATGTTTAAAAACTCAAACTGAAAATTGAATTAGAATAATTTAACTTGTTGAAGTTTTTATTTATTGATGTTCTTTACTCAACTTTTTGGGTTCTCCTTTGTGTTTTGTAGGAGAACTTGGAGAAAAATGGGCCCAGGGTTTTAGATCTGGAGCTGGAGTTTGACGAGCGAACAGTCCTCATGGAGAACCTGGTCTACTTAACCAATTCTTTGGAGGTGTATTGTATTGAGTATCTGGCTTATCTTTAAATTTAGGCATCATTTTATATGTCCCTCTCAACCAAATATGTAATGGGGTCTGCATTCTTGTGAACCCAGAGCTCAACATAAAGGTTTGCCATGTGTTACAATTTTTCTACAGCTACAACACAGTTAAATATTTCGTAATATTTGGTAGACATTCATAAATCCTGCACATATCAAGATATAAATTAAATTTTTCAATTTTGTACTCTAGTGTTTGGCTTCTTCTGCAAAAAAAAAAGATGAGACCATCCTTAGTGCAGCTGTTGACCAGAAAAGGGTTTGATACTTAAGCACAGAAGCTTATCCCAGTCAAAAGCTGAAACTTTAAGATATGTTTGTGAACACAACACAGATTGAACCACAGAAAAGAAAAAAACTAATCTCTTAATCCAAATTCCCATGTGTCTGATCGATCATAGCAAGGGATGATGTGCCACACAAAAGCCACTAAAGTCTTTTGTGAAGCAAGTGCAATAACCTTGAAAAGTGGAAGTTCACAAAAATCATGAGCAGAGCTATGCTTTAAATATTTTGAGAATTTCTTTATGGATGCTTTGGTCCTTTGCTGTTTAAAAAAAAAAAAAAAAGAAAAAGAAAAAAAACTGGTCTCTGTTGAGTTCAAACCAACCTTATCTGCTTTGTTCAGTGAAAGATGTTTAATATTTTTTTTTTTTTTTTTTTTTTTTTTTAGAAATTGGCCGAATATAGAAAGCTCTTTTACTACTTTACAATCCTTTCACTCTGACACACATCGCTGACCTTATTTTTCTCATCATTTCTATTCTACAGTTGGAGCAGATAGACATCTTGTTTGCATCTGAGGGTGACGACAAAGTGAAGGAGGACTGTTGCCCAGGGAAACCATTCAGTGCTTTCCGATCGGAGGTAATTTCTTTTGACTGTTGGCTGCTCTAAACTGACTTTGTGAATGTCAGAGGACATATGCAAGTGTGATTTTGATATTGGCTGTAAGGTGCCAGTGCAGAGGCCAATTGATACTTAAAGACAATACCTTTCCTAGCCAGAGCTTATTCATCCTGTTGCCATCTGGCACACACTACAGAACTAACTGCTGCTGTACCTCCAGATTATAGTGCAATTTCATTCCACAGGCTGTGACTGACTTTATCCACCACACTTTCATGACTTCATTATTTTTTGATGACTTAATTATTTATTCATTCTTTGCTATAACTTGTTCTTTGTAAGAAGTATAAAATGACTCCATTAGTCATTTCAGTATATGATAGGGTATAGCATATTAAATTGAGTCTTGAATCTTTTTCATTTACATACCACTTTTTAAGACCTAATTTTCCTCTGCTGCACATTTTTCCTGTATTTCTTTGATTGTGCGCATCTCTTTGGCAGCAGTGCTTTGTCACTGAATTGCGTTGTAATACATTTGTGTCATTCTTTTGATCACCCAGCCTGGAGTGTGTGTGTCCCTCGTCAACCCTCAGCCATGCAACGGCATGTTTTCTACAAAGATTGATTTACGGCATGGGGACAGCAGAGACAGCATTGTCCGTAGACTATGCAAGGTCAACAGACTCATCAAAGGTCAGTAAGACAAATGGATTCACATTATAAATTTATTAACTGTTTAGGACCCAACATATACCAAATATACCAAAATATTAATGTTAGAATCGAAGTGGATAAGAATATTTTAAACTGTTATAGTTGAAGGTTTAGAAGAGGTTATATTAGATTATGTTTGTGTGCACACTCCATCTTTTTAGTGGAAAAAAAAGATTATACACATTATTTAACTGTCTAAAAGTTAACTCTGTTATTGTCTGTTCTTTCTAATTATCTTTCTAATGCACAAGAGAGGCTCCAATGCTTTTCTTGTTTTGTTAATGACATCATATACAGAGATGTCTGTATATGAGGACAATATACACCTGTTCAATATGTTTATAAATGTTTAGGGCATGACCCTTTATCATATCTGCATAAGCAAATGAAGCCTTTAAATAATGGAGCCTTTTTGAATATATCTGATATTTAAAAAGAGAAGAGGAGATGATGGAGGAGAAAAAAATGTTGTCAGAATATATATCTATTAAAAATAAGCTGAACAGTTGCAGTGTGTGAAAAACAGGACATGCTGTTTGGTTTAACTATAAAAACTGTAAATGTACCCTTTTTATTGTAACAAATAGCTTTGTGCTGTAACTGTAAGATCATCATAAAAACAGTATTTGTGCTGATATTGCATATTTGGTCAACATTTGCAGAAATATAGTAGCTTGAAAGTTTTGCATTAGGAATGATACAGAATATACAGTGAAAAGCACGTAAGATGCATCACAGATTGTGTATCAGGGGATGTTCATGTTTGTAGAATATTGTTCAAGTGCTTTAGTGTATGTAGGAGCAGTACAGCATATGACCCACTTAGCTTGATTGTTTGTCTCCCCATCACTCGTCTTCTTTCTCCTCAAACTTCTTTCTCTCTCTGCGTTGGTTCTCAGTTTTTTTCTCATTCAGTATTTGCATCCTTCTCTCATCTTTTCCTCTGCCATTGTGTGTTATTACCACCTCACTCCGTTATGTCTCTCCTCTAACTCTGCCTGCTTCCCTGCCCACTAGACATGTCAAGAGTGAAGTTGATGAGGTATGAGGACCCCATACTGGGGCCACGCCGGGTGCCTGTCCTGGGACAGGAGGAACAGGGCAAACTGCCCATCTCCAGCAAGTCGGTGTTCAGCATCAATCTGGAGGAGAATAAGGTCACTCTGGCTGACAATGGCCTCACTGTGGACATAGGGGACACTCTGGTTTATTTAGTTCATTAGAGTAGCAGTCACTCGCTGATGAACACACACAGGCATATGGGGGCACATTCAGCAGTGGATCATTTGTATAAGGTTTATTAAATCATAAACCTAAAAAAGAAAATTGGCCATTTTAATTTAAACCATAGAACACCAACTCAAAATTGTACATGCATCGTATAAGTAAAGTGCTTTACTACACTTTGCATTAGATGTAAAAGCTCATCTTCCCACTGTCCATTGTCAGTGGATTATTAGACAAAACAAAAATACAAGATGTTATAATTGTAAACAAAGTTCACAAATTTCTAGTATTGGGTTAGGATTCTTAAAAAAATAATGAGCAACATTTGTTCAACATGAAAACAAAAAAATATAAAATACCTTACTGATGTGGCACTTAAGTTCTTTCTTTCTCTCACTGCTGGATGCTGCCATAGGGAATTTCTGAATCTAATGGGATCTTCTATCTTCTTTTCTATAACAACTCTTTCAATAGTGAATTCAGATCTGGGTTAAGTCAGAACAAAACAACAATGGTTTGGGGTTTTATAATCCTCTCTAACAAATT
Source organism: Brachirus orientalis (assembly GCA_016785285.1). NCBI lineage: Eukaryota > Metazoa > Chordata > Actinopteri > Pleuronectiformes > Soleidae > Brachirus > Brachirus orientalis. The sequence continues at coordinate 3,766,776 of JAFBJR010000047.1, forward strand.
AAATTATGTGACTATCAGGACTCAGGTGCTGAAATTCGGTTGAATTGTGCAACGAAAAAATAAGATTTTCAAAATATCCCTGACTCCCCTCCTAGCCTTTGCTATGGGAGTTCAAACCCTGTCTTTATATTGCCTCTTAGGTTAAAGTTGAATTTTGTAAGTTTTTCTTTGTGGGCCATTTTCTTGTCTGATATGCTACAATAAAGTAACTATTTGTATAATGAAGTGGTTGAATAATGTTTTGTTTTATTTTTCCCTGAAAGGCAATGAACTGCCATCTACTACCATGTTCTGTTTTGTTGCTGACCAACCACTTGTATAATATTAGCACATGGTGAGACTACCCCTGCATCTTCCCCATGCCTGTTGTTTTCATATAGATGGTAATTTTGCTGCTGTGTTGTTTAACACATTGAAGGTAAGATGCTTCATTCCCTGAGTCTGTAGGGCAGCTTTACTGTTTCCTCAGTGTGGGTGGCACATGTCTGACTTGTGCTTTTCCAGAGAAGAATAAACCCATTGAAAAATTCAGCCACTTACTGTTGTTTCTCCTATGTGCTATGTTAATTGTGTTCTGGAAATTAAGAAAATAAATGTTGCACACAAGAATAAAACAGACCTTAACTGTGAAGTGGTTGTGGGGAAGAAGCTAGTTCACCAGATCCACTGTGATGAGACTGTTTGAAGCAATGAGGGTCATAAGTCAGGATTCAGCTGTTTCAGGCGAAATGTGTAGCTAAAGTATGAAAAGGAGATTTAATTGTTAATAAACGTCATCTTGGGGTTGTCAATTCTCTGCTCTACACACCAATGTGTCCCTTAGCACTCACATTGTTCCTGGCCTGGAACAGTGTGAGCTTGTGTTATAGAAAAGTGCTGAGTCCACAAATGAACTTGAACTATAGACAATTTACCATCTACTGGCATTTACAAATGATAAATGCATATTGGAGCAAGAAAATAAAAGATTCTCTGGTCTAATGAGATAAAATAGAATTCTGAGCAGATTACATTAGTTTGCAACAATATAGTGAAGGATGATAGTGCTGAGCTTTTGAATGAGCAAAGAGAGGCACTGCTGTTACATCCCAAAATTAATAAATATATATATGTATGTATATATAAATATATATGTGTATATATACATACATATATATATATATATCTCAAAAGTATTTTAATCAATATGTCAAACTCTGTAACATTAGTTTTCACTATATTAAACACTGAAGGTTATAGCTTTAAATGTTCTAGACTAGACACTCAAATCTAAACCTAGTTTAGACTTCTAGTCTCAGAGCTTGAAATGATCTGCTGTGACTTAAAAATCCTGGGTGCAAACACTACAAAGTTTTAATCAAGGAGACTCAAAGGTGTGTTTGCTGCCAGGGAGGCTCCTGTACGTGCTGACTTAACACTTATATCAATGAGAGATTGTAATCTTCAATTTTGAATAAGGTGGTGGTGTTTTTTTTTCACGTTGACAGTATGAGGTATTAAATCTAGTTTGAAGAATGTTTTTCTTTAGGAAAGAGTCTCGAAGAGAGAACACTTTATACACTGAGTAGCTACACGATTCTTAAAAATTCTCAACAACTACCTTGAATGTGAGTGTGTGAACCAAGTGTCCAAACCGTGGTAGTTTCAATATCTGACCTTCCACCACTTAAAACTCTCCTTTGTCCTTTGTTCTCCACTCCTCTCAGCCTGTTTGTAAAATCCATTGTCAGAACTCAGAAAACAGAAAGTCTGTCCCCTCGAAACATGAGCCACACGTGTTTCATTGCTTCTAAAATGCATCTTTCACTTCCTGACTCCTCACTGTGCAAGACTTTCTTTCAGCCTTTAAGGTGAGTCTAACATTTACCATACAACTATTTAAATACATAATTTTAATAAAAGCAGTCATGAGTCAAATGCACTATTACATTAGATTTTTTTTTTTTTTGCTTTTTATGTATAGTTTTGCAAATAACTTGGAATTTATCTTAATTTGTCACTCTACAGGGTTTCGTGTATCTTAGTAATATTCTATAACCAATATAGTAAATTAATAAAATAATTCAGCCTGTTCTGACCTGCTGGTCTGCTTATGTGTTGTACATGCGAAGATTCACATCTGATTATTTTGTACCAGCTACTATTTTGTGTCCGTGCACCATGATGTGTATCTGCCCTCTCTGCATTTGCTATAGTAGCAAGGGGCACTGTAAAGTCTCACACAGAAGGCGACTAATGCATGACTTATCTCTGTCACGCAGCTTCTGGCCGAGCCATACGACTGCTGGTTTATCTGCTGCGACACACACCCTCTCAGTAGGGAAGTGTCACCCTGCCTCCCCCTCCACCACCTCCTTTCTGCTGACTCCCTGCTCACCCACTCCTCTTTTCATCTCCTCGTCTCACCCCTCTCTGGATGCCAGGAGCTTCTGGTCATGGAGCAGAAGACAGTCACACACCAGTAAGTGTTTCTTTGTCCCTACTGGTACACAGGGTTGTCACCACTGAGCACAATGGAATACAGCCAATAGCGTACTCATTCTGTTTTATTATGTTGCATTATTTCTTCTTTTATGCCTCTATGAATGTTGTTTTAGTCCTAAATATGGTGAAAGCATGAATACATGTTCTGTTATTTATTGTAGTTTAATGGTGGTCTGATAATATTATTCGGATACATTGATATAATTGTGGTGCTGTGATTTTGTAATAACATAGTCTTCAAAGAAAAATTAAATTAGCTGAATGAATTAAATTCTCACTTGCAGACTAATTGGTTCATTTGAGGCAGTTTGTTTTCCATATTCAGCCTGAGGTTACAGTATCACTGGCATATTGAAGAGTGAATTAATTCATCAACTTCCTAATCTAAAGATAGATTAACTGAAAAACATATATACTTTATACAATTTTAGACCCCTTCTGTTGGTTACTAAGGACTCAACATCAGTGTTTGAAGAGGAGGGGAGTTTCACCACAAGAAGCGAAACTAACTGGAGGTCAAACAACACCCCTGCAGTGACAGACCCTATACTCACACAGCCTGGACTCGGCATCACCACGACAACCATAACCACCGTCACGCAGACAGGAGGAGGCTGGAGCAGTGGCTTGTTTGACATCTGTGGAGACAAGACTACATGTAACGTGCACACAACCAGACACAGTACAAGTTGTAACTTCAAGACTCTCTCACTCTTTGTCTGTTTGCAATTGTGAATTAACATTACTGAAAAATTAACTTCATGTAAACCATTAGATACACAGTGACAGAAACTATTTAATGGAGTATGACTTTGACGGATTGACGGAGGAAGCTGATCATATTTAGTCATAAAATGGCCATAATATATCATCCAAGATGAGTTTTTTTAAATGTTTTGTTTAGAGGTAAAACAAAGGTTTGCAATGGAGTAGCTTTAAAATATAGACGAAATAAAGCAGATACATGTTATGCATGTGTGTGAGCACAGTCTAATGCCGTTATTTAACACTGCAGTATGTGTCCATGTTCCAGACTCTTTGGCAACCACACAGTTGGAAATGTTTTTGTATGTTTTTATTGAAAATAAAGGTGCAAGTCAAAAACAAACTCACACAGTTGCATGTACTTAGACTGTGTTGACCTGTCTATGTTTACAGGTATTCTGGGAAGTCTGGTGCCATGCTGTTTAGACCTGAGCTTAGCTCACCAGTATGGTGAGTGTCTGTGCGTGCCTCTGTTACCAGGTTCCACTTTTGCCATACGAGTTGGGATCAGAGAGAGGTACAAGATACGGGTGAGTGTGCCTGTGTTTTTACATGTAAAAAAACAAAGATATTTGTCCAGGGAAAGAAGATTTGTGCTACCCCTAAACACACCAACATGAAAACATTCTTGCTTAGGTTCTGCTCATAAAGCATTATCTATAAAGTAATTTAGCAAAAAGCAAATAAAGGTGACAAAATACTTATTTGGTGATTTATAGGTTAATTTTTAGATTGGACACTAAATGGTAATTAATAATCTAATATAAAGCATTAGTTGCCAGAGTAAATATACAATGAGTATACAGTGAAGTTCTGTGTTTTTATGTGTTAAACTAATGGTGCTTCCTCTGTATATGTTTACATGTCTCATGTGTGTGCCTGTCCGCATGTGTATCCACAGGGGAGTGTGTGTGAGGACTGGACCACAGTGTATTGCTGTTACCCTCTGGCTGTATGTCAGATGATAAGAGAGATGAAACGGAGGATGAAGACTCAGACATATCATGTGTCCACTGCCCTTGAGTGCTCCTGAGGAAACTCCGGACAGTAAATGAGGCTTTTCCCTTTTTGCTATTCGACAGAGACTGCGAAAGACCTGCTGTTATTTGTGGTATGAATAGCATGAGTCGATACTATAAGGTTCAAACTTACTTTACCATGCCCCTGAGGATGCCCTGGACAATAAATCAAGCCTTTACAACCCACCCAAGCTTTGATTAATGAGATAAACATCCAGTGATGTTAAATATTGCTGTTGAACCTATTTCAAGAGAGGACACATGGCTGTTTTTCTTAATTCAGCACTTCATCAACTGCATTTTCAGTGTAGCAAGTGAAGAGCATGTTTATTTCTGAATCTGATGTAATTCTCAGACACCATTCATCCATACATTACCAGATTAACTTAATCTTTCAGGGTCATAAGAGGAGCCAGAGTCACTCTTAGCTGACACTGAGTAAGAAGTAGGGATGGTCAGTCCTCCAAATTTTCACAAGGCCACCACGGAGAGACAACATAAACACCAGTTTAGAGTCTCAAAAGGCTTTAGACTGTGGGAGGAAGCCTAAATACCCTGAGATAACCAGGGTTTTACACAGAAAGCTCCCAGCTGAGGTGGGATTCAGACCAAGATCCTTATTTGCAATAGTGTTAACCACCTGACCACTGGCCGCCCACTCTCAGACACCAAAAAAGCAAACATTATTTTACACATTTACCCAAACAAGATAACCTTCCAACTTATTTAAAAGGGTATTTCTTGTTACCACATTTAAGACCAAAGCAGTTTATCAGTTAAACACTGATGGGTGTAATTGACTGATTTCTTACAAGGCTCACTTCGCTTACCTTTGAAAGAATACTTCAATCACAGTTAATGGTGTGTATGGACGTTTAGTTTCAGCTGTTTTAGAAACTTCAAAATGTCTCAAAATGTCTTTATAATGGAGGTCAATGGAACTTGTTTGTGCATCATATCCATCCAAAAACTATGTCTTTTTGATCTTCATCAAGATCTCTATTTACACTTCATGGGCACACTGGGCTTTTTGCACAGCAGCCATTTAGAACATTTCAGCAGGAAAAGCACTTGTGTTACTAATCACATTACAATGGTTGTGTTCTGTCTCCTGACAGTGTAAAAGCAAACCAGCATGAACCCTGACAGTGACAAAGTTAAATGCAACTTAGCCATCATTCATTTGATTCTTTACACTTGTGATTGTCCTAGTGTGGACCGGTTTCTTTAGGTGGGAAGAAAAAATGAGGTAAAATCCTGTTATGATTTGTGTGAAATGCTCACATTTAAGTCAGTCTTGTGTACCAAAGGTCACAAGACACATTTAATGTGTTCAGATTGCCTAGACACAGAGGGAAGATGATGTGCAGAAACACAAGGTGTTTTAGACCTTGTCGTGCAAATTATAAAATAGGAATAAATCTTTGTTTAAAATTTAGCCAGAGAAGCTGACTGTATACTGTCACTTTAGTTGTACATAAGCATTCATTTGATTTTGTTGAGAGAAAATTAATACCTTTGAGAGCTGGTTTATTGCAGTGGATCCAAGTGTGCGAGTTGATTCTGGATGCAAAACACCTTTCTGAGGCCACAGTGGAGCCCAAATTACAGTCAACGTTTCAAGTACAGTCTGATGACGACAAAGTCTATTTCCATATTTATGTTCTTCCTTTCTCATCCTATTCCTCGACTCAGCCTCAGGCTGCTCAATCATACTATTAATCCGTTCCTGATTGCTGTTGTTCCCTGAACCTGAAATGCCACCCAGAAAGGATGGATAGGAAAATGTTATTTATCCACAAAGCAGATGGATCCTTAAATGCCAAATATGTAATTTGTTAACTTCTACAGATGCAGTCCCCCCAACTGCCAACCACTTTAAATGAAATGAGAGTGTGGAAAATCAAAGATGTGAATTATAAAACTCAGTCATATTTATTTATTGTGCACTTCACTCTTCTCATAGTTTATCTGCTTAATGACATGAATACATTTCTTAAGCTACTGTTACTCTCACATTTGATTATTTTGTAGGTGGTTTGAGTTTCTTGGATGTCCTCATCCTTAACCAAGGACAATCAGAATGACACATAATGCCTCCAAAGCAAAGGTAATCCACACCTGCAAACGAAGACAATTTTGAATATAGTTCCTGTACTAACTGAAAAAATTGGTCTGCACATATTTCTTCTTGTGCTACCTTGAGAGAAAATACTACATTGTGTTCCATTGTGGGTGGGTTCACTCATCAGTTTATGCCTCTCTGTGGACATTTTTAATTCAGAATCACACAGCAGCCCATATTATGCCATGCTGTACCCGTGCAGATCAAAGAAGCAACGGCAAACAAATACACATTTTGCAATTCAAATAATCCCAACTGATAGACATTCTTAAAATATGTTTACATCTTTGTAGCTCAAAAAAACAGAATATGGTCATAGTGATGAGGAAAACAACACAGTTTAGGCTGCAATACCATACAGTAGCTTTATATAAGTTTAAAAACAGGTGTTAAATTGCTGGCTCGAACTGCAGGGCTCCAGTGTTTCCTGATGACTTCAGGATGGATAAATGCTCCAGCAGATCCTCTCTTCTCTGACTCATGGGGTTTTTAGCGAGTAGGAGCTGCCTCGAGCAGCGCTGCCTTCATGCACCATGTAGCATCTCTCCCTCAACCAGATGTTATCACCTCAGCATTAGGAAAAACCCAGAAAAGAATTGTTAAATTTGAAATCTATTTACTTTGTAGATTAAATAGACCAATGCAATGTTGCACTGTTCATTTAAACTTTCTATCTATATTTACATCCCTTTTTTCAATGTACCAACATAAGGTCTAAAAGAGCTGCAGTTCGTAACCTTGGCAGCTCCTTCCACATTAGTGGCTCTCATTAAAAAGCACATTTAACTGTGTGCCAATAACTTTTGTAGATAGCCTTATACATTTCTTTCCCTTTGCTAAGCCACAGCAAAATATAGAGACCTGGTTAACTGCTTTACTGGAGCTCCCAACAAAAGGAATAGTCCCTATAGAAATACTTTCAGTGATGCCTGCAGCTTATCCAGCATTATTGCGATCATTATTAAGGGGGCAGTGTTCCTGGAATTAGATGATATTATTGTACTTGTCAGCTTTCCTTCCTGTGGGCATCGTAAACACAATTCCTCTCACATTTTTTTTCCACGTAAAATCTCACAGGCTTTGTGATGATTTAAACATGCAGTGTTTGTTACTGTTGTTTCATATAGGACTGCACTTAAACTCCAACTGCTGCCCTGTTCAGTATACATACACACACACTCAGCCTGCATAGCCTTACGTCATCTATATGAGATATATGTCCACGTGTGAGCCATTAGAGGGCAGCGTTGCCCCAGATCTTGCCCCTGCTCACTGTTTACCTCACTTACAGCTGCTCAGTAGGGTAAAATTAGTCTTAAGTGCTGATCTGGGGTCAGAGTTTGGACCTCCACTGCAGTAGTAGAGGTCATGATATGGAACAGTGAAGCCTATCCCAAGTCAGCAGTTGGACAGGGACCATAAAACTTCTTCTGCTGCTGCCTCAGCAAAAAAATGGCTATCCCTACAGAGGCATCAGGTGTAAAGTACAGACTGTTATTGACAACAGCCCCACAGGGTGGTGTGTGTGTGTGTGTTGGGGGGGGGGGGGTGGGGGGACGTGGAAGGTGTGATGTATTCAGATGCAGCTAAACTGGCTCTTCCAATGACTGTGCTCACTATGAACTGTTACTCAGATTCATTTGTGCAGTTGAAATGCACAAAGCGGTGGATTGTGGCATTTTTGTGCCTTAATAGTTAATGCCCTTTATAGTTCATTTTCTTTACCTATTGAACATACAGTATTTCCTCTCCTATTCACTCCTTTACTCAATTTACTCTTCAGATTCTGTTACCCTTCACCTTTCAATCGTTGCCCCCCTTTAATATGTTTCCTTCCTTCCTTCTTTCCTTCCTGACTCCTCTTTAGGTATGTTTTTGTATAAAAGAAAGGGCATAGGGAGGTGTGGAGAGACCTGCTAAGCTGGAGCAGTTGTCCCCCCTGGTAATACTTCTATCCAGGACAACAAGCACCACCTGGGGCTTACATAACACACAAACACACACACAGTTCCTCTCATATCACTCTCACAGTTATACTACACATTTCTGTTTCCATTCTTCTGTATTCTGTGTATCGACATTCAGCTGCTGTTTAGCTCCCTCAAACAGGAGGCTATAGACATTTTGTGAAGCAGCCTGTTCACTCTGATACTGTACTGAGCAGACTTGTCTTGTTTGTTGGCTGTGTGTGATAATGGAGGCATGGGCTTTATTTTCCACCCCTCCACTCCTTAGACTTAGCAGGGGGTTTTAAAGATTTTCTTCTCTAAAGTTAGGAAGGAGAAGGATTTTGTTGAAAGAATTATTTGACTTTTGATACCGCTATCATACATTGGCATTATTATACTAGAGATTTGCCTGCTTTTGTAGTTTTTGATCCACAGCATGACTACACCCTTCTTTGCTAAAGAATTTATCCTTAATTACCATGCTTGTCAAGAAGAGGGACAGTTATTCCTTTCTAGTGTTAGCTTGATGTCATTTGAGGTCATTAAATAGTGATAGTTGCCAAACCTAGAAAAAATTCTGATTTTCCCACCACAAATGAATATGAGCCATGTTCACAAGTAGTCAACATACTGAATTATATGTTAAGAATGTATCATGGTAAAAGAAACAAACCTGTTGTTCATCATCAGCAACAATACATTAAATATATTTTCTGTATTGGTCACATTCCATGTTTTAAATTTGGACATCTTTTCATGATGATGGGGAGTCGAAACAGTTACAACAAAAGATGTACATGTCAAAATGTGTACACGTCAACCTCAAACAAGGCTGGATTTGACCACATTTATCTGTGAGCTGAAGAAAAAAATAAGGCATATGGAATATGTAAGTTGCTTAAACCAAAAAAAACATCATGATATATTCTAAGACACACAAAACACACAGTTAAAAAAATTGCTGAATTGTAGGTTTCTGTAGCTGGTGATTAAAGAGAAAAAAAAATCCAGTGAGTCTTAGCACAACTGTGACTATTAAAAGACTTTCAGGAAAAAAATATACAGAAAAGGAAATGCTTCTCTGTTGAATGTCAAGAATGTCACTCATTCTTATTTAAGTACCCTAGAAAAGCTAGCTGTTACATCATTTTCATGATTAACTTCCCTCTCTCGTGTAGTCTCCTTTTAATACTCACAGTTATGCCGGGATGCTGATTTATGCACTTCTCTGTCTTTTTGTCAAGTTGTAATTTTCCACAACATTTCCTCTTTTCTGTGGGCACCTGTGGAGTTCCAGCAGAGACTCACATCATTACTGGCCTTTTGAATCTTCCCCTTGCAACAAAAACATTCACATTTTGATGCGAACCTAACCTGGACTGAGAAATGGTTAATCTATGGGCATGGATGCCTCATGCAGCTTCCTTTGTCGTACAACTATGCAACCAACCTTGCAGACTTGAAGGACTCACACTGCATGATGCAAGTGGTCCTAAATGTCCAGCAGAAAACCTGAGGGAATAAACACTCTTTGAAGGTGTCATGATGGTCTCTGTCTTGGGACAAATTCAAAAGGAGTTTCAAGGTGATGATTTTTCCTCCTCCTCCTCTTTTTTTTTTTTTTTTTTTTTTTTTTTAACCCCCATTTCCCTGTGAAATAAGAAATCTTAATAAAAATCACTTCACATAAAAGCATGTTCCTGTAGGGCCACTCTGTGACATCTGCTCTGTGCAGGGCAGGACCACATCCTCACATCCATCTGCAGATGACATGTGAGGAGCCCACATTTTAGGCCAGGAGCACAGATAACAGTATCAGCTGAATATGTTTTCTTGGCATAATAGGTAAAGAAAAACTTCACGCCCTCCAGACATATGCATTATTTTAGTTTGAGTTTAAACATTGAATTCTTCCTCATCCATCAGTCACCAAGTGTATTATTTTATGTCTGAAAATCAAAATATTTTGATTGAAGGCATCCAAAATGTTTATCTTCATTTAAGGATCAATTCCTCATTTTGTTTAATATGCCCATTTGCTCTCTTTTACTTATATTTACTTTTTTATTTACTGTTAAAATTTTATGTCCAATAGCACTAGTGACTGCCTAGAATCTTCCAGTGAAACATATCACTTGTTTTATTGTGATAATTCTATTTGTTTCCACTCTTATTGTGGAGATAAGCTAATCACTTCCCTGGTTCCAGGTCTAGTTTAAATGCAGACATGATGGTAATACTACCACAAAGAAAGCTATAATACTAAAAAGCTCTCCTTTCTTTCTTTCTTACAATATTTGCAGGATTTTCCCCAACTTTTAAATTAATATGTGTAAGTTTTAAATAACATGCATACATTTATGTAGTAATATACCAAAGATCTCTTGAAAATAATTAATTTGCCAATTTAAAATGACTTTAGGTCTTACAGGTGTTGCACAAATTTGCTCTTGTCACAGCTGATATTATGATTTGGATCACGATAGTTAGCAATCTTTAAAAAGTGGGTCACCATATAGAAAGTTTGGGAAGCACTGATGTAAAGGGATACAGAATATTATTTTTACATTACACTGCATTTTACATGGCAACTCAGAAAAACCCATCCAAAAGTTAAATATAAATTCACTCTGACTCTAACTAAAAAATGTATTGTTGTGCCTTAAGACAGCACAAAGTGGTAGAAACTGTCAGTGCAGACCAGACCTTGCATTATCCTGGGAGATTTACTGTTCACTGTCCAGTCTCTTTACCGCTAGCTGATGTGACATACAGTATGCAGCTCTGACACTTGTATTCTGCAGTATCTCAGTACAGTCAGCAGACAACAGTGGACGACTGCTTTGCAAGAAAAGGTGGAAAGAGCTAAAGGTTTGAAAAACAACTCTGCAAGTTTTCTTGTTTGCCAGGAACTTATATGGAGAATTCTTTTTATAAAATGCTTGCTGTGCTACACATCATATGCCTTTGTTTAACAAATCTTGTCCACATTATACAATTGTTAGATCAAGATGAGCTCTTTGTAAATATTAATGCACTCTGATTAACCACAAATGCAAATCTGTCAGTCCTGTCATATTTTCCTATGTCCTCCGTTTGTTTTCCCATATAGTTGAACCAAATGTCTTAATAAATGTGAAAGGGAGGACATTTCGTCTGGTCCTCACATCTTTAAAGAGCTTTTGGGGGTTAAAACTTGGTTTTAGGGTTAGAGTTAGAATTGGGTTGAGGTTAGGTTTAGGTTAAGGGTTAGGCATTTAGTTGTGCTGATTTAGGTTGGGGTAAGGGGCTAGGAAAACTATTATTTATAATCATTTATGGGTTATTATTACTCATAACCCTAACTTCAGTCTGACTGAAGTGGTAGAATTCACTACCAGTGGGTTTACAGTGGACAGAATTGAAAGCCAGGTGTGTCTCTTTGTGTGTGTGGAGCCTCAAGCTGACATAAATTGAAGGGTTGTTACAAGTTGGCATGTGTTGCATAATGCTTTTATCTCTATGCACTTCCACAGCCCATCCATTGATGTAGGCGTTCTTTCATCTGCTGGCACCTCAACATTGTGTGCGACTGTGTGTGTGTGCACGCTCATGCGCAACCTGTGTGTATGATTACTACATGTCAAAAGGCTGCAATGCCTCAGTAAGTGTGGAAAAATACGTTGGTGTGCAACTGTGAAGGCAGTTGCAATGGTGCACAGAAAAAGAGAGTGCGAGTGTGAATGATGCTCAGTATTTGGGATTCATCCTCTCTATCCCCCATACCTCTTCCCTCTCTGCTTTATCCCATGCTAGACTTGCACAGCAGCTCCAGATGGGATGTTTGTCATTTAAAACACATTAGCTGCAGAACAATAGAGGATCTATATGCTTTAACAGCAAGACACAGCTTTTGATTTATTTGCATTGGTGATGTAGTGTTGTCCCATGTTATGTATATTGTTATTCTGTTATTCACATGACATGCATATGCATATAAGGAAAATGACTATTTTATGAGTGTATGTCTATAATTCATTGTTTGTCATTTTAAATCAGTTTTTTTTCTGTGTGAATGTGATCTGCAGTATACTGTAGCTTAGTTCAAAGCAGAAGGAAACCGCCCAAAGTTCAAAGATGTCTGCTATACCTCATTAGCTCTGTAATTTACATGCCATATCTTAGTTGACTACATAATGTTTATATGCATACAAAAATCTGATTATTGTTTATAATCAAAACAAGCATATTTTGATTATAAACAATGAGCTGATGGTTCCAACAGTAGTCCCATTTCAGCAGACTCTGATTAAAATAATATGTTCTGATTAATGTTAAAAGGTCAAATTCATGACACTTATGTGGTTTTACCCTGTCACCTGTGTGTGTTAAGTATTAAGTACAGTATTAAGCTGTAACCAACATAGTGAAACATGTAGAGCAATGTCTTTTCAGAGGACGATCACAAGTTGTTAAACATTATAGTATACTATTGTTTGGAGGTTATTATATTATGAAATAATGTAATGAAAACAAAAAAAATTCTGCATGCCAGAAAAGGTGGCCAAAATATAATAGTGAAGTTTAATTAAAACTAAAAGGTATATTTGAATTAATAATTAATTGGTGTTTTACATTATATTACATCTTTTACATTATATAAATATTTTCTTTGGCCAATTTTACCATCACTTTTAGCAGCGTTAACTGTTCCTTCATGTGATTGTACCGTATTTGCCCCCTTCTTGGCCAAATCCACATAGTGATGAACCCCAGATTCATTGTTTCTTTTAGGATTTTCTAAGAATTACCTTCCTGTTCTTCTTTTTTTTCCATTACTTTTAACGTAATATTTTTCAGAATAAGGCCCTTGGTTGATTTGAATTATCTTACAGAAAAAAATTGAAATGTTATTCAATTTGCTTCTGTATCCACATGATACATGATACTGTTACCATCAAATAAACCAAATATGCAGCTGTTCTGTTCAGTGAGGTCTGTGGCTCATATAGAGAATTCGAAAAGCAGTTTCCTCTTAAACATACCATTTAAAGATGGGTTGAGCTCAATAGACAAGTGACACCAAATGCTTTGTGCATTCCTGTTTTGAAGCCTCAAATTTAGTATTTTTGGCCAGCAACACGTAGTTTCTTTAGGGTTCGTCAAATTATTTTGTGCATATTCTACCCCAATGAAATGTGTTTGAGTTTAGGAGAACTACTGTATTAACCTTAGTGTCAGGCATTTGACACATTCTGAAGACATCAAAACAAATAACAAAGATACTGTTACTGCTGAAGTCCCTCCATGTGTACAATGTCAAATCAAAACATAATTTCCAGAGTGAGAACCACTATTGGCAAGTATAAATAAACCAGAACCAAACTGCCTGTCTTTCTATAAACCCAGTCCAGGCTGGGATCACGCAAGTGTGTCCAATCTAGAGTGTCGGGCGGATGCAAACATCTTTTGAGGATGACACGTCAATCAAATGGAAAAAAAAAGAAAGAAAGAGCGACGAGGCATGGAGGAAACTGACTGGTTGAAGTGACATTCAGTGCACAGAGGACACACAAAATGTCGAAACCCACTTATAGATACAAACATACTTTAAAAACTGATGCATGTGCCCTTATTCGTAAAAATGGTCAGAAAACATATTCAACCCTGAGAGAAGGACAAAAAGAAGCCAATGGAGAGACAAATGTGAAGGAAACCGAAAAAAGAAAGTGGCAAAACACTGGGTCATATAATGAGACTTGTAAAGGATAAAGAATATTTCAACAGACGAGCAATGGCAGCAAATAAACATACTTAATGGTAGATACTGACTGCAGGAGACACTGTGAGTGATTGTTGCCCCAGTGAGAGACAAAGAGAGTGAGGAACACAGTGGCAGCAGGGATTCAATTATAGAACACTGTACTCACTCCCACTCACAGGGACATCAGTGAACATCAGTCTGTCTGTGGCAACAAGAGGGTTGAGGACTGTGTTTTTATGTGTGTGTGTGGTCTATTTGTGCATATATGGTTGCAGCACAATGTACGGAACATGTGTGTTGTCCCAACGTGGACTAAAAGCTCTCCAGGTAATGATGTCTGTGGTTGCCAAGAGTCTGACCTGCAGCAAGCCCAACAGAAAACCAGAAAATAACCAACAAGCTCTGCCCTCAGGCCACAAACACTCATCTGTTTGTTAGCAGAGATGAGATTTTTAGCATCAGAGGAGACCCAAAAAGAAAAACTAATAAATAAAAAAAAAACAAGAAAGACAAGAGAAAATGTTTATATAATATGTGACAGGAAAGGAGAATGAAGCCTCCAGTTTTCTCACTCCTCTTCTTCTCAGAGTTTCTGTGACAATTTCAAGAGGGGGTAAATAAGCTGACATTTCATTGTTGACATTTGGTTGAACAATGTAAGGAAATAAGTAAGCAAGTGCGAGAAGAACATAAGACAAGAGGAGAGGCAGAGACAGGTTGAAACACATAGACTGAGAAATCAAATGCAGGGAAAACAAATGACAGCCAAGTCAGTTGAGTACCTCAGATCTTTCAGACAGGTAGTGAGAAATGTAGTGTTTTAGTCTATATGTGAAGTCCTGATATGTTCTTTGATGTTTGTGGAGCATAGTGATTTGGCTTCTCTCTGTTTCTTGTAAAAAATGACTCCATATTTACACAGTGTATGAACACAATGGTATTGTTTGCCCCCGTAAGTATGGACTACCTCCTTCCCTGTCCATGACAGCACTGTGGAACTAAACCACCTCTCTTTTGGAAACCATCATTCCAGGAATATGAATTTTGCCTCAGTAATGCCCTGTGCTGTCACAATGAAGCCACCTTTCTCCCCTTTCATACATCATACTAGTAGAAGGATAGAAGCGATATCAACAGAAAGCGTAGAATAAGAAATGAAGACGAGAAACTGCCTTTGAAGTAAGAAGCAATGGATAATTAAAGGAAAGCAGACTAGGAAAACATGAAGCAAAAGGCCAATAACAGTATAATGTTTCATTCACTGTAATTATTAGGGTCGAAGTACAAGCAAAAGTATATCAACACATTTTGTTGTATTTGGCTGTGGAAGAAGGCTGAGTGACTTGTGCTTTATGAATAATTTGTATGTTTGCACGAAACACACAGGGAAATAAGAGCTAATGTTGGATATTGGTGTTAGGAGCACAGCAAGGTGGTTTGAATCACCAGTAACACAAGTGAAAGAGAAAAATCAATAATGCCTTAGTGCCTTTCAAAAGCAAGTGTCCTTGAGCTTCCACGCCAGCTCTTGTGGTCATTGTGGTCTGTGAACATGACCACATCCCTGCAGCAGTTTAACCCTAATTAGTCTTTAAAAGGAGCCTAAATGATTACAGCTCCCCACAGGCTGCTGTACATAGGACAAGTTGGAATTCTATCTTTACAGCTGTTTTTCGATCACTGAAAAAATGAAAAAACTTTGAATACGTAACAGTCAGGAAAGAGGTTTTTGCAACAAAGAAGACAATTTTGTGACAAATAAAGTAATACTCTGAAATAATGATTTTCTGCACTCCATTGATCTTTTATTCAACAACTAGTCTGTTACTTTTGGTCTTCGGTGCTGACAGAAATGTAGGTGCATCAAGTCTGCTGTTGAAGAAAATAATTGTCAGGCATATTGATGATAAAAACGACTTGCAGCAGTTTTTCTGTGATGATTACTTGTTTCGGAGAAGAAATGAAAAGGTATTGATTTCACATGACTGTAAAGAAAGTAAGAAGAGCACAGAATGAAGTAAAAGAGTTGATGTTTCAAATTTAGATTTTTAGAGTCAAGACAGAATCCTTTTTCAAGACTGGGGCCTTTGAGACACATCACAACTAATGCGCTGCTTCAGTGATGCAGTTTTCTACCAGACATTCACATGATTGAAGTAAGCTCACATTATGTGCAGTAAATCTGGGGATTTTAAACACATAATGGTATTTGGCCTCGCAGAGTTGGCTTTAGCCTAAACATTTTGGCTGGAATAATTAAAAAAAATGTCTGGATGGGAAAACGAATGAGTTAAATAATTGCCCATCATTACTCTTATGTTTATGTATTTCTCAATCCTGGGGAGCCACTGCGCTGCATGTTTTAGATGCTTCCCTGCTCCAACACACCTCAGTCAAACATCTGAAACATGCAGGGCAGTGGGTCTCCTGGACCAAAATTGAGAAACCCTGAACTAAAACTAAAGCACCTTCAGGCAGAATGGAAAGAATTAAAAAAAAACCTGTAAAAATTGTGACACTGCTGCAAAAGAACAAGCAAGGAGGTAATCACATGTATATTTGTAGAGAGTTTGCCATTCTTAAAATCAATCATGCCTAATTTGTTAAACATAACATACACCAGTGGTTCTCAAACTGTTTATACCAAGTACCACCTGAGAAATTGATTAAGTTCTCAAAGTAACACAATAACCCCATGTTAAAATACAGTGGTGTAAATAGGCCAAGCAAAGTCAGCTACAGACTTTTCACAGGGGGCAGATTTAGTCTCTCTCATGTACTTCAGACACTGGTAGAGTGTAATAGATTAAGATTTAAGATATAAAGTCACTCTAATTATTATTGTTTAATTCATTATTATTTATTATTTGTTTCATTTTTCTCCTCTCTCTGGTCAAAATTCCACTCTGTTCACATACCCTGGTATATACAGTATTTCTGATCTTCCTCCAAGTACCAACAGAGGAAACTGCATGTACACTTTGAAAACCATTGCCATACACAGTTGGTTATGTATTGCCATTCTGTATTAGACACAATTGCTAAGATTATGAACACTTTGAACCCCACTCATATAGCTGGCTCAATTGTTTTGTTTTAAAAATTAAAGCCAATTGTCTTCATGAAATGAAATATTCCTATTAAGTGAACTTGTTGTAGCTCTCTGAAAAGCAAATAAACAAAAACCAACAAAAAATACAAGCTATACCTGACACATCACATCACATTGTCTCATGGTAAATGAATAAGGCTGTCGTACTGTCACTCACTCACTGTCTGCTTCTTTATCTACTGCATGAGGACTGTGGGGGGGCTGGAGCCAAAACCAGCTGACATAGGCCAAAATGTTGGGTACACCCTGGACCGGTCACCCGGCCACTACAGGGCCAACATATAAAGATGGACAACCATGCACTCTTACAGTCACACCTCAGTTTAGAGTGCCCAACTAACCTAATCATCAAATTGCTTGTTTTTGGACTGTGTATCAGAGAGAATCTAAATGCACACTGGGTGACCAAGAGCCCTGACAATGCCAGCCAAATGATAAAAGAATACAACAATATATTTGAGGATACCACAATATCCTCTGGAAACACTTCAACAATTTAATAACACTCTTTGAAAAGTCTCACCTTTATCTAATCATGGCATTATGTCACCTACACAACACAATTTTCAGTATTTGCTGAAGTTTACTGAAGTCTAACTTTTTCCACAACAATGCACCTTGTGAAAGTTGCAAGTTGCTCTCCTTGATCGTGCTGGTAGAACACCTTAACCACTTGTATGTTTTTGCCAAAAACTATTGAGAAGGGGAAAAATTTTGCTTTGAATGCATTCATATGTAACAGTTTTCTTTAGTAAACAGGCCAAGGAAATCAAGAAACCACTGTAAATGATTTGTGTATCTATAATTGGCACAATTACATCAAAGCCAATAAATGTGGTTAAGGTGATGTTTGATGGCTGCAGTAATTATAATGTTGCCCCAGTCTGATTACAGTGACAGGAGTGATAGAGACAGAAATGCCCACTGGTAACTGTCAAAACCCTGTTGATGATTATTTTCTGTTCATTTTTTTTAACAGGATGTTAAAAATTTCTCTTAGTTCATCTTCAGTGTCTGTCTCCCTTATTATCAAATTATCAAACAATACCAATTTCACTATTGCCCCAATCTTTTTCACAAGTGCTCTGCCTCTGTGACATCTTGTCACACTCTATCAGTGCTTGGCAATTGTTCAGAAAACCCTATAGTCAGGAAGAGTCAGACCAGAGTTGAAGAAAGGGAGGAATAAGAGGTGGCCTGTGGGTGTGTATGACAGACAAATAAGGTTTATAGTGGGGAGGTCAGGATGGAGGAGGAGGCGAGGAGGGAGCCGTAAGAGTTAGGAAAAATTATCTGCCCTGATGGCGCGCGACTCTATTCAGCCTCAGTGCTGTCAAAATGCTCGTTACAATGCTGTGCACAATGCATTTAACATAGATTGTATTTAAAAAGTTCACATACTCTTCTGGCTGCAGAATGAACTCTGGTTTTGTTGCCTCAAGATTTGGCTGGTGTGTCATCTGCAACATGATGTCCTCTCATGTGCCATGCTGTACTCTCTATTGTTTTTCTGGAATGCATCATGTGGAATCAAAGAAGCAGAGTTTGAGACCAGAAACTCCTCAGGAAAATGTTAACTGACATTATAAATGAAGTGATAATGATAATCATTCTCCCATAGACTTCCATTCAAACCGAGTCATTTTTGCAACCAGCAGAGTCAGGCCCTGGTGTCTTTTCAATAACGTGTTACTTCCTGTTCAGACTCACCTAGCAAATTGGAAGACATACACTTTTTTGTGTGGTCTATGGTATTTAAGGAGCGTCTCAGCCCAATAATTAACCTACTTAAATGGGTGGAAATGATGTATTGATTATGGCTATGGAATTGCAAGTCTGCTTCAAAGAGCAGGTACCATATGGTAATGAACTATGCTGAATAACATGTTAAAACAGAATTCTTTCTTGCACATTCTGACAGTGGATTCTGTGGCTTTGTCACTTTAATGTTGATGGTGGGTAGGTCTGATGCCCAGTCAAGACTAACTACAAAGCAACAGTTGCTAATGTTGCTGAAGTGATGGTGATGCGATGTCTGCTATTGTTGGGTGCACTTTGTCAGACCAAAAAAACAGCAGTGGGGAACAACCTTGCTGAGCTCCATTTGAGCTGTGCACGGTCTGAGCTAAATGAACAACTTAGTTGGAATCTTTGGATGATGTGATCTGATTGGCCAAAATTGTGCTGTGATGCCTGATGCATTAGCAGTTATTGCAAGGATATAACTTGGTATATTTGATTAACAATGCATTTATTATTTTTATGTTTCTCCTTGTGATGTATTTACACATTTTGATTGTAGAAAACTGTTGAAGAGTCAATGTCATAGTAGCCCTTATGCCTTAATTGTAGAAGTGTGCTATTTTTGGTGACATGATGGATTATCGTTTTATTTTCATATTGCCCGCATGGCAAGCAGTAGCTTTTTTAATTGCTCATGTCCCAATTTCTTTTTGGTACACATAAATTTGCTTTGCTCTTGTTGTAGGTCTGTCAGAATTAATTTATTCACATCTTTTGTGCCAGCCTGATATCCCTTGTTTTGGGCTTATTGTAGAGGATTCAGGAGATGGATCGACCACAAGCAGACAACAGAATGACTGCCAACCACAAGATGGTAAGCTGCTTTTTGCTGTGCATAAAAAAAAAATAAATCATTAGCAATGAGGAGAGGAAAAACACACACAAACACACACACAAAGGGCTGAACATTATGAAATGTTCCAGCTCTAGTTGCTTCCTCTCTGATGAATTAGTATTGAGATTGTACACTTAGGAAGGAAAGAAAAGGGTCTTTATTATCATTATACAACTGGAATTGCACAACAAAATTATGAGGTCAGATGGTGGGTTGGTCCGCTTGAGCTGCTGTGACTGAGCGTGCCACCACACACTGGACCTAACGTGACCGAATGAGCATGGAGGAAACCCATGCCAACTCCACACAGAATGTTCCAAGACCAGGAATCGAACACAACACCCTCTTGCTGTAAGGGAACAGTGCTACCCACTGACAGTGTACAGCACTAATTTTGTTATTTTTTATTGTATTATACAGGGGATAGTGAAGAAAAATATTGTAAGAAAATTGAAACAAAAAACATACAGAAATGAAGTTATTTTACATGCCCATTATAAATAAACAGCAGGTCATCAGTAGATATATTTGGATACCAAAACACAGTCAGCTGAGAGAAAAAAACTATTACTACACTAGATTTTCTTCTTGTGAACTTCGTAACCGACTGATAACATTTCATTTCTTTCTAAACCTTTAATAATTGTACTGTGAACCATGGCAAATGAAGGTAGACAAGTATAATCTTGTATTGTTTTTTAACCTTAATTCCAAATGCACACACATACCACACAGAAGCTTTTGTTGCATAGGAAGAGACGAAAGAGAAAGGTTGCCTCTAAACGATGGACCGGCAGAGAGAAAAGGTTATCAGAGGACACAAAAGATGTTATGAGTTCTCTCCTGTATGATTAATGAAAATCTAGATCAGTGTGAAGGACTATCCTTAGTTTAAGAGCAGAGCCGTAGCCACAGTTATACATTATCATAACCATTTACAGTGCAGCATTGAAAAAGGGGGAAAGGATATATTGGGGAAAGACAGTGAAGATGATCAACAAATGTGACAAATGTGTGGATTCATTTCCAGAAACTACATTATCACAAAGTACATTTCCAAGAAAGTTTTTAGTGAATAGGCAACTAATGAAAAGAGTGAGACATCCTTGTCATTATGACATCTAGAATTTGAAATTTCATGTTATTAATCTGCAGTGTCTTGCCTTAAGTGTTAAATACATGTACCCTTTTTAAAAGCTAAATCATATACTCCTGGAATACTTAGTGAAAGCAGGGGTCTATTCAACCCTCAGTTGAGTATTCAACAATTGATCACATGGCATGCTTACTCACTAGCTGCCGTGTCAGTGTCACTACCTGGAGTCATCCAATGACATAGTAAAGTCCAACTGTGGAGTGGAGCAGTGAAGGGGCATAGTCTGAGATGCAGCTGTCTGACAAGGTGCTGCTCACGCCGCGCTTCACATGGTAAACAGCGAAAGGTGACAGAGCAGCAGCTCTGGTGTTTAAAAAAAAGGAGGAGTCTGGGATTAACGTAAGAATATACCAGTGACACAAGCATAGACTTAAATAGCCAATGGCAAAATTTGAATGCAATAGTTGGAGTTTGGTATGGTAAGCTGATTTTTATCACAATACGTATCATTTCCATACTTTACACTAAAATGTGAAAATTTCCACTTGGATCAACACATAACACTACTAGAAACCCATATATACAGGTTTTTTTTAATCAGAAAAAGTGTGGTTTGGGGGTTTGTTACACTATAATTTACAGTAAAATGTAATACATAAATGTACATCAACCCCAAAACGTATATGGTCGTGCTGGACATTAATTCTAATCTTCTACCTTTGTGTGCTGCCATTGTGTTCATAGTGAATTAAGGATGATCTGTTTACTTGAGTTCACTCCATAGTACACTCCATCTTCTCAAGTGGCATCTGCCACTGCCATTTCTCTCTTTGCCAGACCCTCTTGAAAGGGTCTGGCTGCAATCTGGTCCTCCTCCAAAGCCAAGTAAGAAAACCATATATGGAGGCTGCCAAATGCTGCTCCAGTTTTCCTTTGTTTTTTTTAGATTTTTTGGAAACAAACCAACAACAACCAAGACAAAAACACACTCATGTTCAATTAAACAAATATATGCTAGTTACTGGGACAAGATATATATAACGGTAACTCTTTTTGCTTCCCTTTACGTCACCAAACAAGCCGGTGTCTTTTCATTTCCTCCCTTTCTGCAGCCCAGGTTGCGTATTATTAGTTAATCCATAGTCTTCCTCAGCCAAAACACAGTCAGCTCACCGCCACCATTCATCCTCATCTGTTATTTGACTCATCCCAGTGTGCAGCTAATGTGAGTTTACTGAGTGTGACTCTAGCTCATCAGATGAAACTCTGAGCTAGAGACACTTTCACCCATGTTGATAATAACCACATTGATCACGTGCTACTGCTTCATGTAAGGTGAAGCAGTAAAACAAAGATGAGGTGATAAAGGACAGTTGAGGACATAAAGCATAAGCATTACCTGTCATCAATTACAAATCATTCATATCAATGCAGCAATTGCTTACACATCATTGCGTGCATTTGGACCTTTCGATCAATGAAACCTAGTCTTATGCTGCCATCATATACTTAGATCAATATTGATTCCTTGTACTGTATATATCTAAATCCAATTCCTATTATCTTATATATGTAATATTTTAGTGTCCATCTGGATGGATTATAAATGTTTTTTTTTTAACTTTAAAGTATGGGATTATTTTAAACCGCACTTCACTGTAAAACATGCACAGAATGCGACTGCACTGTTCCTTTAATCAAACTTTATTTTTTTTGACTCCACACAGATTTGTTACCTAATTAAATTTGAAATTTGAATCTAAGTAATTTAAGGGATGTGTCCATTCACTGAGATACTGTATCTCACTGCCAATTTACAGTGCTCCAAAAATTGCCATGTCTGTCACTACCTGTCCTACAGAAGCAGTGTGACAATTTATTTCCTGGTTTAACAAGGATGAAATGTGTATTCGTCTCTAAACTCTAATAAGAGATCTTTTGCATAACATTTCCTGACATGACAACTGCAGTGTGTAGAGATAGAATAGACAGTAGAGACATAAAACTAAATAGATAGCCATCCTTTGGGTGGAATAACTTTTGATTTTCATGGAGACATTTAGCATTTCTTGTCAGTGAGAATGTCGTCTCCAGGGCCCTTCTTGTTTCACAAATGTCTTCCTCAGAGCTACAGTTTTTCATTCCATGGTGTTCCTGTCTTTTTGCAGTGTTGCAGAGAAAACGTTAACAGACAACTTAAGATGTTGAAAGAGTCCCACCAGGATGTGTCTGGAGGTGCTGGCTGGGTTGGCAGCATCCATCTCAGTCTTAAGTCAGGTTTGGATTTTCTTCATTCATTCTTTCTAACCACTGGTGCATAAGGGATCTTTCTGTCTCTGCTGTCTGCTCTCACTCTCGCTTTCTCACTTTGGCTATTTCATACCTGATGACAGATAGGGTTAGAGCCAGTAGCATGTAGTGTGAGTAGAAGCAAGGCAATGAGAGGATGATGTGTATCTAAAGCTGTGCAAACGGTGTGATTTCAGCCCATTTTTGGCTGGATTTTGTGTAGGGTTGAAATTACCTGTGGGATTGTGCAGTGCACAGGGAGAGAAATGACTGATTATCTGCTCTGATTGATTTCTGACCTCTCTACTGTCACTGCCTTTTTTTTTTCTCACTTGGTCAGTAACATTCTGTAGCTAAAACTTAAAAAAATAAAGTAGTAAAGTAGTTATCTAACCCAATTCTTTCTGAAAAATGGGGAAGCCATATTGTCCTTGTCTTCCCAGCCATCTGTAAGTCCAAATGCACCAATACCTTTTTTTTTAAGGTTTTAACAAACAGAATAGCCCAAATCAAGAAGGCAGCATGCTTTTGCTTTGTTAGCATTGCTGCTTATTGCCTGTGAGCCTTAAGACATTTTTATTGACAATTGACAATAGCCAGGATGATCCACAGGGACTGCTGTGCCAATTTTATGCTTGCAGTACAGCAGACTGTATAGTATGGGCATATAAATTGTGAGCTTTGGCTTTATATAACAGACAGTTCAATCACACAGTGTGAATTGGAATGAAAAAAAAAATATATTTCAATGATCGTACAGTGTATGCTCAGCTGAGCTACTCTTCTGGTCAGGACAGGGACAAAAAAATCACTTCAGAGAGAATTTTGGGGGCAGCAGCTGGATTTGTGTTCTCTCATCTTTAGGTTTGCATGCATACCTCTAAGTATGCCACAATTCTTAAGAGCTTGTCATGTAATTCCCTTGGAATAACAGACAGTTTAATCATTTGATTAGAAAGTAATCTGTGAACAACCCTACACTCCATACTTGGCATATCAATATATCAGGATCAGGATTAAAAAATGAATCTGAGAACTTTTCACATACCCTGTGGCAGATTCCAATGGAGAACCATTGCTATAACATATTGTAACTGTGCAGCACTTTTGGTCTGTCTTGCTTGATTGCCAGCCATTTTAAAGACTGCACAAGTGAATGTCAAAGGAACTCTTGGTTATGCAGTTGGTATTGCTAATGTAATGCTTAGTGTACTCGTGATCCCACTGTTCCTTGGGTTTGCTTCAATAGTATTAACAGCATGCACTAAGGCACAGCAATGCCAGTCTGTAAATCCATAATGCTGCAATATTGCAACAGTTTTTAAAAAATTGGAAATGCAACATTTTAAAAACCATTTCACAGTTTTCAAGAGATTAATCCATATTTATTTGGTGTCTCCTGCCTTTTTCCCTAATGCCATTCACAGGTCAACATTTTGGCAATGTTACCCTCAAAAGAATGATCCATATGGCAACTGGATTAATGAATCAGTCTTGGAACAATTGCTTTAACATTTGGTGTAGATATCCACAATGCCAAGGGATGTAAATGACTTTAGAGACCTCCTGACATATTCTCCAGAATCACAATGAAGTTGACATCTGCGATTTTGATGAAGATGGATTATTTGCTATTAAAATTGGTGCACACACTCGTATTCTCCTCAGGATAGATTGTAATTCAATTGTCATGGCTAATTGGCCATTGTTAAATAAGATCATAAATATTACAAGGCAAATATTAGACCTGCTTTAAAGCATGTGTGACAGATAGTCCTCATCTTGTAATCAACTCGATTTGAAACAGGTGATGTGTGTCTATTTCTTTCTTGCTTTCTTCATTACTCTCAAAGGTAGATATGTGTGTGTCAATGAGGAAGTTGCCTCAGTCTCTCCATACAGTACTCTACTGTGTGCTGTAGAGGAAGACACTACTTCTTTCCCACTTATTAGGCTTCACTTTTCAAATCAGAAGACTATGTCAATTTGTATATAGTCTGTGTGGCGGATAACGCAGTCAAATGACCTTTTTTGGTATCCAATGTAAGGCTGATCATTTACCCAAAGCAACCCAAAGAACCCTACACTACCATTCCGCACACATTACATTACAGGAATACTGCAATGCCTGAAAGTGGAAAAGATAAGATTTGATTTTGCAAGGATTTAGGAGTGTGTTCACTTTCAGGTTTTAAAGGCTCCGTTGATCACATTTCTGTGGTAATTTTTCATTTCCTTCTCTATCCCTCTACTATTTATTGAAACTTTGGGAATGACAAGTGGTCAGTTGTATTATTGGTGCCTTTACTCAGACCAGGCTACTGCACTACTTGCAGGTGACTGTTTGTGTGGGCTTTCTTATGGCTTTGAATAACTATTGTTGATTGGTTTCTATTACATTGTTTCTCTTTCAATCAGTTAATGACAGTGATGGTGCAGGATTCTGGGAGCTTTTCCTCCTCCTCCTACAGTATGTGCTTCTCCATCATTTCTCTGCTTGTATTGTAATTTAGCAGCATTTTAAAGTTAGTGTATTTCTATAATAAGGAATATTTTCTTAATTCCTGACCTTTATATTGATTGCAATGTTAGGATAAAATATCCATCAGAAACCCACCTCTCTGCTCTTATTCCTCTTTTAAAACGTGTCTGAATGAAACTCCCGGAGTGACATTATTCTGTTCTGATAATCTGTGGCATGTTTACCTGATTACTGTTGCCCCCGGTCACACATAGTACAGGTATCTGCTGATTCCTTCTTGTTCCCTGCCTTTATTTGCCCACTCCGCTCCTAAATCTCATTTTGGCTGGGAATGCAGTTGGCGGAGACAACCATGCATCATCTTTTGAAAGGGACTGAAATTAGAGTAGGTGGAGAGAAGTCACAGGAGCATCTGGACTTCAAGTTTCTGCATGAACTTAAATTTTCAAGGGAGTTAAACACTGTCACCACAATCATTCAGCTAATTAAAATGAGATAGAATATGCGTCCCAGTGAAATATTAAATATTAACTTGACTGTGACTTGCAGGATCTATCATTTGATAGACACTGTAATTAAGATAATGAAATTTAAATGTATAAGTAGTTCTATTAAAATTGTTACTGTGGAAGAGATTTTTTTTTTTTTTTTCATGACAGTCTAATCTAATTTGGTGCCAGTGGTTTCTGCTATGTCATCAATTAAGTCTCTGTAAACTGTGTAAAGTCTTTTTTTTTAATTTACTATCAGAGTTTGTTTTCATGTATAAATTAGGTCATTTATATGTTAATTGTTAATTCAGTGGCTGCTTTTTTGGGAGAGACTGAAACAATTCTGTGTCTGCAGCTGTTGCAGGGATGTGGAGATTCTAAAATACTTTACACAGATTTAGAGTCAGGGGACTTGGAGCTGTCAGACAATTTTTGATTTGTCAGGGCTGTGTGAAGATTGAGTCCACTGCAGATCAAAACACACTTTAAGCACCACCAAGGCCACAGTGTCCCATGGTTGGGATGGTTTATGTGTGATCTCTACTTCATTATCAGCTTTTCAAACAGCCCAACAGTGGAAACTGCACATTTTTTTACTTTAAAGCAGTCAGAGACACCCATACTTGTCATGTGTCTTTTCATTTTTAAACCGCATCACAGTGGCTACAGGGTTAAAAAAATTTTCATCTGAAAAAAAAAAAAATGTTTTAAAGTGGAAAATGGACAATGGGAACAGCCTTGTACACCGTTTGTTGATTCAAGTTGTGCAGTGTCAGAGGTTGCAGCTCTCTGTACTTGAACCTTTTAAGTGAATGATGTGAGACGTATGCATTCCATTCAGTTTTAGCTGTAACACATGAAACTAATGGGTGAGACACTTGTAAATTAGATGTGGCACAGCCTTAACCTATTGCCTGAGCTGCAGATATTTTCTTTTTTGCCCATTGCCTTCACAAAGGATATAATATTAGTGTCTCCAGGCATAATTCAAGGCATGTTTTTTTTACATTCATGCGCAGCTTCATCATTCCTGCCTTCACCCTCCGTGGTTCTTCCTCATAGTCCCATGAATTTCTAATTACAGCCTGTCTTTTTCCATCTTTCTAGTTGTAGTTCATGTCTGAAATTGCAAAGCGCTATTTTTACACACCGTATGATCAATACCACCTTGCTAAAGCTGAATGGGTTTGTGAATTCAGTTTTTGAAAAAAAAAAAAAACCTTGTGTAAATAATTGGGTAATTACACCCTTTCCCTAATAATCCTGCCTCATTGTGCCAATGGCTGCTGTAGAGAAATTGAATCCAGAGTTTGTGACTGACTGCGGTTTCATTGTTGCCTTAAAATAGGTGCGGCTGAAATGAGCGACAGTCAATACTAATCCCCTCGGGAAGGTGTCAGAAATAGTTTACAAGCAAAATAATGAGTCGGTGCCTTTAAAAAATGAGACTTTCAACTTTCTTTGTTGTGTATTTGTTGGAGGAAGGGAAGGAAAAGCGAGGGGGCAAAAATAGACTATAATATACAGTACATCACTGAACTAGGTGGCAAGGACTAAAGCGTCCTCCTCTCTCTGTCTCTCTCTCTCTCACACAGTGAGACTTGCCAAGTGTAATACACATAACTCCTTGGGGTATTCTAACACCCTGGAGGAAAAAAAAACAATCAAATTTAACATGCACATGCCCCTATAAACACAAAATGACTTTCATAATTAACATCCATTGATGCAGGGTATGGGAGGACATGGCACTGTGGCTGCCGATGGTTTAAGGCAACTGACATGCACAGGGAAAAACAAAATTAAAAAAAAGTAAATTCTTTGACCCAGGTTTTTATTATCTTCTATTTTTATTATTCTCTTTAAAGAAAACACTTTTACAGATGGAGTGCACTTCTCTTGTCCCTGGCATGTCAAATCAATGCGGTTAAATTTAATGTGTAAAATAAAATGTCTTTATTTGTTTCAATGTGCCAGTATGGAGAAACTGTTTTTGTTGCCTTGCTCAAATATACAGTGCCTCACTATCTATATTGGAACAAAGATTTTTAAAACAAGTAAAAAATCTTGGACCTAAATTTGACTATTACAATGAGTCAGCTAAGATGCATGTTATTTTGAAAAATGCTACCATGCTGGTGGGATGGTGAAGCCCAGTTTTGTTCTCAGTATCTGCCCTATCAAAGTTGAACTCTTTTCATTTGAAAAACAAACAAACAAATACTCGGAAATTTCTGATTAAAAAAATGAAAATGAAGTATTAACATTCCTTTCACAGCTTATAGATGAAAATCATCTGTATTAATCCATCAATCCAGCTTTTAAAATCCAAAACACCAATAAATGTTTTGAGGATCTGTCTCCTATATCGATAGTGCTTTAGCCTAATTACCCTGGTGAAACAGAAATGCAGTCGCCTTACTAATAACAAGTAATGAGGAGCAATTTAAGCTACAACTGGGTTAGGATACATGCAGAGGCGTAAAACGTGCATGTACGTTTTGGTTCAGTCTTGTTTCAAAACCAAAGTTTATGCAACCTCTGATTCTATGGAGGTTAGTTTATTGAAATTAACTATAGATTGTGAACTGTTGGACTTATTCTATGGAAGTCTGCTAAACTTGGTCTTCATTGTGAATGTAGGTGTAATAAGCACGAAGCAATGACCAGAAATTAGCTCAGTTAGTTTGTGTTTTCACTTAATTTCATATTTCATGGATAAAAAAAATGCAAGCATTGCTCAATTTTTCTTTTTTTGTGCATCACAAATAAGAAAACCAGGAAGGTCAGAGGTTTAAATGGCTTTTCAGTTTATCTTTAGAGAGATACAAAGACAAATTATTATTATTATTTTATTTTTTTTTTTTAATTTTTTTTTTTTGGCTTAACTACTGGCAGCCTGTGGCAACAATTTAAATGTTACTGCATAATTTTGAGGTTTCATGACATGATTAGATCTTCAGGCACAGAAATCTTTTTTTTTTGCAAGCAGAATATACTGTGTCATTACTTGGAAATAAAAAGTGAGGGTGTTATTCAGGTGTATCCTGGTAGGACTATCTAATCTAATCTAAAATCTTCATTCTTAAAACAAAAAAAATGTTAATTCAAAGTTTCACTCATTGTAGATCTATCAAAGCAGTTACAGTGTATTAGACACAGATCTATAGCTAGCAGAGATGTGCTGTGAGTAACGTAGCTCAGATTTGCATACTGTATTTACGAAGGATAATGGGACAATAAAATATACATGGACTTTTAATATGGTGACAAAGACATTTTCAGAGTCACAATCATTTCAACTGAAACCAGCAAGAATCCTGATGCACAAATGATTCCTCCATTGCATTGCACCCAAAACAATTTTTCACTTGAGTGAGCACATGCTTGTTCTGCAATCTGATTAGATAGACTCTGAGTTGGAGAAGACACAAGAGATGGTCTTTTTTCCTCCAGCTCTCTCTCTCTCTCTCTCTCTCTCTCTCTCTCTCTTTCTCTCTGTTTAACTGTCCATTCACTTTCTGCTATAACAGAGAAGTCATTTGAGAGGATAAATGGAAGACTTATCTTGACATCCATGAAGTTAATGGCATTCATTTGTTAGATTAGAGTTAGTTCTATGAAGTGGCACTCCAAGTTTCACAAAAATTGCCACTCCCATCAGCAGCTTCACAATAGAGCTGTAAGTACTAAAAGTGTAGAGACGTTATTAATTCAATTATGCACTAAAAGAATGGACATTAAATATCTGAACATATTTACATAAACACTCATGGTCAACTTAAAAACAGGTTAAGACCTGAGACTCACAGCTGCGACCAAATTTCTCAGTTAGCCTTTGAATTGGTGTTAAAATTGTGCTTTAAAGTGAAGTGGCACAATGAATGAAAACCCATTTGTACTAATAATCAGAAAGGCCCATTCTGAATATGACAAAGAGCAAAATAAGAGTAGTGGGTATTTCTTTTATAAAACTGGATGGGGAAACATGTTGAGCAGAGTACTATGATTACCTGATTGCTTTAATTGGAAAATCGAAGACTAATCAAACCCATTTATTGACACAAGTAAGATATAGAACATCACTCACTTTCTCCAGAGCAGTGTGATCAGCCCTGTCCTACTTCACACTGTATATTTTAAATCCAGGAAAACAATAGACTTGAGTTCATAATCAAAGGAATGCAATATTTTCCTATTAATTCCACATTTTGTTACTTATGTCTGTTATTGCTGAAGAACTTTTAGAGCTAGGGAATTTTAGAGCTAGAAAGGCAGCTGGATTTGTTTGTAGTTTGCAACACTCAGCATGTGATGAAGATCTATACCTGCCAAGAAAATCTTCATAACATCAGTCGAGTGAAGGTGTTTCTTGATTCGAAAACAATTTTTTTTTTTTTTTTTTTTTGCTCTTCTCCCAGCTGGCTTTGCCAACCGTAGTAGACAGTAAAAAACAGATGGTCCATCTGATCTGCCAAGAATTCTTTGAAAGCACCTGCCCTTTATCTAAATAGCTTTTGAAAAGGCCTTCCAAGATGGCTCTATGTAATAAACCACCAGGCAAGTGCAAGCTAATTTCATCCATAATAAGAAAAAATAGAAAGAAATTCTGCTCTAATAAAGAACCTAGTTGGGACAACTTGTAATATATATATATATATATATATATATACATATATACACTATATATATGTATATATATATATATAGTGTGTATCCCAATATATATAGTGTGTGTATCCCATAAGGACTTGTCTTCCTTTTTTGTCCCCATAATGTAGGATTAGGTTAAGGTTAGGGTCAAGGTTAGCATTAGGACACTAATAATTACAGTTATGGTTAGAGTAAGACTCCAGGAAATGAATGTAAGTCAATGTCATGTCCTCTGAAGTCATGGAAACAGACTGTGTGTGGCTGGGAGGGACAGGACTTATAATATATATGTTGAAGTCTCTTTACACATGTTTAATGCATGGTAACGCTTTCTGTTACTCACACTGTGTCACAGGTAATGACACAAATGAAGATATGCAATTTAACAAATAATTAAAGCCATTACATCAGTGGAAAAACACAGTTCATGGTTAGTTAACTGTGGCACATCAGTTCAAATAATTATATTACAGTATTATAAAAAAAAGGAAGAAGTTCATAAACTATGTTTTCTTATGATTTCTTGATACAGCACTTTTCAACTAAGTTGATCCATTGGGCTCAGCTTTTTTTTCCTTTTCCTAAGGATTTTGACAAAGTAATAACATAGATAAAAGATAGCAATAAAGAAATTATTACTATAGATATAAATATTTAATCTGTTTTTGAATGATTATCTTCTAGACAAGGGGTCCCGTGCTACTTGCCTGGTGTTCATTTGTTCTCAGATATCTGAAAGCCTCGTTATTGGGAAGTTTTGCAAACCTGAGCTACAATGACTCTTTTATTATCATAGTTTCAAAGAGAACAATACACAGAAACATCACAAACAACACAACAATATAAAAACTGTGTTATTTCTGTCTGATGCAAAAGAGACACCAAATGTCATGTTTACTTTTCAACAGTGATGCACTCGGCTCCAGTCCAATAACAGACAGGTGTACAACTACCAAACAACTCCCACACACACACACTCACTCGCACAAACACGGCCTTTTCGTTCCTCACACGGGATCCTCACATGCTCCAAATACAGTCTATTCTGGTGATCATAATTATTTGATGAAAGAGCTTCTGGTTTCTCAGCCATCCTTTTGTGCATACGATCTAGCTGTGAATAATTTAGTATGGAGAGCTAGAGCGGTTCGGCCATAAAACAGCAGGTGCAGTCAAACCCAGGAGGAAGGACATGAGGAGGAAGCATTTCCATCCACCCACTCCTTTCAAACAGGTCTCAGCCTTCCATATTTGGTATATCAATCCAGTCCTTCATTAATCCATCCGCACATCCTTTGCCATCACATCGGGCACCACAGAATCCGGCTGATGTCAATTGGACCAATGTAAGGAGTTTTTAGGATGGACTGATGTTCTTGCTCTGTCCCCTCCTCAGTCAGCCATCATGGAGGAACTCCAAAGAAAACTGAATCAGCGTTTTGAAAGCACCAAGCCCAGAAAGGTGAGCTTTTTATGGAATCACTTTATTTCATTTTGTTATTGAGTTTTATTGAGTTTATTCCATGAGTTTTGAAGTAGTTTGAATAAGACATATTGAGGTCATTTCTGTATTCTGTTTAATAATATTATTTTATGAAACTATTTTACTATGTGCGGCAAATAAGCTCAGCATTGTAGCTCACAGCTATCTGAAACAGGAGTGCTGTATCTGTATGTGATCATCAAACAAGCATCCGAATACAACTATTTTTATCTTGTATGTTGACATGCTGCTGTGTAACAAATGTTTTCGACTTATAAATCTTATTCTGTGCGAGCAAGTCATGCACATGAATCATACCATAACTAACAGGTCAGGCCACTACATGTTCATCTTCATTTCAAATCCACAGGTGAGGTTCAAGCTTGCGTCGTCCTACAGTGGCCGGGTGCTGAAGCATGTGTATGAGGATGGTCAGGAGCTGGACAGTCCAGAGGAGAAATACCCTCACAGCTTTGTCCACCGCAAGATCCCTCCCAGCCACCTAGAGATGGAGCAGCTGTGTGGGTTTGAGGATGCTCATGGGGACCAACAAGGTGGGGTTTTATCTTTGTGTGCACCCTTGTGTCTGATTTTATTTGCTTGGTTTCAGTGAGGTGTGTTTGGGCAGTAAACTTGTTAACAGAGAGACAAGATGTGTAAACTCCATTTGTATAAAATATTAAAGTCCAAACATTTTTTTATTTTTTTTTATTTTTTGGCTTCTCTCTCTCTCTGGGTCACCACCTGCTTTTTCAGTGATCTGTGCAGATTTTACAACGGATGCCCTTCCTGACTATTAGCAGACCTTAGCAGACCAGACATTTGCCTTTCACACATACTTTTTAAGTTAGTTGATGTTTCAGGTATTGTTATCAGAATTAAGTTTTTTGAAGAGTTATTATTTGTATATAGTACTTATTGTTAATTGTTTGTTGCTTATGCTTTTCTTTAGGCTACTAAATTATCACAGAGTCAAATGCAAATGGAAATCTTTGGAAGTCTGTGAAGAAATTAAATGTCAAATCCTTCAACTCAGGTCCTCATACTTTGACTGGTGTGATAATGCAAACACATTATTAACATTCCAGCCAATTTTGCACAGTGCCACTAACTTAGACACATTGATCATAGTGAACAATGTAATCACCCATAAAAGTTCTATAGCAGTGGTTCTCAAACTTTTCATACTAAGTACCACCTGAGGAAATATTGAGCCACCATGATCACCAATGTTAAAATACAGTGGTGTAAATAAGATAATCTGCTTTCTCATCATCATCCTCTTCCTCACATATACTTCAGACACTGTTCTAGTGAAATTAGATTAAGATGGAGCAAGAGATAAGGTGAATTATTATTATTTGATTTATTATTATTATTATTTTGATATTTGTTTCATTTTCAATGCACTCCAGTTAAAATTCCTCAGCTCCACTCTGATCACATACTCTGATCACATACTCATACACATGCAGTAGAACAATATTTCTGATTTTCCTCCAAGTACCACCAGAGGAAACTCATGTACCACTGGTGGTACACGAACCATAGTATGAGAACCATGGTTCTATAGTTTTTTCCAATCAGTGTAGCTACTGGATGTAATTAATGTCAAGTCAAACCAATTTTCCAAAATGTATAAACAACATATAATCTACCACAAAAATATAAGCAAGTATGTATATACCACAACACCATGAAACAGGTATACAACATCTCTGCTTTCATCTCAACAAAATTATGCTGCACCATATTATTATTTCTAACATTCTAGTCTCTGCCATTATCACCAACACCATCAGCATCTTGACATAGTGGGTTAATCAGCCAGGTGATAATATTCAAAAGAAAAACAAAAAACAGAAATAATGTTAGCAGAATTGTTGTGTTCTCCTCTCCTGCTGCATAAGAAAGATGTTAATTCCCACAGTGATGACAGTGTTCTTGTCCCTGCTGCGACATAATCTACCCGAGTCCAGAATGCATAAGAATGAATTTGCAAGTTAGATAAAAGACGGCAAAATTATAGCCACAAACACAAGAAGAGGTGGATCGTGACCCTGTAATGATAACACTTTCTGGAATGAACTTTTCAAATAGCTACTGAGCCATTTATAATAGTAACGTAGTTTGTTTCTTCCGTTTCACCTGCAAAGCACTACTTACATTTCCTTGACAATAAATTATTTCACTGGCTGTCTCAGAACTGATTAGTGACTATTTAGACATGCTTGTTGACATGCGTTTCAAATATAATTATTATATATATATTTTTAAGTTATGATTATAGTTCTTGTCTTACTTAAAGCCATATTAAGTATGTTGTTACAACAGATGAAATGTTAAGGCTTAAATGTGACACTGACTAACAAGAAGCCAGGTTTAACCTGACCTGGTTAAACCTGGTCAGGTTGAGAATGATAAATGATAAAACTTATAATTGGTACAATAATAATAGTTATAATGCTAATAATGCTACATAAAAAAAATTAACCGGCACATTAAACACACACTATTTGTAGATGAAACTCTCTAAATCTCAATGCTGATTCTTTCCTGACAACATTTTTCATTCTTTATGCAGGTCTGTATCCTCCAACGGGGCTCATCGCCCAAAGAATAAATGTCTACAGAGGAATGGGAAGCTACAAGCCAACTGTTGATCTGACTGAGGGAGCAGAGGGAGATAACAGTGTAAGCTATGTTTGTAAGATTCTTCCATTTTGATAGTAATCAAGGTGAGAGTTAAATTAGTCTTTTTTTTAATCTTTTGTCATTTCTTTCTCCCTGAATGCCAAGTACTAACAGCTGTCTTAAATTGTCTTAATCCACTCTCAAGTGCAGTTTAAATGAAGTAGAATCAAAAAGACTCTGCAGAGTTTTAATTACGAAATCGTGCATGACAACTGCTTACTTTGTCTGCCCTTTATAATGCATTGATGTGGCAGTAGAATAAAAATGATTACAATCTCAATGATAGGAAGCAAATTATTGTTTAAGGATAAGAGAGAAATAATAAAGAAGCAACGGCCATTTATCAACAGCATGCTGCTCAGAAAGAAAAGTCCAATTTAAATTAAATAAAAACAACAATAAAATTGTTCCTGTGACACAAACAAGCCAGTTTTACAGAGCTGCCATGGCATCAGCTTCAGATCATGGACGGTCAGGTTAAAGCATACTGGCTGCTGGCCTAATGTCAGATACACAACTAAGGTTGGCATTTGTCACATTTATTAGTGAAAGACAGCAATCTGGATGCCATTCTTTTTTCTTTTAGTGCATTATTTAAAGGAATGACATGAGCCCATTGTCCTCATGTCCTCAATGTCTACTTCTCTTCATATATGAAATTTACTACATGTTTCACCTCTCTAATGAACGTGGGTATATGTATGCACTCAGATTTGCAGGAATGAAGGAAATATTCAATGCAAGTAGTAACTAATTATAATTTATATAGGCTGCACCAACTTTTGTTGATATGCTGTAAAGTGATGTTGGATTATTCTTTTTCTTTCAGTCCCAAGTGTTGGATTTTGGCAAGATAATCATCTACACCAGCAATCTACGCATCATCAGAGCACCACCCAGGAATCCTGAAGTGTTGCGACACCATGCATTGCCACATGTGGACTTGGAAGGAAAACCAAAGGCCAGGGAGAGGGTGAGCAGGAGGCGAGCTAAAATTCTTAGTGCACAGGATGGGGAGGACAAAGAGGAGCACAGCAGCAACATTAAGACCAAGGTAATGGTCCTTTGCCAAATTATTCTCAGTGGTGTTGTACGTTTTTATCGGTCCATTTCTGATTCTCAATATTCTCACCACGTTCCATCCCTCCTCTGTTCTTTTTTCTTTCTTTGCACATGTCTTGCCACTGATTCTCCGGTTTAAATTTGCTTTCAAGAGAAT
Source organism: Brachirus orientalis (assembly GCA_016785285.1). NCBI lineage: Eukaryota > Metazoa > Chordata > Actinopteri > Pleuronectiformes > Soleidae > Brachirus > Brachirus orientalis. The sequence continues at coordinate 3,803,018 of JAFBJR010000047.1, forward strand.
TATATATATTATCTTGTAATTTACATTTATTCACAAATGGGTGTTTTTTTCTCATCCCACAATCTTCTTTGTGTTTCTTTGTAACTGCCACCTTATGTGTACTGCTATTATTTTCTTTTCCACGTTGCCCTGTCTTGCTGCAGCAACCACCAGCCCATTGTCCTCATGTTATCTATCAACTGTGAACAGATACTGATGAGTCCACAGTTTCACGCTGCCCTTGCAGCATTTGCCTGCCACTTACCAGACTGCAAGGATTACCCACCTCACTCCCTCAGTCTCACCTCCTTGGATGATAACTGCTCACTTTGCTTCACTCCTTCCACCCTTTTCCCACCTTTCTTTCTCTGCCACACGAAAAATGTCCATCTTCTATTTTTTCTCTCTCTGTTGCTTTGCTATCGCTCTTTCTTCCATGGTTACTCCTTTCACTGTCTTGTCTTGATATTCCTAGAAGCATCAGCAGAGATTTTTACCTTGATTTCACTATAAATGTATCATCTTGCCATGGCAGCATATCACTAATGCTAAGTACAACTTCAGGGAACTATATGATGACTCTTAGTCAAGAGTGAACACTTGCAGTGCATTCTTGCTGCATAAAGGATTACTATCTTACCTTTTACCCCAAATTTCAAATTTCAATAATTTCTGTTACTTTTCTGTTACTGCACACGTACAAATGTATTTTTTTTTATGTTACTGTTGTATTTTAGTATGTCTGAATGTGTACTGTTTTATACTCTAGACTAGAGCCATCAACAATTTTCCCACCCATACAATAAAGTCTATCCTATAGTTTACAAAAATCAATAATGTGCTGCTTACTTTCAGCAGCCTTATTTATTTATTTTTTTAATCAAAGAAATGTTTTATTATTCTTTGCATTTGATAAACAGTCTTGCTTCCACTTTACTGCCCTACTCCTTTTGACTGTTAATACAAAGACCCCAGTCTAACTATTTTCTGCTGAGGTATCTTTAAAGTAGTTCATGAAGATTAAAACATAACCACATTGTGGAAAAAGAAAATGTCCTATGTTGATAAGGCAACACAGGTTTATTTATGTAGCACATTGCAGTGCAAAGAAACCCAATTTGCTTTACATTAAGAACAGAGATGAAATATCCAGTCAAGGAAATAAAACCCTTAATACAATTTCTAAACTATTGACCACACACACACACGCACACACACACACACACACATACACACACATTCCCACATTAAAATTGCTTGAGGAAAGAGAACAGTAAAGCATCTAGAGAACAGGTCCATACTGACTAAATGCACTTCCAAAGGTCTGATGAGATTGTAGTCCCACTGCATAAACTCTTAAGAAAAAAGAAATGCCATGGGTCAAAAAGGTTGTTTAGTTTGCCTTTTAAATTCCATGTACACATTAACTGTATTTTTGATGAGAATCGATGACCTGGCCTGTGTCCATTTGTTTTGGAACAGATGCAGTCTAAATTATCAGTAGACTAATATTTAAAATATGTAAAAACAAAACAAAACAAAAAAAAAGCCAAATCAGATTTGAGGATTCAGCATCTGTGTCATGATGATTACATTGCAGTACTCTATATACAGCAGCTGTTTAGATTTGGATGGCACACAACTTTATCTAATGGCCTTGCCAACTTTCAGCTTAATCTCAACCCCAGCATTAACTTTTTTTCTTTTTTCTTTTTTACCTCTTCCTAACCTCACAGTTCCTTTCTCTCACTTGCACTCGCTCCTCGTCTCCACTAATGTGTTTCTTCTTTCTTCAGGAGGCAGACAGCTGCCAGCATTGTGGTGGTTCGGGCTGCGCTCCCTGCTCTCTGTGTCACGGCAGCAAGCTGTCTATGCTTGCGAACCGCTTCAATGAGTCCATCAGTGATCTGCGCTGCCAAGCCTGTTACCCCCATGGTCTGGAGAAATGCCAGTCCTGCTCCAGCAAATAGCACCATTTGGCTGACACACACACGTCTGTCTATCTGTGTGGCTGAGTGAGTGAGTGAGTGAGTGAGTGAGTGAGTGAGTGAGTGAGTGAGTGAGTGAGTGAGTGAGTGAGTGAGTGAGTGGTTTGTTAGAATATTCTCAGTGGCAATAATGCTCTAATCCAAAATGTTCTTGGTTGGGTGTTTGTTCACTGCTAGGAAAAACATAAGCCATCACTGGAAAGAGGAATAGTGACAGACATAAAATCTTAAATTACAAGTACTGCATGCAGTGAAAACTGCTTGCGATAAAAGCACATAATCGCTCTTTTGTTGTCACACTATTTTGCATCTGCACTCTCCCTCCCACATGATAAGACCTACACGGTTCAACAGTTGAACAACAGAGATCTCCTTCTGATTGTTGTCGTGTCCTTCTGCACAACAGCAATTGACACTATAAGAATAAAGAGTTTAAGATGGAAAAGTACAAGAAAGTACAAAAAAGAGGTTCGTAATAAAAGTGCCTCCCAAAGATAGAAAATCATTCATAGATGGTTATGGTGTATCAGAGAAAGGAGAAACTTTTGAGAAGCACATTGCAAGCCAACACTGCAAAGGTGTGACATTCAAAATACAAATTTTCATTGGAGTAACACTTTGCTGAGGAAGTGTTTCAGATGAAATAGAGTTGAGAAAAAAAACAGAACAGTTAAATAAATGGCAGGACAACTTAAAGACTATTAAATCATGCCTTATTGTGAAGTTTTATTTTTATTAGAAGTCTTGTTCTCAGGTTTTTAACATTCTGACTTGTTTGAAAGCTTTATTCACACACTTTTGGTGAATGAATCAAATAAAATATCTGATTAATTTCTGATGCCTTCACTTTTATTGTGTCTGTAAAACATAATCAGTGTTCTACTGGTGTTATATTGTTTTATTCAGATGGGAAGATCATAGAGCTCAGATGCACTGCTGACTTAGTTACCCAATGCCCCACGATGCCCATGATAATGCACATTTTAAAATGTTTTTTAATGGCTGTAATCAGAGTTGCCTTACATTTCCACAGACATGTCACATGTGAAAGTCTTTGCTTACATATTTGAGCTGTTTGTCAGTTTGGGATATTTGTTTTTGTGTTCACATTGCATAATTCCTAGTGGTTGCATCTTTGTTATTACACATTAAATCAATAAAATGCTATGATATTTTGAATCATAGCATTTTAGGAAGATTTAACAGTACAAGAAAACAGTGTGAAATATTATAGCAGCAGTAGCAGACAGTTTTTAATAAGTTCTGCAGTACAAATATGCATTTTCTTTGTGGCAACTTCACCCAAGAGTATGAGCTATCACAAATTCTCCAATTTCTATATGGTATAAATTTCCTTCATAGAAAAACATTATTAAAATGTCTAATATGGCTAACTTCTCAGCCAGATGTAATCAGATATGAACTGCACTGAACCCTATAATTTATAACAGCTGCTGGAATGGCATATTTTTTAACAACAGTACTTATTCTCTATGGCAAAGATGATCAATCAGCGATAGCAGTAGACTAAACTAACCACATCCCAAACACGTGCCAGAAAAAGCACACAAAAAGCATTCCCACCCACCATTCCGGTTTCTAATGCCAATTTTGGTATTGGTACTTCCATTAGTTTTTTTTTTTTTTAGATACACAGAATTACACAGAGTTATACTCACAATTGTGGACTGTATGGTATTTTAGCAGCCTGTCCAAAATCCCTATCAGCATATTTGCCATTGTAACTGTGGGATAACAGGGGAAGCCCTAATCTTCAGGCTCCTTATTCAGTCTACTCTCTGTTAAAACTGAGCTTTTTAACTTTGTCATTCTAGCCCCTATAGTCCCACTTAGTATTTTGCAAGGAAACCTCCAATGTGACACTAAATACTGTGGGTGTGTAGTCCTCAGGGAAGAAGTCAGACAAATGTAGAGCAATAATCAGTACAGAAATGCATATCACACACTTTCGTGGATTTAAAATGGGGTTGTGTGCAAACAAAACCCTACATTTGTTCCAGCTGCAGGATAGCTGATTCGACTAAAGGAAAAAAATGAGTAGTGCACCTTTACACTGGGTTATATGCACCATATTTTGTTAGTATATACAGACACTTTATTGCCACATCTGTCGAATGGCCAACATCATACAACATATACTGCAGCAACATAAACAATGACATGAATAACCCCCCTGCAATATTTGAATGTTGTTAGCTCTCTATTAGCAAGGAGTTTTTAACCCACCCACAGTTTTGCACTTTTCAAAGCAAGGATCCTGCAGCCTCACTGATTAAAAATTTTGTTTACTATATTTTGGTGGGTGGACATACACCCACACATGCATGAACCCACTGCATAATTGATGAGGCCTTACAATAAATAACAGTTTATGAGAGATTTGCATTGTCATTGCCAATGCCATTTTTAGTGTCATTTTAGTGTATATTTTCCCAGTAAAAATATAATTTATGATGTTTTTATAGATATATAGATTATCTCTCATGGCAATTTTGCAATATATGACACAGGAAGCATGGGGAGACAGACTAGGAACATTAATCATCTAACTACTATTGAACCTTGTAAAGAAGTGAGACACATTTAATCTCCAAGCACTTAGTTTTCTCTTTTTGTTTGCAAATCATTACAATATTCCTGTATGTCTCTGCTATAACTCATTCAATTTAATTTCAATCTTTTCCTTTTTATTTGTCAACACATAGTATACAGTATATGAATGAGCTTGTAACTTATATATTGTATACCAGGTTTATGTTTGCCTTTCAATACAAAACAGTCCCTTTGAATGTGTAATTACAGCTTCTAAATGTCTGAAATTTTGTATACTGTATTTGGCACATTAGCTTACATGCTTTTTTCCCTTAGGTTACAGCAGCAAGGCAGTGGCATGATTATAGAGACTGTCCTCTCTAATTAAAGAGTGACTGGATCAGCCTTTAAGCCTCCATCACAGCAAGCACCAACCATCCTGAAGAATAGTTTGTCAAAACAGCTTCTATTAGCTGATGTGCTTCTGAACTCTGCAAATGCAGTAGATGGGACAAATGAGAAGAGTAACCTTCTACCCCCTGATGAAATTAATAATCCGTGCAACAGAGGAGTCCAGTGTTATGAAACTGATAAATGTATCTATGATTCGGAAGCTTTGCAATAATCAGCCCCAAGGTCAGTAATTTAACTGCTTCACTTTTGTGTTACATTGTGAAACACTCTCTTTGTTTACAAATTGAGTATTTTTGTGTAAAGTTCAGTATTTTTCTCAGCTAATTTATCTTGAGGTAATGGGATTCACTCTGGATTCATTTTGAATAGCTGCTGTCCGTTTTCAGCCTCTGGTTATTCTCAATACATTGTTGGCTGATAAAAAAACACTAAATTACACTAAATACACATGTAATTTTATATCATGAATTTATGTGTAGGCCTGTGGCTGTCTGACTTTCATATATAATGTATTTAAACACTTGTTGTATTTAGATTAACAAATGTACAGAAGAGAAAAGATTATTATCATAAAGTCAGGGCGACAGTGTAACTCGACTCAGCTCTATCTTTGGGGTGTTAGGTTTTTCACCTTGTGCCATAATTGTACATGTCACAACATGTATCAGGGAAGGAGACTATACTATTGAATATCACTGTATGTGACTCTTTGACATGACATATTTCAACCACTTTAAATAACAAAGGTACACCAATAAGATTAAAGGTAATCAAATTACCCTAACAAAGGTGAAGGAATCGAGTTCACATGGTGACTCAAACGTGTGAGTTTTTCTATCTATTAAGTCATTTCAGATGAAAATTGAGACAAGCAAGCAACATAAACAATAAAACACTTGTCTTTAAAAGCCTTTAGAAATCACAGGTACTTTGTGAGTACTGCTGGCAAAGTCCACAAAGATTACTGGCCAGGTGAAAGACAAAATGCCTATTCCCGAGGGCAGCAGGGGCGACTATAGTAAGGACAAGGTGGTTGTGAGAATTGGAGACAGGAATAATAAACCCTGGGGAAACATACCTATAGTGAGGCTGACAACTGTGAAAAATGTGATGAGGAGGGAGAGGAATCAGGTACTGAGGAGAGTCAGCAGCTAAGGAAAGGTTGTAGATTGTCAGGAGTCAGGAGTGTACCTCTCTGATCCATCATACGTTGCTGTTGCAGAATAGGTACATTTTGTAAGGTATTGCTGTTCTCTTTGCATATAAGACCAATTTTTTTTTACAAAGGAGGTACAAAGCACATCACTGGCTCTGATATCCTGATGAAAATAGGGTATCAGTTATGCTCAGGCAGCTGACAAAGCAGCTGAAGCGATGCCACTGATAAGATGGGGAAGGCAAACCTGCATTTTAATGACAAAACCTTGAACTGCAGCAGTGAGGACCGAGACCAAGACCTGCTTTTTAGCATCAGCCATTTCTTATACACAGGTCATGTTGAAATCTTAAAAAACACAGCAAATACTATAAATGGGGATTGAATTACTGTATATTTCCTTGTGAGTCAAAGGGCAATATATAAAATTAATGTTGCATGTCAGGGAGAAAGAAAATCAACCAGAGGGATGTGACACAATAATGTAATGTAAACAGTAATATAAAAACAACCTGTGTGTAATGTGGTATAAATTGTGCTTCACACTAAACAAGAAGTAAACTCCCTGGTTGACTTTAAGAGTGAAAGGTGGATGTGAAGGATTTAGATGATTCTAGAAGATTATCTAGAAAATATACTTGCATTATCATTGTATATATATTGTATTTATTCTTTTTATACCCTCCAAAAAATATGAATGTTTAAGTAAAATGCATGGTTAGTTATGAAAATGTGACTAATAAATACATGAAGAATATTTTTGAAATATATAGACAAAACTATAGTTTTATCTCTTTACCTAGGATGAATATGTGTCATTAAGCCTTCATGAATCACATTTATATATAAATTGAGCTTTTTCCTCGGATCTTGGTCCATTGGCATTTCACAGTAAAAACAAAATATTATAGAGCCGACACAAAATGAGTCAGCTCAGGCACGCTGAGATAAAGGGACAAAAAGAAAAACAAAGACCGCACCAATTTTCACACATTAATCAGGGCAGTGCATCCATCATATTGGCAAATGCATTTAACATGCAGAATAGCATATCCTTGTGCATTTGAGCACAGTCACTGTTTCATTAAATACAATGTAGATACTGCATGTTTTATGGTGCAGCTAGACAGAGGGCAAAAGATCAACTGAAACACCTTGACTCCTGACTCTAAAGGGCAGGTTTAATCATTTAATGAGCAAAAAAGCTAAATGTCTCCCTGAAGCAAACACAGTCCAGTATAATCTCAGACTAAATTAGTTTCACTGTTACAGCATGAAGCAAATACAGAAGTTTCATCACACACTTAATATTTGTCAGTTAAAACAAAGTCGGTCTTAAAATACATAAAGCCAGTAGAACTTCCAGAGCAAGCTAAACATCCATCAGAAACATCAAATTCATTCTCAGTAGGTAGATACTCAAAAGCATGCAAAGTACATTGCAATGACCTCAGACAGTAAAAGTTGCAACAAACACGGGTTTTGATGCTGAAAATCTTTTTTTAAAAAAAGGATTTATCAATTGTAATGCAGACTTTCAGGGACAACCATTCAAAATCTTGTCTGGTATTTGTGTGTCACAAAAGCCTCATTACAGAAAATATTACTGTTCAAATCCTATGGTTGACATTTGCTGCTCAAGATATGATTTCACTGTTACAGCCTTCACATTCTTTGCCATGTTTTGGCATTATTATACTGAAAAATATGGCTGCTACAGATGTAAAAGCAAATGCCTTTTCTGTGTACCAGGGCCATTAAAAACCTGTGTTCCATGCCATTCCATTACATTTAGTAGAATATGATCTCATCCATTTAAAAACACATCCATCAGAGATTTACTGTTGAAGAGCCTTATGAAAATGTAGCCCAACCGCATGTGGTTTACATCAGAGGCTGGGTACCTAAATATTGAAATAAAAACAAGCATGAGGCAGCGCCATAACCATTACTGGTTTACTGATTCAACACAGAATAACCCATATAGTGATAATATACAGATTTCAAATATTTTAAATCAATCATATTTGTCATTCTACTCGCGCCACCATAGGGAGATGGCTATAATATAAGTGGTTATGCACTTCCATTTGGTGAAATAAGCTCTGCTCCTGAAGGGAGTCCTCAGAGAATATAAGCTGTTTTGTATACTTCACCTTGAAGTGCAGAAACCCACACCGTGCTGTACTGAACCATAAAGTCACATAACATTGAGATATGTGATACATAAAAAAAAAGCACAAGGCTAGAGATATTAATGTTGAGTGTGGTAAAAAAGAGCGGATGCAGAGGTGGAGAAGGGAGAATTCATCTCAGTCAGTGTGCAACAGTTTGCAGCAAACCAGCTGGATGAGAGTGGCCAGATTATAAAGATCAGCTGGTAGTCTTCATCGAAGGTGATTTTACTCAGCTGGGGGGGGGGGGGGGGGGGGAAGAGGAGGGGGGGGGGGGGGGGGGGTGAACAGGACTGCAGTGCTCTTTCAGAGTGACTGCCCCGCTTTATTGGTGATCATCTCAGTAACTATCTCCCTGTTTATTTTATTAACTCTGCTGATTATACGAGCTCACAAATGCCATCCGCATCACAGTGTAAATGTTTGTTAGTTTTCCCTTTCGTTGAGCTGACTGACGATGTATAAAATTGTTTTTCTCTATCATTCATCTCTCTGACCCTCTGCTTGTGGATGTTTAGTTTTGCAGTTTTGCTGTGTTTTTCCACTTTTGTTGTACTTGGTTGAACTAAAATAAAAGATGAATAATCATGAACCTCAACACTACCAAATTTGATGAGCAGGTAGGAGCATTGTCTGAGAATCAAACTACCAGAATCAGGAGCAGCAAGTTCGAAAAGAGTACAGCTGAACTGAACAGTTAAAAAAGACTTTGAATTAAAAGTTAATATGGCACTTTTGCTACAGAGATAGCACACCAAAGGTTACATGGGTGTTGTTTAATTAGAAGTATATTAAGAAACTGATTTAAGTATCCATATATTATAATATAAAAAAGTTACAGTTTTCGTAGCCTTACAATAAGACAATGACCTTGTTTTATGGAGACAGTCATCTTGTGTTATTATGATTTTACATCACCAGAATGTACGTGCCTCTCTCATTGTGAAGCAGGTGCTTGCTACATCGACATTACCATGATGCAAAAAAAGTGATACATGATTATTAAATGACAATTTAATACCTGTATACCTGTATTAAAAAAGATATATTATCAAAAACTGATAAAATATTTTTACTATGATCACTACAGTGAAACAGCTTGTCTCCTGGCTTTACGTTTTCTTGCGTTTTCTGCGTCTTTGTTTTTTCCCCTGTGCTCTTATACATTTGTCTCCATTCTGTCCTTGTGTCTGTGTGTGTACTTTGCAGGGTGCGGCTCTCTGGCCTCTTCTCCTGCTGCTTTACCTGCACACCTGCAATCAATCAGCTAATCAACACCTCAGGCCTCTGCAGTACAAGGCCCTGGCGCTGCCAGTTTGTTCAGTCACCAGTGGAGGACAGCTATTTTAGCTCTTCCTGCGCCTCAGCTCTGCAATGCCAGCTCTAATGCATGCCAGACACGCTCAGTCAAGTCCCTGGGTGCCGTTCTGTGCCAGTTCGCGGATTCTGTCCTGCTCTCTCATCTACACTCAACTCAGCCCTTAAGCCCCGCTCAACTACCTGCTTCATTCTGCCATTTGCAGACCACCTACACACCACTGCCATTTTCAGGTTGAAAATTGTGGTGGTAATGAGTAACATCATAGGTCTATCTATGAAAGTTGTGTCAAACTTTGTCCCTGTGTGCTTTATTTTCCACTCCAAGCCCAAAGCTAATGCCTTAATGTGGCTGCTGCTGAGAGTGAATCTGAAACTTTCACAACACATTTCCTGGCTCAGCCTTCACTCTGCATGAGGTGAATTTGCAATTACTGTTGTTCAAAATGTGTGGCGACAGAATTGAATCTATTGGCTTACTTCTGTGAAGATGGATACAATGCATTGTTCCCCCAAGCTGCTACTTCAAAGAGGAATTTGAATACAAGTTGCGCCATAATATGTAACCATCAGCTTGTTAATGTGTTAAGTTAGCGGTTGTGTTTCGTTATAGTGTCTTGATGTAACCGTTGATCATTTCCTGTTTGGCTGAAATTTTATTTTGAAAGGGTGTGTGCGTGTTATTGATGCAACTTAAAAGCGAAAGGGAATGCAAAGGAAAGCAAACGGGAAAAGTTCAAAAGAAGACAAATACTGCATAAGATTAAGAGGACAACGCAAACATTTAACAGAACATTAGCACCAGTCAAGAGTGGCGACAAGGTAAATTGTGGATTTATTTTTTTCTACGTGTATTTAGTTATTTAAACTTTTGGGCCTGCTAGCTTATACAAGGTTTGAGTTTCACCTGCCATCACTTGTATTTTTGTTTGTTTGTTTTGTTTGTTTTCCACATCTGTGGAAAGGCTAGTGTTTTGTTTGTTCAACTATTGTTTTAGCTTCTACTTTGGTCTTTCAACATCAGATTAAACTGTTTGAACTGTAGGTCAAGGCTTCCCCTTTCTTAGACTGGATGCTACAATATTAATTAAAAACATTATTTTGAATCAAATCCATATCAAAGCACATTGTCCCATTGAGATTATTTATATATACTGTATGTGTGTTCACTGCAACAGCTTTGTGAATTGATGCACTCTTGCACCTTACTTGAATCATGTCTTATGCTAAAGTAAATGAGATAATCTTTCGGCAGGTAATACAAGTAGGGAATAGATCTTATGACCCCCTCAAATTACACTACATGGACAGTATGAACTGCTGATCTTTAAAATGCAGAGGCTGGAAAAGATCAGTTCCCACTTGAGTAATCAAGCTACTTCATAGAAACAGAGGGCCAAGATGGTCGGTGTAAACACGGCCTCAGTGTCAAAATCAATTGTTGCACGGTTGATATTAGATGCTGGTAATGTGGAGTGAGAGGTCAGACAGAGATGGGGGAGAGGCAATCTACTTCCTACCTCTTTTATCAATATGTTACTCTGTGGCATTAAAGTATGTGTGAGCAAATGGAGTAAAGAAGCAATTTTAAATACAATGACATGTAAATAGATAAGGTTAATGTTGAGCAATGGATTTCTAAATGTCATGGGTGAATTATTTGAGCTATTGAGTTAAAATAGACTAGACCTGAGGTTTTAAAGTATCATTAATCATTGCATGTGGATCCCCAACACTGTGTCTTCTATGCTTGGTTTGAGTCCATTTTGTGGCAGTGATGCAGCTCTGCAGTGTCTTGGGACCTTTGGTGATTTGGTAAAATGCTTTTCTTTACTTGTCCACAACTTTTATGGTAACTCAGGGCACAATCACTTCTACCACCTTCATGTTTTATGAAAATAGCCAGGAAAGAGATTTCCCTTGGTGTATATTTTGCCTGGTGTACTGTTTATGTGTGTCGATTTCAACAGTGTAGCTTCCTGCCGTAGTGGTGGTGTTTTGGTTTCCAGTGTTGCATGACAGGATTGTGTGACTACTGGTGCTCTAAACAGGATGTTGGTTAATTTAAGTGAATGGGATTTTAGCATTGGCTGATTAGTAACCAATTCATCAAATAAACCACAAAGTGAGTGAGCTTGGTCTGACCCTGGATTCAAGGTCAGAGGACCTTACAATGACTGGAGACACTACATTAAAGCTACATCTGCATTACCTTGGTGATTTTGAGCCCTAAAAAATTGAGTTTAAAGTCACTGCTTGCTCTGTTTCATCTGAAAACTGGGCTTGCGTTTCAAATTGTGCGATCACTCAAATTTGCCATCTATTTGATTTTCTTTCTGTTTCAACTCATTCACATCCATCAGCTGTGAATGAAATGCTCAGTTGATACTTGTATTCATTTCATTTTCTCTCTCTAAAAACAGTACTCTCTGCTCTGAATTCTCACCATTGCTTTTTGTTTGTCTTTCTTTCTAAGACTACACAAACAGCTGCAGAGGAAAAATATGCTTACTGTTTACACCATCCATGCACGTGCCCAGTGCACCTGAATGGTCACATGATATACGTTTCAGGAGTAGCTCTTAGTTTGAAAATACAGTTTTTAAAGTTGCATAAGTGGTAAATTACGATCAGTTTACATACATGGCTAACAAAAACAGAGGCTTCGGCATTGCAAAAGAAATATTACAAAGATCTGCAAAAATATGTCCCAATAAAAAAAAGAGTCACAATATGTACAATTATCTGAATGTGAAAATACACACAGCCCTGAGGCAAAGGGCCAGTCCAGTTATCATTTGTCAGTGCCTCTAAATATGCACTGTAATCCCACTGCTCAAACCATCGCAGCCCCAGCCAAACTGAAGGTGCTCATTTTTGAGAGCCCAAACCCTGGTCACCAGAGGAGATGATGGAGAGGAAGCAATTTACATGCTGCTGAGGTGTTCGCCATTATATCTTAAACTGAGACAGTGTGATGCAGACAGAGATGCTGTGATGGCAGAAGCAGCTGCAGCAATAGATTACATTATAAAAGAGAAACTGATTGATATAGAAGAATGGTATCATTTGGATAACAATAGCAATTATGAGAATAGTGTGCCAGTGCTGTGGGGGCACCATTGTGTGGTGTGAATGTGTGTGGGTCTGTGTTATTCACAATGTGATTTTATATATATATATATATATATATACTTATATATTTGGACAGCTTTGGGACTATTAATATTGTTTTTATGTGCAGTTTTTACAGAAGCATTTTTATTGCTCACAAACGAGGCTGTAAAGCCTTTTTATACAGTATAATTTCAAGTTCAAATTTAATTAGGAGCAGGGCAAAAGCCACGAACCCTCTTTTAACACCATACTGTTTTATCACTCTTAGAAATTCTTGAGTTTTTTTTATGCCTATACTATATGTGTTTACAGCAGCTAGGAAATATTTAACTAATTTCTAGAGTTCAATTTTGAGTCTTGTGTTGTGCCTAAAATTAAACCTTGTTGGCTATAATTGGAGATGGACAGTCTTCACAAAGTCTAGTAGAGATTTAAAAAAAAAGTGCTCAATTTCAATTTAGTTCCCTCTAATCTTTAACTTTAGGAAAATAGCTGGTCTGTTCTCTTGATTCCTTGGCCCAGTTGCCTCTCTGCAGACTCCTTTTGTGCCACATCTCATTTATTTATTTGCTGCTAATTTGTTGGCTTGTTGCAATCAAAGTGAGACAGTTGGTCTTCTGTTCGTTCTTCAAGTGCCTCATGGTTGTGTCTTAAATCCAGTAATATTTATGGAGATTGACAAATCTGCGAGGAAAAACCACATAAAAGGTTGAAGGGCCCCAACTGTGGACTTTAATTTTCCAAACTTATCGTGTGATATTAGTTGGTATCTAGTCACTAAGGACTCTAGTCTCTGTAGTCTTTGTTAGTCTTTGATAAACGTGACAAATTAACTCTCTCCATTCATAGGTGTTGGATTTTCTACTCTGGATTTGTTTTTCCTGTCCTGTTATTTGGCTCAATTAAATTAGAGTGAGACTGTTTTACCATGCAAGCTTATTAGCCTGCAGATCTCTTTAAAAGACATCCTATACACAATTACACGAATGCTAAAGCAAACGTGACAGTGACTTGTTTACACTGAAGAATCACTAGTTATGCCTGAGACTGCTGACTTCATTATCTACCTTATAACTCCTCTGGGAGTTGATGAAACACAAGGGTGTATTGTGGTGAGTGTTTGGTTTATGTTTGTCACCAGGACATAGCTCCTTCATCTGAGGGACTTGACCGGTGGAGAAAAAAAAGTGCATGTTTTTTTAACTTACTCAAGCCAAAAGAATCTCATTTTCATGTTTCACGAACTCTTTTTAAAATAAGCCGCGCTAATTGCTGCAACACCAAAGCCAATTAGTGGTTTAAATGCTTGGGCCTTTATACTTTCTATTTCAGACACCTAATTGTTTTGTTCAACCTTGTTTAAAGTTCAAAGGCTGCGTGACTGATTGACAAAATTAAGTTTCCCAGTTCACAATCTTGTATAAACAGTAATTGTTTGTCAGAGAGCAGAGACATGAGGACATGGAGAGGGGAGAAGACAGAAAATGATGTAGTGGAAGGATGTTATATTTAAAGTGTGAACCTCTCACATTTGAAGATGCTGTGGGTGCTGTGCAGACTATGAGATCTTGTTTTGCATATTAACTTGCAAGCTAACTAATAATGCACTAAAAAGTGTCTGTTCTATGCAGCAGCAGCAGGTTAGACACATTGTCTCAATTAGCCTTGTCCTGTCATGTCCCTGCTATTCTGTGATGGAGGATTTGGTGTCAAAGCTAAAACCTGGTAAGAAAACTTAGGGAAAGAATACTACAGTTCAATGTAGTATTTGACATTTGTGACAGAGGAAAGTTTGGGAGTTGAGTTGATACTAATTGTTGCAGTTTTGCGAGTGGAATGTTTGTTCAGTCTTCCTGTAAACAAGACTTGAGCTGTTCAACAGTCTGTAGTTGTTGTTGTTGTCTGATTCAACTCTGTATAATGTGCCATATATTTTCAATAGGAGACAGGTCTGGACTGCAGACAAGCCAGTCAAGTGCACACATACACTCTCTCTCTTTTGTCAGCAAAGCCATGCTGTTGTAACTCATGGAGAATGAGACCTCACATTGTCCTGCTGAAATAGAGTTTCTGGTAAAATACGTTTGGACGAGAGCACACATAAAATGTGTCTTTCCAAAATTCCAGTATAAGCCTTTGCATCAGTTGTAACTTCACACATATGCAGATCACCCATACCTATGATCTATTTGAGTGTTAGACATGTATAACACATTTTCTCACTTGAAGTAATGCAATCTATATATTCCATCAGTGGTGAGAGCACTTACAGTAAGTCCCTGATATCACCCTATTATGGGCCTTGTGCAAACACCAACCTATTTTGTCACTACATGCACCAATTCTCAGGGGAGAGAAATCAAATCAAATTGCCAAAGAAATGTCTGTCTTCAATTTATGGCTGGATATGACATTTGTATACCTCAGCTGGTTCTATCTTTCCTTTTTTAATGACCTCACAAAAACAGAGGGTTCCCATCGCAAGCTTTTGTCATGTGTGGAGTCTGTTTGCCTTTTATTTGTTCACATACAAACAAAACGTTTGTACGTCAAATGTTGATTAGCCTCTTCAGCTTGATATGATGAATAAAGAATGGAACTCTGCTCTTTGACAGATTTAATTCTTGCTTTGATTTGTTAGCAACGGTGCAAGGCAGTAGTGCAGGTGTGAACAATGAGGGGAAGTTAGATGCAAACATTTGTACATTTGTGCTGTGTCTAAATCAATGCGAAAAATATAGATACTGTATAGGTCTGAACACAAAGAAGTTATATATATATATATATATATTAGAATTTCTTAAACAGTGGTGTTTAATCAATACACAAGGACAGAAGATATGGTTAGTTAAACAGATGCACAGTATATATGTTTTTTAAGGACCGTTAAATGTAAGTGCCCTTAACATGGTATTGCATGTAGGAGTAGCTCTAGTATGTTGCAAAGTGAAGGAGTAAATTTGTGTCAGTCTGTCAGAGTTAATTATCCCTAAGTGTTTGTTAATCCAGTTTAACTTGCAGGAGTTTCAAAAGGCTTCTGTAGCATGTTCTGCTGCCAGAGAGGAAATAAATTCATGGCAAGCAACAAACAAGTTCCAAGCATCTTCCAACACTGTTTCTGCAAAAATGAAGCAGAGAGACAATCTGCCAAGAATTAGAACCGTCACAGATGATAAGCACACAAAAGGCGGAAGTCTGAAAACTCAACTGTCAGAGAAAATAATTGTGTGAGAGAAGATAGTTGTGAGCTGATGTGTGGCCACTCGGAAAGTGAGTCTACAGGCATCTAACCAAACAGAAACAAATGACAATGAACTAACTCAACAGTCTTGAATAGCTATTTATTTGAAATGTAATTTCACCATTAATAACCCCTCAGCAAGATGCATGAGACTAATTTACTAGCAGGCTGTGGTTGAAAAGATTCATTTCTTTTCTTGGCTCTTTAATGTAGGGCTCCACATAAAGCAAGTGACAGTGTGCATCATCAGGACTTAGCCACAAACAAGAACACAGGTGATTAATGAGTGTTTGTGGAATTATATTTGAGATGAATTCATGAGTTTAACAATTGTTTGTGTGGCAGAATTCTGTGTGTGTGTGTGCACATGTCTGCACATGCTAAATTTATTATATATTTTTCTATTACACACAACAGCTGTGTTTATGATTCAGCCATAAATAAAACTTTGGTACAGGCAAGTAGATGGCATAGCAGGTGAGATTAAAGCAGTAACAATGATTATGGGTTTATGGTAATGAGATGGTTTAGAATGGCACTATTAACTGGAGCAGAATGGAGTTTTTCCACATTCACTGACAACTAGCAGGTAAAAAATTAATAAAATAAGAGCTATTAAAAGGCCACATGGTTGGTGTAGTGGTTACCACTCTTACCCTTGAATGTGAGAGTGATTGGTGGTTGGTTGTTTCTTTGTGTGGCCTGCGATGGACTGGTGATCTGTCCAGCGTGTACCCCACCCCATGTCAGCTAGGAATAGGCACCCGTGCCCCCCACAGCCGCCATGTGGAGGATAAAGCAGTGAAAATGAGTAAGAGGTAGAGCTAATAATTATTCAGTATTTTGAAATGATTAAAGTTTCCTAAGTGTTCTGCCTCATTCCAGAGTGGCCATGTAATCTTTATACATAAATACCTTTTAGAGGACACAACTGCAAAAATTCAGTTTGAGATGTTTCCTCAGTTACTCAGCCATCAAGTGGTGGATTCAGGTTAAATTGAAAAATTCATCTCAACATGGAACTTTATAATTACCAGAGTAGTAGGTATGGAACTGCTATTTACATTGGTTGTCTATATACAGTTTTTTCCTTCCTGCAAAAACATATGATTCAAAAAAATGACAGCAATTTCAATATGCAACAAGAATAGCAAGAATAACCAACTTTTATATCGTGTGATGACACTGGAAAGAGAGGCACCTAAATATAGATTGGAGGATTAGAATTGGATTGTTTGGATTAAAGCCTAAAACTTCCAAAAAACTAACAAAAACAAACCGCTGACTGTGCACATTTTTTTATTTGGAGTGGTCTGTGCAATAAAGAATTGACTTCTTGTCCTTTCTCCTGAGTGAACATTTACAGACTGTTCATGGAATTGTGTAATTGTTAAACTGCAAGAAAAGGAAAATGTCAAGTAAAAGTAAAATATTGCTTGAACCCTCTAGTCCACTGTGTGCTGCTTACGTCTGTGTAAAAAAAAAAACAAAAAACAAAACAAAAAACTCCTTTTATAGTATGGGAAGAAACTTCAGGGCACCTTTTATTTTTTTTTTTAAAATCAATTCCTTAACTATACATTTGAAAGAGGGTGTATTATAGTATGAGGCAGTTGGACCTGTAGTTAGGAGAGTCATCAGTTAAATTTTGTGGAGATAAATGCATAATCGATCAGCTACTCATTCTGCTACCCTCACCTATGTGCTACTCCCAATCTTTTTACCTTTACAGTTCAACTGCTCTGGAGACTACACTGATATGTCCCTCTCTCACTTGCAGCATCCATGTATTATTTCTCCACTCAAAGCTTTTAATGATTTATCTGATCCATTAGTCAACCGAGAGTAAAGAAGAGCTGCTGGATTTTGTAAGAACGATACTCGGAGCAAAATGTTCTCAGGTGCTTTCAAATTCTCATCAGGTGATTTACTCAATAGCTCCACTTGTACCTGATGTGCTGTGACCATAACAGCATGCTAAATACTAACAAATAAACTGCCAGTTGTTCATGCTGTGACTGTGGCTGGGAAGAAGAACCCTTCTCGCTGATGTATGGAGTCACAAGCTCACATTCACCATGGACTTTACATTGACAAAATGTTTGCCTCTTTGAATATACTTTCACTTCTTCATTCAGATGCATTAATGCCTTTTTGTTTAAAACTATGTAACCAAGTATGGCCAGGATCATAGACATTCCTCTGTGGGGGTTGTTTTGTATTAATTGTTAATATATTTCTCTTTTTGTCTAACTAGCATTACAAGCTGTGAAATAGGATTCTAGTTTGAGAATGATATGGGCTAAATTGATTGCTCCCTGACACTCCATGTACAGGTATGTCTAATTTTCTGCAAGAGTGGCAATATTTAGACATGTTTACAGTATTTATGATGACGAGCTTGAATGCTCTTTCCCCCAGATCAGGATATTCACTGTGACTGCTCTTCATAATACCACTAAATTATTGGAGGCACCTTACTGGGAAGAAATATGCACAACTAATCACAACTTACAGGGGCAGCAATTTCAAATAGGATGGACTGGAATTTTTAAATATTCCAAAGGAAGAATAATCCTCATATTCTGAGTCAGCTGTATCTTCACTTTGCTGTCAAATCTGTGTGCTTTCTGAGTTTCACTGGGCTGCATCTCTGAATAGAATTCTTGATTACTGCTGCAGGGACACACATGGATGACACATACAGTACAGAGATGGGTTAATGGCCTTGCCTGCACAAACCTGTATCTCTTGTAAAACATACCCAAAATATTAGCAAATGCACAAATCCAACACCAGCAGCGGCACTGAGATGTGTGTGCAATATTCAGTTCTATAAAATTCACATAGAGAGTGAAGCCTGATAATTTCTTCTGAAAAGAAAGCCTAATGTGCATTAGCACACCTGGTGCTATATTTGATGGTGAAGCTGTGTGCACTCTGGTTCCTTTTTTCTTGTAATAAACCTAACATTGTTTACCCAATTAGTGCGAGCACACAGTGATTGAAAGTGTCTCCCTGTAACATCAAAGGTGCCCTTATTTAAGACGGGACAATGCTGCATATAGGTGATAAATTATTCATAATAAGACAGGTGTTAAATTATTTTGCATTATATGTCATTCAGCATTGGTTGCATTCAAATGTGTTGGACTGCAGCTGTTTCTTGGGGAAATAATATATTTTAAGAAAATGAAATGCAATTTTAAAGTTTTCAAATTTCATTGATTTATAAAATATTAATTGGTGTGTCTCACTTAATTATGAAGACACAGGTGATGTCACTTACAGTCATCCATGATTGTATAGGGGCTTAAGGATATTTTATGAAGGCAGCCTTGTATGCTCATAAGAATTGTTTTGGCTGATACTAGTCATCTGGTAGCCATTCTGCTGGTAAATGAAGTGCTTATGAAGTGTAAGTGAAACAGTTAGTGTGAAGCAGCTAATGCAAGCTTCCACTGTAAGTGTTTGCAGATTTGGTCAATTAGACACATTAACATTTAGTTTGATCATTATTGTAACTTATTTGTCCATGTTGGGTTCCGTTTTGTAGGGTTTTAACAACATATTTGGGAATTTGATTAAAATTGTGTTTTCTTTTTTAATCCTCAAATGATACTGAAGAATATACAATGAGTTAAATTGTATTATTTCACTTTTTATGTTGCAAGATGTATTTTGGGTGAGTAAGGGGGAGACATAACCAGCCAGTGTATTTTGATGATAACTGAGTCATCAAATGTTGCAATCTGTATTTCTATACCGACCATTGAGGTTGTCATGCAAGATGTTGCTGCTGATTTAAGATTTTAACAAAGTTTTTCAACCTTTATCAACTGCTTTGTTTCATTGTGACGTATTAGTTTTTAAGACATAGCCTGAAAAGTGCTCATCAACTTTCAGTGATGTATAATATACTTGAGGGAGGGAAATGCAGCCCTCAACTTGATCTGAAAGTTGACTGTGGTGCAGCTTCTTGCAATGCTAAATTTGTAAGATGCGAAGTGTGGAGTAGCTCTCTGTGACTTTTCTAACACATTATTGCTTTGAGTGAGGGCCAAGATGACTTGCACTGGCATCGCTCTGGAGAAGTAAAAGGAAAGTGTATGGGGGGGTGGATAAAATAAATGGATATAGTGCAGTGACACTGTAAGAGTTGCATTACCTCATAAAATTTGAGATGAACAGAATTTCATGCTCTGACATGGCTTTAGTGCTCAGGCCATTTAAATAAATATCTTGGTAAACTATGATTGTCATGCACACATCTTGTACTTTCACACAATCTGTTTTGTTTAGTGAGAAAATAATGAAAAACTCCAAACTTTCAGCCTTTTTAAATCCATGGTTCCAACTAGGGACTGTTTAGCAGTAGTGTTTTGATTCATACAATCTTTCCTCACACAAAACTTCTACATTGTTTAAAGCTTAGAATCCCCTTGTTCTTCATGTACATAGAATTTTAGGATTATACCACAGCAATACAACAGAAGTGTTATAAGCCCTAGACTGCTTTTCTTTATTATTTTTTTACACATATTGATACAGCATTGCTCTGTAACGTTGGTATCTTGATACCTTTTTAAATTACTTTTTGTGTTTGTATGATGGGTGCCATAGTGATTACTTTTGACGTAAACAATTCACTAAAGAACTCCTATAGTGCAAGTCTCAGATGTCCATTCCTCAGAGAGAAATCATTTCCAAGACTTAAGTTGACTATTGTCTTTGTCAAAAGGAAGCTAAATTGTTCACTTTTCACTAATCTGAATACTTCCCTCCAGCAGGGCACATCATGATAGTGATGGCAGCAAGATGGGAATATTGGTTTGGGGGTGGGGCAAAAACATGGAAATGCAGCAAGGCTATTTCTCATTATTGTCCACAATAATGAAAAATTAATGACGCTACAGCTGGCTGTACAGACTATATTATTGGCCATAATTAGCATGACGAAGAATAAATATTAATTAAGTGACAGTATTATAGTGTTTTTAAGCATTTGTATGACATACCTACTATACTGTGTGTTTTTTTTTTGGGGGGGGGGGGGATTTTTAGAGCCATATTGTGATTGTTTTTTTTTCATTCATGTATGATGTCTCACAGCATATGATTGCTATTATTTGGTACTTGTTAAAAACAACGCATTACCTTTTGTCAGAAAATACTTAATTGATTTGGGAAATGTTCCTTATGCCCTTTTGTCCTCGCAGTATAGGGATTACAATGATTTACTGTAAATTCAAATAAAATTGTAAAGTTTTAAAAGAAAAATGACAGTCATTGTCATGCTTCTCCATGAAGTCATGTGGCCTCCAGCATGATTGTGAATTTTCTCGTCCACATATTTTAGTTTATTTGGTTAAATAGCAAAACCTTGTCCTTTGATCTGGTTTGCGTATTTGGGAACATGCGCAAACAAGACCAAAGTAAATTGCAGCGCTTGGTGAAGACAGCGAGCAACATTATTGGATGTAGCCAGTTGTCAGTTACTCAGCTTTGGTCTGATCTTATTGTGAGTTAAGCCAAGCAGATACTTAAGGATCCTACCCATCCTTTATATAGTAGGTTCCAACTTAGCAACCATGGCAAAAACAGGTTACTGCAAAGGCCTATTAAAACCAAAAGGTTTAGCTTGTCTTTTGTGCCCTCTGCTATTTGACTTTTTAATGAAAAGCATGTCATTTTAGCAATACTGCATTCTTGTGTTTTTATTTTGTTGTAACACACTGTTTTAATCTAATTTATCTGTTTTTATTATTTATTTATTTTTAGTGTGCGTGAGGGAGTGGGTGTGGGTGTGTGTTTGGCTATGCGGGGAGGGTGGGTGTTTATCTATATGTCTTTGTGTTTAATGTATCGCACTTTGACCCAACAAATTTCCCATTCCTGGGATAATAAAGTAAAGTAAAACAATTCTCTTCCATCTCACCTGCAACCGTGCGTCTGTCTGCATACAGTGTGCGTTGGCAACAGTGAAGCCTTGCAGCATCCTCACTAGCCTGATTTGGCACCTGATCCAGCACCAGCCATATGTGATTCCCTGAAGCTAGACATGGGACACTCCCTGAAAGCTTGCACAGATATAAGAGCATCAGACAGCTGAGTGAAATGCATCTGCATGTGTCTACAATGATGCAGCTGTGTGGGTGCAATTACAGTACGTGCCAGTTAGGGTCAGCCAGTTATGAAGAACTGATATTCAATTACATGATGGAGTATTTTTGTGGTGAGACTGATGGGGCTGTAAAACTGCTGCACACTCTGAAGGTAAACGCCATGGCTAATTTAGCTCTCATAATGAGATGGCTGAGAGGAGGAGGAGGAGACTTTTTGGGGGCACTGCATTATAGAGGGAGTGTTATATTGTACCATTTGTTATTTAAACACATGGACACTAAAGTAAAACATTCTAAATACCATGATTTGCTCCTCTAACATTGCACCAAATGTCTTAACAACATTAACCATATAAAAAAATGTGCAACAGAAATGCAGGATACGTGAATAAGACAAACTATGTAAGAGAGAGGAAAGAGGATGGAAGAGGTGATTTTAAAGTCAATCAGGATGAGAGAAAAGGCTTTTTGTTTTGTGATTGCATGCTGCTTCACCCATCTATTAGAGCATGAAGGAGCAGATCAGTCCCATATAGAATTAAGACTCTTAATAAAATACCCAAACATATGTGTACACACAGGACCTGTGAAGTAGCTCTGTTGATCAGAGTCAGTCATTCCTTCTCACTTGATTGAATACCTGTGTTTTTGAGGTGTAGACCATGAGTAAGACTAGAATTATTTTGCTGTTAACTGTCTTCTAATGTGTTTAATCAGTTGAATCAAATATGTGGGCCCACGACCATGAATTAGTTAAAATGAATGCTCCACAAAATAAGTGATTTGTTGTAAATGTGATTTTTGTTTTTAAAATGTTGCTAATTTGTATGTTCAATCACATTACATCTTACAGTACATCTTTGAAAAATATTTCACTGTCTGCCAAAAGTCCTCCAGTAGCTACCTTTGTCTAAGCTGAATAATTTTGTGAAACTGGAGGCAATATGTTAATGCAGCAGTCCTGGTAAAAATTTACATCCGTTACCGAAAGTCTGTAGTTTACCTTGAAGCAATGGGTAGACTAAATTTATCCTTGTCCAGAAAAGGAATACAGTGGACTGTCTGCAGGCACTGCAGATCCCCCTGCATGCCGAAGAGCATTTGGAGAGCAGCCATTTTTTTTCCCTCTGACAAAGTGAGTGCTGTCATATCTATGAGAGACAGAGAAACAAAATTGTGTCGATCCCAAAGGCACTCATAAATCTTAATATAACTGACTTCTTTCATGTAAGTAATTCACTTCTGCCCTGCTGTTACAGTCTACTAACTCAGGGCTGCTGCTTACCCATCCTCACAATAATGTCCCAACCTGAGTCTCAGGTACATAAACAATCATACAGGTCCCTTAAACTATGGGATCAGCAGGATCACCACCCAAGTTTTCATTGTACCCAGAGTAAATGTCAGCTTTTATTTTCTAGTATTTACATGTAGACATTGCATATAGAAAAA
>JAFBJR010000047.1:3826596-4110755 GCA_016785285.1 Brachirus orientalis
TATTATTTCATATTTGGTTCATGCAACCCTCTGACACCAAACCTCTTTACCTGTGATTCTTTTCTGACATTTTACCACAGTCTTCTTCGTTATATTTTTCTCTTTGGAAACTTCTCACTTTTTCCTCATAATGAAAATCTTTGTTTTGGGGGGTGTTGTTTTCTTTCCCCAATATTTTAGATAATTTCACTCAGACAAGGAAAATCCCATCATGATATACAGTACAGTATTAGCTCTGTCTATAAGCAACAATGACACAAGAGCTTGTAGGTTTTGGATCATGAGCTGCTTTGTTTTGTCATTCTCTGCCCATTATGCTTTTCATGTATGGAAATTGGCAGCAACTGTTGTGTCATTGTTCTGTTTGACTTTGGCTCATTTTTTTTTAATGGCATGAATTTTTGCATCAGAAAACTTAAAACAGGTTTACACGCCAGGACAGGTGGGAAAGGAGGTTAAGTTGGAATTCTGAGCTGTTGTCTAATATTTGTGAACACTAAACTCAATTTATTTCTTTGTTCATCACTGACAAAATTGGCCGTTATGTTTCAACAGTCTTTGAATAGTATGCATATAAATCATACCCAAATTCCATACTCACAAATTCGTGTGTAATCACTTGTGTATTGTAAACTTGCTTGTAAACCAAACCATAATTTGGTAAAGCTAAATAATTTGCATTTCATTTGCATAAAAACACAAAAATAATTTGTTAACATTTTGCTGTGACTTGTGTGCACTTTTGGCCAAATGGGTTGTAAACATCCTTTATAGGCATGCAAATATTTATATAATTTACAGTGGATCCTGTTTTGTTTTACGTTGCATTCTCCCCAATTACCTGAGTTCTATGCATATGCATGAGTCTTTCCCTCATTTTACTGATGATTCCATGAAGACAGAGTCCAATGACCATCATTGTTGAATATTGCAAGGAATTAAATGTACAAAATTATGTTATATTATTGGGTATCGGTTTCTTGCTCTTTCTCAAGCATTACATCACACCAGAAACTTTTCAGATTGACACAATGTTGGCTGGCCCCTCAGACACAGTTATCTTATGGTTGACTGGGCCTGATGTGTTTAATCAATGAGTCTAATTGTGAGCGGTTGTTTACCAAACTGCTGATATGCATTGGCCTTTTCACATTGGCGTTCTTCCTGGGGCAGGGCAGACTCCTGTGGGGAAACGCACAGTCTGATCACATCTCAAAAACAAGCATACAACATATTGTAAGTATTTTCATGCACACCTACCAACACCAATCACACATAGTCATGTGTTTGAAGTTAGAACTTGACCCTGCAGTGCCCTGGTGACACAAAACTGAAATTACCGTTCCATCTAGCTGTCTCTAGGGGCAAGATGCTGAATAATGTAGCCTAGAGTGACAAATATGGTCACATTTTAAACTACAACTGAATAGAACATTCTCCCAAATGATCTAATTTTGAAATGGAATTGCACTCAATAGAGTGCATATACAATCCTACACTGTGTGGCTATAATTTGCAAAATCTATCATGGCAAAAACACAATTTTCTATTAATCTGATATGTTTATATATATTATAGACAAATAATAATAATACAAGATTGTCACATGACCTGCAGTAGATGTCTGCCTGAATCTTGCGCTCTCGCTTGCCTCCCCAGTTTTTGCCTTTGGTATCCACTAACTTAAACTTTTTCTGCTGCAACCTTACTTTGCGATATAAATAACCCACTCGATGTGGAAATGACTGAAGTTTTAAAAAGTATAATATCACACAACTCTTTTCAGGACATTGATAGCAACAACAGGCCAACCCCAGCATGCCTTTATGGCTCTTGAAGTTTGAAGACTATTTGGAAGATTCACTATGAACTATATGCTTTGGAAATTTGCTTTGAAAAACATGACACTCCCCATTCTCTCCTTTGATGGAGCCAGTGATCTACATTTGATGGCACGCATCACATGAACTAACATGCTGCTATTATGGGGATGAGAAGATGTAAATCCCCTGGATGGACTGTATCCCCCCTCAGAGTGTTATTCTACTGTATGTTTTGGGATCTACTTGGTCAGTTTCTTTTAGATATGATTAATTATTCTGTTGAAAAGGGTTGCTTTTTAAAGGACATACAGTACATTTGGTAATATTATTTGTACTACCTAAACCCAGCAAGGATCCTACTTTATGTAGCAGTTACAGACCATTCTCCTTCCCTATTATCAAACATGAAGTGTTTGCTCGTGTCCTGGTTTTCCCATATTGAACCTGGAACCTGGTATTGACCAAGTTGGTTCACTGTGACCAGACAGGTTTAGCCTCTTATGTTACCAGTGGTTTTACCTCATTCCAATTCTCTATCACATGTCATCTTGTTGCCAGGGCTGCCCTTTTAGTCCCTCTTTATTCACCCTGTCAATTGAACCACTGGGCAAACTATTAGAGAACATCCATTAATTTTTCCAATCTTTTAGTAATGATATAGTAATTCAATTTAATACCAGTGACATTTTTTATACATTGATAAAGTTATCTCTAGTTGTCAAAATGTAATCATTTTTAGCAATTTTAAAATAAAATATCAAAGTAGCTAACAAAATGTAAAAAGTAACATGCAACAAAAGTTGTGAAAGTGAAATTCCATGATCAGCAGTTCAACAGTTTAAGTATCGAGTAAACATCTCTGTCTGCGTGCTTTCACAATTTGGGAGGGGGGCCCTATAAAGAAATCACTTGGTTCATAAATTGGTGCAGTCTGGACATACAGCACCTTCAGTATCCATACATTCTGACTATTTAAAGTATACTACACCTTTCCATTCAGTTTGCTCTTACGTGATGACTGATGTTGAGAAATAAGGAACATAGGGCAAAAGAGATGAGGACTTACTGGAGATTCACATTATGAGGGGAAGAGAAAAAAAGGACCAAACAAAGAAAGTTGGGTGAAGAAGTCATGACCAATTTGTCTGGGTCTGAACAAAAGCCTACACTTGCTTTCATCATGGTGTGGAAGCTGCTACAGAAATTAAGTCAGAGAAGCACCGGTGTGTGTGCATGCATTTGTGTAGGTGTGTGTCTTCAGTGAAGAATGTTATGGTTGACCAGGCAGACTTTGTGTGGGCTGATGCAGTGGCCTGGGAGGTGCCGGAGCAAGAGAATAAAGTTAGTCTCAGACGGCTGCCTCTGTCTCAACCTGCTGCTCGACTCCTGTGAAAATACTAGCCTTTGATTCTTCCTGACCTCTCATGTTTCTCTTCCTCCAGCCTCAACAAATTTCCTTCTCATTTCTTTGACTTTCTCATTTTTTTTTCCCTATCTCGCATCAGACCCTATCACTTTAGTCTTCATTCTGTCTCTTTTTTCAACCATTTTGGTTTTTAATTAAATACATTTTAATTTAAAGTTAATTTTGCTACGCTGATAAAAAAAAAAAAAAAAAAAAAAAAAACTACTACACCTAGTTTCAGTTCAGTGACTGCAAGAAATTTGATTAGAACACAAAAGATATGAGTTGTGTGTTTGTTGCTAGTGCAGAACCCAATGGTTGCTTTGAGACTTCAGAGTGTGGTGTTGTCCTAATGCAAGGGAAATAAATTAAATGTAGCCCCTGTTAATGCACTTACTTTTTTTTTTTTTTTTTTTTATTAACAAAGCATACATTTAAACAGTAATTGTAGTTTTGCAAACATTTAGGCAGGCTATTAAGAAACCTTTCCAGCTCTTTTGTTGCAAAAAAAAGGTTTACTTGCTATTGATTTATTTTTCACCCTTTCTTTCTTTCACTTCAAGTTCTGCGATATAGCATGTTTCAGTTGTCTTGTCCAAATTTGTTTTCAAGTTAAGGTGCAGTGACCTCAAAAATAAAGTTCAGTAAATTCAAAAACTTAAATAAGTATTTATTGTGAATAGCCTCTGTGTGTAAAACAGCACCAGTTTATCTTGTTGAATTTTATATGCAGAATGAATTTGGGACCTACCAGTCACCTCAATGGTGGTACTCTGTGGTGGATACCAATCTTACCAAGTGTCTAAAATTTAGGGAATATTGGCATTGTCCAGAGATAGTTCTGTTGGTATGTTTGGAGCACCAGCAGAGTGTGTAGACTGATTAAAACTGCTGAGACATGGCTTGTTGCTTAATTTCAGTCAGAAGTAGTTTGCTCTTAACATTATAACATTTAGATAAGTTTATTCATATTTCCACTTTATATAGCATCTCCTGCCTCTGCAGGATCTTACATAAAAAAATTGGAATGTAGTCAGAGGATGGCCATCACTCAAAAATTATACTGAAACTGTGGGAGAAGTCCTCCATCACTAATTAGTCACATTAATAGTTAAAAAAAAGAAAAAAAAGAATAAGGCTAGAAGGATTTAACTCACTCATCAGTTACTGTCATAACTGATTTGTTAATATCATACAAGAAATTTGAAGTGTCTCTTCTGTAGTAGCTGTAGGTGACTGGACTCGCTCGAAGTTTAGTCGCCTACAGCGACTAACTGTATTATTGTGACTTACTGGTAGGTTTTGAAGCTCTTGGACAATGAAAAGGAAATACTAATGAATAGCACAGCATCACAAGTACCTCTGCTCTCACTGCAAACGTGATGTTATTTACTGCCAATCGATTGCATAATGGAATTTCTCTTCCTCACTGATCTTTTACCATTTCTCTCACACATTTTCCTCCTCCTCCTTGTCGCTCCCTCTCTCCTTTGTTTGTGTGCATGTGGTTTTGAGGACAGTTATTAGCTATGAAGTCATACTCATACATATTTCCTGCTTCGTACAACGCCTGGCACACAGTTCATTTCATAATATAAATAAACGAGAATATGAAAACGTGAGATGCAGCAGAGAGAAAGATTGAGGTCTGTTCCTCTCAAAATGCTGAATTTCTATCGGTGCTGCATTGAGAGAAAATAAGAAGCAATTTCCATCATGATTGAGGGTAGAGTTGTAGATTTGAAGCAGACCTAATTTATCGAGTGGAAATGGTGTGAATATGTTTGTTAATGAAAAATGTAGCAAAGCTGTAAAATGGATTTTATTAATTGAGTGACATGCTGAATTTATCCCAAATGATAAAATTGTGGAATATTGTAAATTGTAAAATTTCGAAGCGATACAGCCATTCAGCATTTGAAAGTAGTCGAAATTTTCCACATTTTGATGCAGACTAAAAGTATCATGTCATACTTGGCTTGAAAACCTTTTATGTAGTTACTTGGGCGTAGGAAGTACAGTAGAGCACATGTGTATGATATATGAATGAGAAATATCATTCTTGGAAGAGGGTACAGCACCATTAACCATTTGCTATTGATAGATACAGCCAGTTTCTGCAATGGCATATCATGCATCTAATGTAGAATGCAAACAGCAGCACACGTATGTGAGGAATAAATAAATAAAATTAAAAAATGTGCTCTGCAAGACCTCAGTGAGGGGAAGGCGGTGGGAAAGCCATTAGTCCATTTGAAGAGAATGATAATGAATTTGATTACCATGTAGACTGCTCATTTGAGTCCAATAATGGATCATATAATTAGCATACGGGGAAAACCTCCGCCCACCCTTCACCCGACCACTGTAATCAACCTCAGGCTCTGAACAAAGTCCTTAAATCTCATGAAGTGGAACTCATATCAAAGGCACATAAAGCAAACACTGTGGAAATATATTTCCAGTAATTCAGTCAATGATAAGAATTACCTCAAAACTTACAAAATCAGAGTAGACCATTACATTACTTTTGTTTGGTATTTATAGAAAACTGGTAATGCATTGTAAAAATAATTCCTGGATCAAATGTTTTCTAAAATGTCCATTTGCAACTTGGAAATATACCCCAGCAGTCAATGTTTCACAGTCTGAACCACAGATGACTTCTCTTCTTGGCTTTAGATTACAAACACAGATTCAAGGATAAACAGGGTGAAAAATAACTCAATAAATATATAAAACTGATAAAACCTAAAAAATCTAAATGTTATTGTACTGGATGAAAAACTAAATAAAATACAATATCTGTTTCATAATTAAATAATATTGCTTGTGTTGCAGATCAGAGAACAGTTTGTTTTGTGTGATAGAAGCTGCTCCTGAATTGGACAAAACTGCTGCTTCAGCTACTCTATGTTCTGAAAACGAGGGAGATCAGGCTCTTTGTGGGTTATGAAGACTGTGAGGATGCTGGTGGCTTCGGTCAGGAATGCTGTTACTGCTGACCTCACCACTCTCTTGTGAGCCTTTTTGTCTGAGGTATAAGAACTCTAATACTGGAGTGATGCAGTTTGTCAGGACACTCTTAATGATGCCCCTATAGAAGTTGTTGAGAACGAGGGACGAGGACAGTTTTAAGCCATGTGGGCCCCCAGGAACTTTGTGTTCTTAACAGTCTCCACAGTTACACTGATGAGGTGCCCACCCAGGCTCACTGTATTCTGCTGGTGACGAAGGGCCCTGTTTAAAAGATCTATAACACATGGTCTAAAGTCTGTGGTACAATTGCATTGGGCATTGCCAACTACTGCTCTACAATCTACATGTATGTGCAAAGCGCAAAGGTGCTGTACAGTATATGGTGTGTGAATTATTGGTAGGTGTGTTTTGGTCCAACATCAGTTAAGCCAATCAGTTTCGCTTGTCATTCCCTTGAAAAGCCAGGAGCGCCTGTATCTCGTGCATTGGTATTTTAAATGGGGGAATGCAGGGAACTAGAGAACTGAAGATTTGTTGCTGAGGAGACAAATTTAATAATATGCTTCTGCGCTTTCAACCAAAACTGCAGTAGAACTTGCAGGATAAGGAATTGCACTGACATTCAGCCTGAAGTTTTCTGATGAAGAAGGGAAGGAGGAGCCTTGAAGCACATCCCTATGTGTAACAAGCAGAGTGTGAACTTAGTTAGGTGCATCTAATATGCAATATAGTATAATAAGCATGAAAATACTGTGCTGTTGCAATTTAGACCAGAGGCACAGTGTCTTTCTGCTGCCTCAAGCACTCAAGAATATGCCTGAATACACCTCACTATAAGACCAACACACTCATGGGAGTGCATTTGGTGCATTTGATACCCATACAAAGTAAATACACATCCTATCTCCCACATTCTACTGTATTCTCTTAGATAAAAAAACCAGACTTACTTACACACACAAACACTTTTATTTTAATACTGTTTCACACACGCTGCTATACCCTAATTCAAACAATCATACTCTCACACACTACAGTACTATATGTCACATTTGAATATGAATAATAGCACATGTAAGAAGTAATAACTGCAAATGTGAATGATAATGCTAAATTGTAGAGAGAATAACATGTTACAGGGAATAGTTGTATGCGTGAGAGAGTTTGATTAAAAAGGAAGTAGTCTTAAATTGTCAGTTGTTGATTACCTTGTTTTACTTGCCTGTGTGTGTGTATGATTGTTTATGTAAGGATGTATATTATTGTATTTGGGACAATATGATTGTGTTTGTGTGACATTTTAAAAGCAAATGAGGGAGACAGTATGGCCTCTTGGAGCATATGGACACCTACACATATAAACACGCTGCACTATGATCAAAGGGGCAGCAAACATGGCTGTAAAAAATTAGGGACAGGTGACCAAGGTATTTAAAAATGAAAGAGTCAAATTTTTTGGCATTAGTGATCAGAGTCATCATTCTGTGTATTTACACATGCAAACACACACAACCCCCAAAGACACACATGCTATATTACAGATGTAGATGCTGTTGTTTTCACTGAAATGCTGGAAGTCAAAACATATAGTTGGACTGAGTTTTGGATACATACAGATCATTTACATATCTAACATGTGTATTTATACAGTGAAGTGGAGTGTGAGCAGCCCCCAGACAAGTTTTATCCCTTCCTTATGTGCTTAATCTTCTGCATTCTACTGCTCATCAACCACTGTCCATGTCACTTTTATAGATGCATCCTCCTTATTTCAGAGCTGCAATCACAATTTCAGAATTATGGCGGTGATACTGCTGAATAAGAAACCAGACAGAGCCTCTGTCTAAAGAGGAGGCATCCATCACTTTGAGATCAGAATACAGGCCAGTAATGGGAGTAATTATCTGTAGTAGCAACATCCAACTTTACCTTGCAGCCAAAAACTCTTTAAACATAATGACTAATTTATCAACTTATATGGTGTTATGAGCTGTAGTTCCTTTCTTGTTAAGATCCATGAGTAAAAAAAAAAGTCAAATATCCTGATTTGGTAGTGTTTCATCATTTATATGTTTTTATAGGACTGAAGTCTCCTGCCAGCTCCATAGTATTATCATGGTTATCAGAATACTATGTTGCAGCTGTATGTGAAAGACAAACTGTAGAGGATGATCAGACCCAATTCTTGCAGCATTATACAGTTTATGTCTGAAAATTGCTTAAGTGAACTGGAGATGAATGCCT
Source organism: Brachirus orientalis (assembly GCA_016785285.1). NCBI lineage: Eukaryota > Metazoa > Chordata > Actinopteri > Pleuronectiformes > Soleidae > Brachirus > Brachirus orientalis. Next base: position 3,835,048 of record JAFBJR010000047.1, read on the forward strand.
TCTAATGTCCTCATTGCTGTAAAAATATCGTAAAGCTGGTTGAAAAGTTCATTTGTTGTTTGACTCATCAATTTATTTGGGTTATTTTTGTAATCTGAAGTTTATATGGAGCAAAAAAAAAAACAAACTCTTTAGCTGTTGTGGGTTTTGTTAGGAGGAGATGAACTTGCCCACTAAAATAACACACAAATGCTGTTATTTTAACATGGACCTGTGCTCTTTTGATGTGATCAGTCAATGTTTTCTCTCTGTAGCACAAACAAACTTGCAGACATAGTGAATGTGTTGTAACACAGAAAAGACTCATGAGCTAATGAGGAAGAAGAAAGAAAGAGAAACAAGAATTATCAATGACCGGCAAAGAGAAGGCAAAAAGTGACAGGGGTGTGCGTTTGTGTGTGTTGCAAAAGTATCAAATGCAATTAGGTCATTTTGAATAATTGGTTGCTGGAAGCTCTTATTAAAAGCACCTCAAATTTTAGGTCTTTGATTAGCCTACGGCCCAAATGTAAATCGTTCAGTGAGTGTATAAGAGGCAGAGGAAGCTAAGTTCACAAGAGGAATAATTTCTACTTTGGGGTCCTGAGCTGCATTATTTATTCAGCATTTCTTTGTCAGGTTGCACTTTATTTATTTGTTTATTTATTTGACAGGTAGGAGGAGGAGGAGGAGTTAAATGCAGCACTTGCAGTTCTGGCTCATACACAGTCTGCAAAGGACAACTTGAGCACAAAAGCAGAAATACCATCCGGCCTCAGTTCCATATATCAAGTTCTCACCATTGATGGACAGTGGCTCATGCTGTATCTGCAGCCACAGTTTCACAACATGTCATGAAAATCCACAAATGCAGTTGTCAACATATATCAAGTTCTCACCATTGATGGACAGTGGCTCATGCTGTATCTGCAGCCACAGTTTCACAACATGTCATGAACATCCACAAATGCAGTTGTCAACTGCAATACGAGATTGCTACACTGGAGTGTCCCGGGGGAAAAAAACACTGGCTCTTGCAAATGTTGCCCTGTATTCTACTCTGTCTTTACTCTTAATTTTGTTACATTTACCTCCACTTCTAGCTACCCAGAGATCTTTGCCTAATTCAGTTTTACTGTGAGTGAGACCATTTCTCTACTAAACTATACTATAATCTACAATGTAAATTGCCACTCATGACTATTTCTAATATTTCTGTCACAAATGGTACCACTGTAAATAAATGGTCCTCAATGTGTTTGTTTTAAACTATGGAAAAATGACAGTGATTGGTTTAACTGAATTGAGTTTCCACAAATATGTGTCATACTTTCCTGGTCCCTCAGTGGGAGAGCACAAGAATAACTGTTACTGAATTCATTTGCAGCTTTCAGCATAGCTTCACATTTGATAAACATCATCATGAGAGAGACTTGCCAGCCCTAATTGATTTAATATGCTTGGAAATTAGTCTCATTTACTAGACAGAAAATTCACTCCTCTCACCACCATAATTGTTGCTGTATTTTGACATTACTCTCACTTAGCGGATGCATGCATACACAGTAGGTAGGAAGATGTGTTTATATAAACAGACAAAGACTTGTCAGAAGTTACTTAATGGAGCAGGAACATTTGCTCTTCTTAAGAACTCAAGTCACACTAAAAGGAGGTGTGATGGACAAGTACTTTTTATTACCCCACACCTTTCTGTCAGTAAAATACTATATTCTGTACATATCCCTGAGACATAAAACCCTTAACTTAATACAAAACATGATCAAATAAAAGTCATGGTACATGTAGGTGCACATGGGAGGATACACTATATGGAGCAAAGGTGCAGCCTTTCCTGTGCCATGAAATTTATGGCAGTAGTGTCTGTCTTAGTTGTGTAATTTCCCACCTCCCACCCTCCCCCACACTTGGCGGTTGTGTAATGTCATCAGAACACTGGCACTGTCTGAATATTTGGACAAAAGCAATGTTTGGACAAAAGGCTGAACTAATAACTGGAAGCTGCACTACATCTACTGCGTTCTTTCTCTACTTTACCCAATAATCAGTTTCTGAATGAAGCGCTTCATTCTTGAGCCATAAATAGACAAATTAACAATTCTGCATGAACATAAACCCCCCCAAACTAACAATGTGCAAACTCATTAATATACATTTGTTTCAGATTTCTCCTCATCAGCTGCTTCAAAATCCATATATTATCTTTGTTCCCAAGGACATGTTGCTCCATGTCCTTTGTGAACATTCAGATCTGTGATCAAAGGACAGTCCATTTCAAATGACCACGAGTGAAGTGCAGTGACAACCTTGTGGTTTGGGCTGATACCACTGGGATATCAGGATTACTCAGGACTTACATCATGATTTCTAAGGTGATATGCAGATGGTAAAAGGCTGTCTTTCTAACACCCGCTGATCAATCACCAGCCCATTTAACAGCCAGTGTCACACTTTTCTTGTAAGAATATTTAGCCAAAAATGCTAATAAATGTACTTTTTAGTTCTTTATTTCTGGTAGTCTTACCACTTGATGGTGACATTGTAATTAACATGCATTTCATTATAATTATTATGCAAACTAGCGTATTCCATCATAACTGCAAAATCCTCAAAGACATGGGGACTAATATGCCAATAACTGTATATGCATTCTTAAATAAAGAATGCATTCTTAAATAAAGAATAGACTGTATTTACAGTAAGCCTGTTAAAGGCATATTAATTGGTCTCTCTATTGGTAAAGAATGACTTACATGGTCTACAGTATTTTCAAGTTGATCAGAAATCACTACCCAACAGAATAGGACTGTAGGTATACTTTGTACAAGCAAGCTAATTAATGAAATCAGCTGGTTTAACATTTGGTTGAAATTTAACTTGAGGTAATTGCATTCTCTTGGAGTGCCAAGTAAACGTCTCTCTAAAGAAAAGTCCCCCCCCACGCCCCACCCCCCGTTCCTCTTTGGGGAAAGCCAACGGGAGTATGACAAAGCATCTTTGCCGATTGTGATTAACTTGGAGCTCAAATCTCACCAGTAATTACCCTACACAGGTGTCTCGCCCACCTGTTTTTCTGTTCTAATATTCTAAACTTTGTTGCCTTACCTACTGTATTTTCACGTAATTACAACAAATTTAGCAAGCAAATTATTCTATCAACCTCAATAGTAGATATCTGTCTTCTTTGTGGTAATATGAATTAAATATTTTTTTAATAGATTTCGATTGTTGAAAAGCTTCTTGTGCAGGGTAAAACCTCTCCAAAACCAGATAGAAATCCTTTTTTGGAGAATGAGAACAGCTTCTGTACATAGTATAGCTATTCTTCTTAGGACACTGCATTGATGTCCATTAATTTTGACAGCCTGAACAAAGCATATCTATAAATGCAATCATAATCAGTTAATGCCTAACTTTAACCTAACCACAATTCATATCTTAGACCTAAACATAACCAGTTCTTCAAAATTAGGTTCTGCCTCATTAGGACCAGGTTTTGGTCTCATGAGGATTACTGGTCCTGACAAGGTTTATGCCAGAAAAGGTCCTAAAGAGGTAACAAATACAAGTATTCACACACACATACACCATAAGAATATTTCGACAGAGGCTGTCCCACTGCTCTCTTGTACATAATCTGTCTTTTCAGCTCTCTCCAGTAACCATGACTGTGCTATGATTGAACTACTGTGCCCCTTTCGCTTGCCAAAGAGCCAGTTGCCTGCTTTAAAAGCACAGCCACATTAGTGTTATAGTCAAGTCAGCAAGATTAATCTTTTTTAAATACGTCCTCTCGCATGATGTGCTGAAGTCTCAAAGTGGCAGGGAGCATGTAATATAGTAAAAATGCATATAAAGTAATATTTTACCTTCTCAAATGTCACTCTCAAGTGGACATACTGGTAATTAGGATGCCTCAAGACCCCCCATTGATAAAGTCATAAACTGAATAGCAAACATTTTAAATATGTTACTCCATGTTAGTCCAAATTAAGTTGTATTTGATGGATTTTGTTAAATTAAAGTTCATAGACAACTCCCTTAACTCTCCTTAAAGTCACCAGCAATGTCCTGGCTACAGCCCAGAGCAGCTGTTTTACCAAAGGTGGTTTAAAATTAGTCCACTTGAACTGCTGGGTGAAGTGCTTAAATGGTCTAGAGTGTTAACATTTTGGATTGTTTTTCTGCACATTTTGGATTTACTGCCCATTAGTTTGTTTGTATATGAGAATTACTTTCAAATAAAAATGAATATGCATTTTTGTAGCCTTAGAACAAGTCTTTTATATGTACTTTGGGCAAGGGTCATGCTTTAGTGACATTTCCATACTGTGCCACTATGTTTCTGCATAGCAGCCTAAATTAATTACCCAGGCAGAGTGTGTATTTTGTGTTTTGATCAAGAAACTTACTATGCAAATAAAGAATGGTTCCGCCCATATAAACCCAATGCATAAACCAGTTTAAACATCAGTATGAAACTTCATTAGCCAAGTAGAGCAAAGGGAGAATTCAGATTGTAAATACTATGTATAAGTTAGTGGACTCTGTAATGAGGGATGCACAACGGTGCAGTGGCTAGAATTGTTGCGTCATAGCAAGAAGGTCACCAGTTCAAATCCCGGTTTGACAGAGAGACTTAATGTGTGCATGTGGGATTTCTCGAGGTACTCCGGCTCCTGCCACAATCCAAAAACATGAGGATTAGGTTAAATGGGTCACTACAAATTGACCGTAAGTGTGAGTGAGTTTGAATGGTGTTCTTCTTTGTATGTTGGCCCTGCAATGGGCTGATGACCTGTCCAGGGTATACCCTGCTTTTCACACTATGTCAGCACACTATGAGTTGGCTCCATCCCCCCGTGACCCTCATGTGGAGGATAAAGCAGAAGAAAATGAATGAATGAACTCTGTAATGTCAATGACAAGAGACAATGACAAGATCATTTGAGTCAGTTTGTGTTATTATCAAACAGTAATTCAAACCCTCCACTACTATGACCCATAGAGTGGAAATCTGCCCATTAGCAGTACTTACTGCATGATGATACCAGAATGACCATTACCACATTATGAAGACATCAGTCTAACTCCAATGTATTGGATGGAGCATGGCTTGGTAATTCATTTGGAAAATGACTGCTTTTATTATCTTATGGCATTTTACTCTGTATCCAAGCTGTCACATGCAGTAGGTTGATGTATTTGATGAGAGGCTATGAAAAGTTTAACAGTTTAGTTTTGGAGATACACAGAAGAGAGAGAGATAGAGAGAGAGAGAGAGAAAATGGAAATTTGGGATGTTGAGAGGCCAGGGTGACTCACTCATCCCAGACACGAATACTGAATGTGAACACTGTGCAAATGCATGTACACTTTTTCTTGCTTATCTTGCCACCCGGCATGGGCTACATAGAAAAAATATCCAGGTAAAGTAGTTGTCAGGTTTTCTAAAAAGAGGAGACATGCTTCAAAGATTATGAAGATAGTGTAGTGGAAAATGAATTAATTAAGATAAATGATTTTAGCACAAGGCTAAAATGATACATAGACATTTGAACATTTTAACTCTAAACACGCAGACGTGCTTAATGATGGTGCCACATAAAGACCTGCTCACATAGGAAGCAAAAAACAATGGGAGAAAAAGGGAGTGAAATTTGTTCAAGAGAACAAATTAACACAAAACATATGAAGTCAAATAAACATCACTCGTGTTCCTCAGTTGACAGTTTAGGCAGGCTAAATCAAACTCAAATCAAAGTACTGATCTATAATGTGCACAAGATTACACAAAAAACAACGACAGCAATTATGTTTTTTTAGAAGAACTAATTTTAGATATCACCTTTCTCTCTATTTGGCATTTCACTCCACAGAACAACTACTTAGATTCCTGCATCCTGAATCCATCAGATATTGTTTTCTTTAATGTCTTCTCGATAGCAATGCCCAGAGGGGAATGATTCACTACAACAACATGTATGACATTAAATATTTGTACATCTGCACTGAGTTTGGAATGGAGAGCCCATGATCAAGATAGAAGACGCCTACAAAGGTGATTGACAGGGCTAAGATTCTGACAAACTGGTGATGGCTTACCAACAGGACATAGTGGTAGTCAATAAGCAGCAGAAGAAAGCAATAGTGATAGATGTGGTGATCCCAAGTGACAGCAACATCAAAAACAAGGAACATGAGAAGCTTGAGAAATACCAAAGGCTGAGAGAAGAGCCAGAAAAGTTGCTGGGAGTAAAAGCAACTGTGGTCCCAGTGGTGATAGAAACACTAGGAGCTCTAACCCCCAAACTGGGAGAGTGGCTCCAACAGATCTGACATCTGAGATCTCTGTCCAGAAAAGCATAATCCTAGGAACAGCCAAGATACTGCACAGAGAGAGGACCCGAGCTTGACGGAGAGACAAGACCACCCAAGTGGGCAAGACAAGCTCTTTTAATTATTAGATTAGGGAATGGAAAATTGAATCTTTTATCTTATAACACTCAGTTTACTTTCATATTGCCATTTCTCTTCAGTGTTCTTCAGGAAATTATTTAAATTAGTTTCTGTGTGATGCTGATAACATTTCTAATTGTGGTTTAATCACTTTGCTGAATAATTTTTAGATGTCAAGCAGCTGGTATTGGTTATCCATTCATCCATCCAGACCAGACCGTTAGCTTTACCACTTATTTGTTAGTGGCTGCAGTCAACAGATTGCTCTTCATACATATTTCACATTTACAGTATACATAACATGGTTGGTGTTGTTTTGTTATTCTCCATTTTAGATTTGAGTCAATTTGGTCAAAAATAACTAGGTTTTGTACTGAAATGTATCCTGATGTCCCCAGTGATATTTACCTTAAGGCTACTATTCTATGTGGGTTTAAATATTTTGGGGAAGAAAATACGTTTTCATCAGCACAAGCTAGTTATGCGTTTATTAATTAGCAAATAGTAGCAATAACTTGTTCCTCTAACAGAATTTATACAGCAGAATGATAGGCTCAAAACCTTGGATGACCATATATGCTGTGCAGCATGGCGAATCTTTGCTGACAGTTACCCTTCCAAAGTGTTCTCTAGCTCTGAGTCACATGTAACTCGACTAAACAAAGGAACAAAGGGTGCATGAAAGTGTTGCTCCTTTTGAACCAGAGCCATCATCAGCATCAGCAGCAGCTATACAGACTTGGTGCCATTGCTAAGAGCACTGCTGCCTAGTCACAAGGACAACTCCTAGCTTTGCTCTACAAGAATCATCTGAAGTCTGACAGTTGTGCAAAGTTTTGGAGCATGTTGTGACTTTGTGAGTGAGTCGGTGTCATTTTCTTGCCCATAACACAGTAAGGGTAAGTGTAATGCAACACAAAATCTAAAAAAATAAATAAAATAAAACAACCTAAATAAATATACAAGACAGTTCATTGCCGAGTTTAAAACTTTGCTTTCAACAGTATCGTCCTTCACCAACCTACTTAGTTTGATTCACTTGCCAAAAAAAATCATGGAAATCAGATGAATACTTTTTGAATGATCATGTTAACAAACAAAGTTTGAGGTAAGAAGTGAAGACGTTGTAATTTTTGCATCGATATGGTGAAGGACAATTCTTCAAAATACACTGCTGAAAAGTCCAGAAGGTTGTGAGGTAACTGACAAGTCTTATCCAAGTTCAGTCAACAGTCAAGCCCACTCTATTTCTGACCCTACATATTAAGCAATTAAATCAAAAAGTAGATTGAAGGGAATTGAGGTGGGTGAACCAACACTAAAATTAATTGGAAATCAGGTCTTTTTATTTATTTATTTATGCTTTTTATTGTTTTCTAATTTCAAGAGAATTATATCACCTCTATTTACCAGAACATGTAGCATCTTTTTATACACGAATGTGTGCTGTTGTACAGGCAACCAATATTCCACAAAGCCAAGAATATTACTGATTTTCATGTGTTGCTCTCATCTAAAGGGAATGAAATTACAGCCACCTTAACTTCCACCTACCTGACACACACATTCTGCATATTTGTCCCACCAGGATATTTTCAGCATCCTGCTTTCCTTTACCAGAGTGAGAAAATTGTATCTCTACAGGGTAGACATGCACATAAAGTACACAGAAAGAGAAAACACTGGCACATGGTCATTTTTCTTGCTACTTGCACTGTCACAACAAAACACAAATACGAGATCTTTTAACCTGTCTTTGATTGGTTATTGCAAGAGGAGCACCGTAAATACCACTAACCAAAACTGACAGGCAGAAGAAATATAGGAAAATTATGAGCCTGGAAGTGAGAGGGTAGGGTAAGAGGAAGGAAAATGGCACAAACCACAGAAAGGAAGGATGAAGAGGGAGATCAAGCAATACAAAGACAGGAGGGGGTAATGGATTAAAGGAGTCAGATAGAGAAGGAGGGAGCTACCCAGTTGAATGTTATTATGGATTTCTCTGTTAACAGAATACATTGTCATGTCTTGCCTGTCCAAGGGCTAAAATCCATCACATCTATAATCCATCATCAGCTGCAGAAATGACAATCAATACTGCTGACAGTGACCTAATTAAAACAGTTTGTGCTTGGTTTGGGCCAAATCAAGTGACAATGATGGAGTAAAAAGGCCACACTGAATCAGAAAAAAGGGGAATGACTCTCCTTTATGCACTTTGAATCTCTGCACTCATAACATGAAAACAGAACTACAGAGTTATCAGCTTACTTGGTAGCAGGGTGATGGTTTTACGGTAAATACGATTTTAAAAGTTGCTGTGTGTTTTCATTTCTGCTGTTGCAGATGTTACTTTTTTGTTGCATATTGTGGAGGCAAAAAGAAAAAAAAAACATAGCTGCTCTTGTATTCATGATTTTTCTGAATCGGTATATTGGTCCCTACAGAACAATGTGCTTTGTAAAAACTGAAAAAAATACTATAAAGTTGAATCAATCCTGTGGTGTCAGAAAAAATTAATGAGCTTTTTAAGGATTTATTACAGGGCTGTAGTGTTTCGGTCCAGTGTGCCTCAGAAATGTGTCCATATTGGACAATTCCACACCTCACTGTTGAGGCTTGGTGCCAATGCAATTGTGTTGTAGTCTGTGTATAGCAAAAGGTGATGAAGGACCATTTTTTAAATAAAATAACATTGTGTTCTTCCCTATAACCCTAATAAAGTGTTTCAGTTGCCCTAAATGTATATTTAATTTACTGTTTCTTTGAAGACTATGATTGAAGCTTGGACTTTGAAGAATAATTGTCAGTGTTTTAAATAGCACATATTTAACTGGTTACTCAATGACCATGGAAATAATGATAATGATCATAATAATAAACAGTTTTTGGTTTCATTGACTTCATAATTATATCATAATACATTTATGTAATATCAGTCACATCCATTAATTTTATTTTTGATCACTCAAGCTTATTAGTTCCTAAACTGTTTGTTCATTCATTCATCAGGGTTGCACGTTCCTTAACAGTAGAGGTTTTCTATTCTGATCATGGTATGGGCTCCACTATGAGCCAAGGTGTGTGAGGCAGAGATGTCTGTTTTCACAGGGATAGAACATCCTGAGCAAGCTTCTAAAAGTGACTAATTAGTACCAGGACAAATGCCCAGTGGGGATCAAGCCAAGGTTAGGTCCCATCTGGTCCTGTTTCACACAGATAACAACTGCAACAGGCCTTCATTCTCAATTAAAGACAGCTCTTGCTCCTAAGATCAAGTCAGTTTTTTTTTTTTTTTTTGCTCATTGTGCAAAGTTTCTTGGTAGGCATGTGTATGCATGTGAGCTGGTGCTAAAAGGCTGGTGCCTTTTCTATAAGATCACTTAAGGTCAGTGTATCCTGTGTTTAGGTTAATTAATTGACTCCCATAGCCACACTCAAAGGAGTAAAGCAAAATAAATTAAATGTCATTTTCAAGAATGAGGATATGAGGCTGCATGCTTTGGTTTTTAAAATTGCACTCAAAAGGCTTTTCATCTAAAACATCAGTAGTAGTAACCTAACCATATGCATAGAAGACTTTACACAAAATTGTTCCCGATTTAACCCCTCAGGGTTAAAATAGAGCATTTAATTTAAGTATTGGGGTGCTTTTGTCTAAAATTGTATGTGATGCTCTATTAGTGTCAAAACAAGCCAGGTTTGTTGGCAGTTGGAATAAAGGAGCAAGCACCAAATCATGGAGACGGTGTCCAAGTGACCATGACAAATACACAATCTGTAAAACAAGAACAGCTGAGGTTTTTATGGTGGGTGTTTGAACAGCGAGGGTGAAAACACATTTGTGTCTTTGCCAGCATAGACTTGAGTTCTCACACATACCAGATGGCTGGTGTTGTCTTGATTCCCCATCTGGGGCAGCTAAAATAGATAATTACTCACCTTAATGGCAGAAACTACACATCAGCTGAAATGAATGAGTTTGACTGCTTCTCACACTGCAGTCAAACTAATATAAATGTGTTTAGTAACAGAAGTGTTTTCGAGTTAACGTTTAATCTATTTGTGCTTTCTGTTGCCAAATATCATGATGAGAAAACGATGTATTATTTGCAAATGACATGGGGCCTCAAAGTATTTGCAAAATTCAAAAAAATATATTATGTATTTCTCAATATACAGACCAGCAGCACACCATAGTGTACATTATATTGTAGTATATCTTATAAACACAAGGAAGACATTTATTTACAATGCATTACCTTCTGGCTGATAGCATATTATACCAATGCAGGAATGTGATAGAAATGAAAATATTACACAAATTATTAGTCCTACTTTTTTTCTCCCTTTGAAAGGTAGAGATATATTTAATTTGCTTAAACCCTAACAGTCTCAATGCACATGTAGGCGCACAGGTCAGAGAGATGTTTGTCCAAGTCTCACTGTGGAATTAATACACACTACCAAATGCCCAATGAACCATCTATGTTATGACCATTTGTGTCAGTTTTTTTGTTAACAGTGAAGCCTATTGAGTCAAAATAAGCCACAGGTCAGAAGGTGACTGATGCGCTCGCTCACTGGAAAAGAATACAGAGCTTAATAGATGACTTGTTAATAGGGGACGATTCTTATAAAAAGGAATAGTGCAAGGAAATAGTCCAGGGGTTAATTAAAAGGTCAAGAGGACTGGCTAATTATGAGTCTCTAATAAAGGAGCAGCCACAGAGAAAATGCATAGAAATAATTGTGAGGACAGAATCTTGTTTTGGCAGTTTACTTATCCTCTGTGTCTGCCACAGCCATGGCATGAGGGATAAAGTTTTGGCAGGTCCATCCAGCCCTACCATTTTCATGAAAGTGATGTCCTGGGAACACCTCTAGGGAATTTAGTTTTTCAAATGTCAAGGCCACTGTGACCTCACAAAGCATGTTTTTGGTCTGAACTTGTAACTTAATTATGTAAAAATATACTGGAAGCTGTCTACAAAATTGTCACTGTAGTCTGGACACATGGATGTAAACTGAAAACTGTCTGTTTTGCAGATGCACATAACCATAAGCCAGTGATGTTCTTAAGTTTATGATAATACTGTGAGATTGGAATGAAATTAAACAAAGCTACTACACATGCAGGAAAATTCAAGAAGTCAAAAACTCTTTTCCACGTCTCCACTCAACTTGAAAATATATATTTGAACAAACTTGATAATCTGCCATTTTAGGATAGAAATCATTTTCAACAATAGCACAGGACAAATAAAAAAGAAAATGTTTCTCCTAAGCTCAAAAATAGTAAATAAATCCAGTTATAGCATCTGACAAATCACCAGTCGACCTCCTGCTTCATCTCCAGCCGCAAAGTAATTCTCAAAGGTCAAGACACAAGAGGGGAGCAAAGGTCATCCAAAAACCAGGCATCTGTCTCAACAGGTGTGTCTTATAATGCCTCTATAATTTCACCCCAGTGGGGAAAATAGTAATTGGTAATGCCTCTGAGTTCAAATTCCTCTTTAGTTGACTTTGGTATGAGTAAAGAAGCATTTACACATGGGCAAGCACTGTGAGCATGCTATTGATGATCATGCTTTCAAAATAACCTTTTGGTGTATATTTTATAGACAAAATGAATAAATTATTAATCTGAAACATATCAATATAATAACTAGACTTGCATTTCTGAAGTGCAGATTGTAAAATGCATTGAGTTATTGTTCTCTTGTCATAACATCAATGTATTCCATTGATTTTCATTTTACTTTTATTTAGCACTTGGTGGGTGGTTATCTAGTTTTGCCCATTATACCTGACATGAGTCCACAGTCTGCTGTCACTGAACATTATCTCCCTAAAGGTAAAAATTAGTTTTGTGCAGGAATGAAATGAGAGCTATGCTGTTGAGTTGCTCCCTCTTTATAAAACGTATTGGTGGTGACATTTTAAGTCATGTACCTCACTGCAGCCTCCCTGATATTTATTATGATTCTGGCCGGGGGGGGCAGCTCACTCTCCAGTGCTGCTCTGTGTGCAAAGTAATAATATATTTTCACCCTCTTCCAAATACCACACTTCCCAACATTTATCTATTCCTCTTCTGTTTTCTCTATGAAAAAGGGGGGAAAAGGGAGGATTTGAACTATTTGGTAAAACTGCAGAATATTATCTCAGAGTTGACTCAGTGTTCACATTCATTAATGTCCAGACTCTGCCTTAAAAACTGTCCGATTGGATGTGCACACAAAAACACCCCAAACAGACGTTCTAACAGATGCATTTTACTTGACATCAAAAATATGATAATGTCCTTTGACAGGACATTATAACCACTGCCTGTAATTTAAGAATATACTGTATGTTGTTATGAAGAAAACTAAAATTTAAAAGACAGTATCGGTCAGTAAAATGTGGGCCCTGTAAATACTATCACTGCACTTAATGTTATTAATTAATGGCATCTGGAAATGGGCCACAGAACACAGTTGATCTGGCAGCTTCTAATTGAAGGTTGGAAGAATTGATCTGAAAGAGGAAAAACAGCAATATCAACAACATTTTAAGAATGCCAAAATTCTTTATTCTGAAATGGTAATTATCCTTACTCTTCCTTTATATCTTACCTCCATGTGTTGTGGACTAAATGTGACTGGTTAGATGGCCCCGGAATTCTCAATCACTTGAATTTACAAGCTTGGAATTGTGTTTCTGTACCCTGCATCAAAATTTTTTATGTTTATACTAGTACAAAATACAATCCCTTGTGTTTTGAATGAAATGTAATCTGATGTTGGAAGTTTGTTTACATGTCCCACCAGAAGAAGGGTTTGCATCCACTGTCCCCTCTGTGTTTGCCAAGAAAGCCTATTTTGTTTTGGGCTTAAATGAGACTCAGACTCATTTTGAACTGGTTTAATAGCAAAACATGTTATTTATACTCACACTCAAGTGTACCTTGGCAATTACATGGATTAACAGCACAGAAGTACGGAGAGTGAGAATTCTCTCTAGGGCTAGTTCATGGAGTGTTATTTTCTGAAGGAGCAGAAAGACCTCTTTACATTTTGTAATGGCCAAAATGATGGTGCCAAGACAATAATGTCACAATTTCAACTTAAGTGTTTGGATATAGCTCATGGGGTTGGGCCTAGTTAGTTTGTTTCTCCTGTAAAAATAAATTCCAACAAAATTCCGGCCCCATCTGCTTCTGTCTCTCTTGCAGGTCGACGGAATCATTACATTCAATATTACTGACTGGATGCAGATAAATCTAACCTCTAAGCACATCTCATTCCTGTAAAAATTCAACTAATGGATGAAAGCAACAGCTCTGCCAGGTAACAGTTAGATATTATGTCTGCTTTGTCACTCAACATATAATAAAATGTTTCCCCCTTTTTTCCTACTGACTTCCTCGGTGCAGTTACAGAATCTGTGTGGCCAAAATGTTTGACTGTATGATGTCCATATCCAAACACAATGCCATTTTTAATGTCAGAACAATTCAGGCTGAATCATGATCGGATGTTAGTAAAACAAAAGTGGAAAAACATTAAAGCAGGTCTTTAGTTTTATTTTAGTTTAAATTTTCACTATAAAAGTTTTCAAACAACTAAAACAACCCCGAAACCACCTTCTTCTCTAATCAAATCAAACTTTTTCCATTTCAGTTCCAGGTAATTTTCAGTCTGCGTGGCCCTGTGATTTTATGGGGCATTTTACAGTCAAGGTTTTGCATGGAAAATACCTTTTTTTTTTTTTTTTTTTTTTTTTTTTTTTTTTTTTTTTTTTTTTTTTTTGCTCTGTTATTTTTTGAGATATGGTAATACTTTTTTGGTGCTGAAAGGATTTTATTGCTATCTCCAAGTAATCTTGTCACATCACTGTGTCTCTTATTCACTCTCAATGTCAGGAAACAGTTGCAAATATGGTTTCTAACTGATAAACGATCTTTAAGTTTTGTTTGTATATCAGTGTGTATCATATTGATTGTCACACAAGAAATGGCTCAAATGCAGTAATATTTTCAATATTATAACAAGCAATGTATGTAATCACCCTCAGGATTGCTACACATATTTTCTTGTTTAATAGTGAAAGCAGACTATTAAAAAGCATCTGGTTGGCCATGGTGATTAAGTCCATTATAAAAGCCCAGAATACTGCAGGATGTTTTGTTGCATTCAATAAATAGTGACTTTTTCTCTCTCACAGAATTACATTTACAAAGAATTACATTTACAAAGGAAAACATACAAGGGAAAAATGTTTTAATTACATCCAGATGGAATATGGGATGCTGAAGATGGGGCAAACATAGACATTAGCAGAAAACACTCAATTTTGAAACCAATACATGGCAAATTACATATCAATTGTAAAAAAACAATGACTCATGGAGAGCATTGTCAATATAATGAACTAGTTGTAGATGTAGTATTGTCAAGACTGTTTCCAGTAAATCACGAACCATTAAAACCTGAAGTAATTAATATTGACATGGCTCAATTTTAAGGTCATTTCTAATTAATTCCTCACTCATGTAAGGAGAAATTAATTATGCGCCTTACCTTGATTTTTATTTATATTAAGCACAATTTTGCAAAATTATAGACCTCTAATGCTACATGGTTAAAAGGAAAAAAAAAAAAAAAACTTGATGTAATGTGGTTGACCATGCAGTGCCCTAAGTCAATTTGTTTCAGTTTCAGTTAAATTTGGTTTGGTTTTTATTCAAATTAAGTTTACGTATGGCAGTGGAGGGTAAGCAATATACATATAAACAGGAAGAGACCTCCAGCAGACCCAAACACATGTGTTGAGCCTTGTGTACACCTTCTACAACTATGAATACACCCATTCGGGGGATGAGTTGACACACACAGAGGAGGTGGAGCAGCTGATTGGGTGGTGCAGGGACAATATTCTGGTCCTGAATGCCACCAAGACCATGGAGCTCATTGTGGTCTACAGGAGGAACAAAGACTAACCATACATCAACAGGGACTGTGTGGAGAGAGTTTTCTGGTTTCTGGGCATCCAGATTGAGGAGATTCTGACCTGGAAAACAAACAGCACAGCACTCATCAAAATCACAGCAGTGACTGTACTTCCTTAGACTGTTCTGGAAGAGCCGTCTCACCCAGAAACTGCCTGTGGCTTTCTACCACTGCTCCATAATGGGTGTGCATTACATACTACAGATTGTATGTGGTATGCCAGTTGCACAGTAGCAGAGTAGAGAAAAAAGCACTTCAGAGTGTCTTCTCCACCAACTTAAAAAAATAGTGGTTGCCCTCTTCCCTCCTTGGACAAGCTTTACACTTCCCACTGCCACACATTCTCAAGGACCCATCCTTCCCAGGACACCACCTGTTTGACCTGCTGCCTTCAGGCAGAAGATACGGGGCAATTAAAACAAGGATAAATAGGCTGAAAAATAGCTTTTACCCAAAGGCAATAACTGCACTGAATAATGAGTGAGCAGTATGCTTAGTGCAATTCAAGTGGTTGTGCAATGTCTTTTATTTGTTGTGTTCATTGATCACTGTTGGGCATTTTTACTTATTTATAAGCTCTTTTTACATTGTCTAATTCTTGCATGAAGAATGTTGCATTTAATAAATTCGGTAATGACTCCATGCTGGGGGAATGGTTGGGTTACAGGAACTGCTGTTGGTAATGCTGCATACAAGCACTGTCAGAATGGTTGCTACAATGATAAAGAATAATGGTGATCTAAATTGTTCTATTACTTTTATTATTACTAGTAGTAGAAGTAGTAGTTGTAGTAGACTATGAGGGTGAAAGCACAAAGGTGATACTGTATAAGAATGTGATGAGAGAGAGAAAGATTGTGAGTCCTCATTATCATGGTTTCACCAGGAGTCTTGGTTCAGGGCTCATCTGACTCAGCCATAGCTATAAGAACTGAGTTTTGAGCATAATTTAGAATGTAGAGTGTGAGAGCTGCTTTTGACATAGGCATCATGCTCCTTAGCAAAGTGATTTATTGTAATAACATGGCACCAATTTTAATCTACAGTATGATGGAGTATGGTTTTGGGGGGATTTGTGGGTAAGAAATTAGAATAAGAAATTATTTTAAAATCTATTCTGGGGTTTACAGAGAACTAATGCAGTAAATGGTTGCTGTCAGTATCACTCACTCACTCACTCACTCACTCACTCACTCACTCACTCACTCACTCACTCACTCACTCACTCACTCACTCACTCACTCATCTTTTACCACTTTATTCTCGACTTCAGGGTTGCGGGGGGCGCTGGTGCCTAACTCCAGCTGACATAAGGCAAGAGGCAGGGTACACCCTGGACAGGTCGCCAGTCCATCACAGGGCCACATAGAGACAGACAATCATTCACTCTCACATTCACACATATGGGCAATTGTCCTAATCCCCAAATCTGCATGTTTTTGGACTGTGGGAGGAAGCCGGAGACCCTGGAGAAAACCCACACACACGCTGAGAACATGCAAACTCCATGCAGAAAGGCCCTTGTTCCATGCAGGTCATGAACCTGCGTCTTCTTGCTTTTTCTCAATTTTCACTGGCTGCCACACTATTAGCAGTTAAGAAGAGATCGTTATACTGACAGGCGAATATAATCTTTGTTGTTTTTATTTGTGTAAAAGAAAGTGAGATTAATAATTTTGTTTTTCTTGTAAGAGCAAGCCCATCATATTTATGTGAAGGTCTTTTTATGACAGATACCACCATGTTGCAACACAGTATTTCTTCAGGAGCCCTATATCCTATGTTTTTCCTTTTGATCACTGAACTAGTTTTTACTTGTTCAATACTGTGACAAAAATGAGTTTGTAAATTTCTTAGCCTTAAAAAGTCTAGATGATCAGAGAGTGTGTGCATGGATGGGGGCAAGAATGGATGTTTTTAATGGGCTAATGCATATTTAAAAAAAAAAAACAGATTTCCTCTGCAGATTTATTTAAGTGAACAGAAAGGGAGTCTTATCCTTCTGGGTTTCTGTTTGATTTCAGCTTACAAATGTGAGATTTGCTCTTTTATCATTTTAGTTTCCTGTGTGAGATGTCGAAATCTCGTACTGAATGTGGCCTTGATCTTCAGGTGATGTGAACTAAGAGGAGCCAGGGATGCTTAATTGAGACACACTCAAACACAAACAGGCCTCAGCACCTCCATATATCTGGCTCTTACACGTTCTCTGCGTATGACTTCATCATACAACATTATGCTGTGTATAGGTCCAACTGTTCTTACAACAACATGCTGTAAGGGAATGAAGATTGTTGTGGCAGCACTGCAATGTCATGTAACGTTGTAAGTGGCAAATGTCTTATAGAGTTCACAGGCCAGGGAAGATGACCCCCCTTATAGGAATTTAGCTTTGGGCCTCAGGGAGATCTGGACCAGCACTGCAGTAAGAAGTACAAATAACCAATATTTCAATTGAATGGCTGAAAATTGGTGTCAGACAATTTATTGGTGATTCAGATTCATCTTGATTGCAAGGCAGTGGAAACCCAAATGCAGAGTGAAGCTGCCAGTTCTCTAATACTCCTCCATTCATTTGCTCTCATTTCAAATACCAACCACAGATCATAAAGCAGAGGTATTTCTGTAAGTACAAAATACACAAGTCAAATAAGGGAGTTGAAGAGTTATTATGCAATTAGTTGGTCTTGATTTTTTTTCTCAATGCCAATGTAATAGTCTTCAAATTACTTCAATTTGCCTTATCTGATGAAACCCTGAATCCACCTACAGACATTTTACAGTAACATATACCCTGTAGCAATAGAAGAAATTGTGTACAATTATCCTGGTAGGATGAAACAATTTTTAGTGCTGCCACTCTAACTATTTCAGTATCTATACATGCACTCGTGCTGGGTTTTGAACACAGCTTGTAAGGATTTGAGATGACATTAGTTCTGGATTACATATCGCTGTACCAGTTTGACTAATGAGTACTGTACATGAAAAAGTATCTCATTTGTCTGCTTGCACATGTCTGGCCTGAACTTCTGACCCTGGTTGGATGCTTTGGGAGTTTACCCCAACACCACTCACCTTGCAATTATCTTGTTCTCCACAGCTCATAAGCTTCATACAGTATGCAAGGACAGTGATATAGAACTCAAGACGATGCTGTAGATTTAAGTCCAGCATGTAGACTTAGAGTCCTGGACTTGTTACAACTCACTTCAAGTGCTGATCACTTGACTCACTCACTGGCTCACTGACTGCATTGAAGCTGGCATAAGGTATTCATAGCTGGAATGCGAGAGTGAATGATTGTCTGTCTCTATGTGGCCCTGTGATGGACTGGCGACCTGTCCAGGGTGTACCCGGCCTCTCGCCCTATGTCAGCTGGAGTTAGGCACCAGCGGCCCCCGCGACCCCCAGTGGAGGATAAAGCAGTAGAAAATGAGTGAGTAAGTATTCATAGCTGTATTAGTACCCTAGCATTATTGACTGTGGTGCAAGGGTGTGTGAGTTGATCAATTCCCTTTTTAATTGGCAACAGCCATGTTATTTTGTTCTGCAAGTCAGCTGTTTAACTGTGCCAGAATCAAGCTTAATGACTTGGACTCAGGAAAACTGGGAACTTGACTATGACTGAGCTCATACTTTTCTTTGGTAACTCTGACTCACTTACATTTGAGACTTATAAACAGGTGATTTGACTACAACACATTCTCCCACAGGCTACTGGCACTATGCAGTGTTTTCTTCCATTAAGTCACTGTCAGCATTCAACTGGTATCTGCAGGATTCTAGATTTTTCTTGTCATATGCTCTCTACTGCCTCATTGTTACACAGTGGCTTTTAGCCTTCACACTCAGGATTCATAGGCCAGGGTTACTTTCCACCATTAAGTTGTTTTAGGAGGTTTTTTGTTTTCCTTTTTTTCTATTTCTACAGCTTTGTGCAAGCCCACACAATTTTGCAAGCCCACACAATGCACTGTTCTAGTGTATTGTGTTGTCTCAGTAGCCTGTTCCATGGCCTGCTCAATCTTTCACCATGTAGATATGGCATAAATATTCTCAGGCCAAAATACTATCTATGCAGATGACAGTTATTTACTATTCATTGAGAATGACAGAGTTGTGTTAGCTGCCTCTACAGACGGTGTGGAAAAAGTAGCTTTACCGTCTGTAACTCAGTGTTGAGTTGATTTGCTTTCCCTAAATACTCCATAATGTCCGTCCATGTTGTTCAAACATTCACAATGACAATAGATAGAGTAATTAAAATTGGGTGATTCTGGTTTTCTTGGCATTGTGCAAACACCTTTGTTAAAAAATGTTATGAGTGCTATTTAAAACACATTAATTAGTTAAATTAATGTGGGGCAGTCTGGTTACTGGACCTTCTTAAGCACATTAAAAAACACAACAGAGCAACACCACATTATAAATGTTAATAAACCATATACCAAGGCAGATGAACTAAACCAGTACAGTTTGCAGTGGCACTCTTGTGCATATAATTAAAATAAGGATATTTATAGTTTTGTTGAACTAGTCTATCATTATCCATTCCACTCCAGTTGACATCAACAATAGTCCCCAATTGTCAGTAAGAGTTATTAGCAAAGTCCAGTAAGTAAAATCACCATCACCTGGAAACTGCTGCAGGCAAATGTGCTGTGTTCAAGAGACAGCAGTCAGTCTAGAAAGAAAAGATCTACAGGAGACTAATTTACTTTCAAATGAAAAGACAGGTCATGACATTTCACAGTACAGATGTTCAGGGTATTATTAAACCATTTCAATCTTTCTTGGCAATTGATAAAGAATTGATTATTTTTGGGTAATCTTTGACTGAGTTAATCTAATTTAATTTTGGAAGGACTGCTTAGCATGCAATACTAAAGTTAAGGGTTAATAAGTGCAGCTTTGACACTGATCAGGCATGATTTTATGTGAGATAAAACAATCTCTGCAGTGCTGTATTTGTTTTTCCTGCCATGCCATGCATAGCACAATTAATTACAGTGCTTGTATTAACGAGCATCCTCTATTAACCCAACAGTGTCACATGAAGAGTCACAGCCTTGTAGCATAGCTAAAGGGGCCTAATCACAACATGTAAAACTAACACTTAAATCATCGCAATAATGCTCATGCATAGAAACAGCTACACTCAAATTATTACAAGAATGCACATCTTGCTGACTTAGGATCATTTTAGGTGATTCTGCACCAATTTGAAGAAACATGTATTCCCACAGGACATTTTAATTAACATGTTACACACGTTACATGATTTCACACATGGTTTCACACATGCTAGTTTTTCTCCCTACTGGTATGGTTTGTGACATGTTTGTGTGTCTATTATATGGTGTGAAATGATGCAGTTGAGTAACACATTTCTATTGGGCACCTTCTGTTTCAGTAATGTGTGTCATTATGTGTGGTAAAGCTTACCAAAGTAATTAGATAATGCACAACTGAAGCAAATGGCTTATCAACACAAGACACCTTGCAGATTGATGAAGGTATGAATTTATTAACTGCATTTTATATTTGTTTCCTAGCAAAATGCTTACACTAACCCACAATTTGCTGCATAGCAAGAAAGCAAAAGCTAAGGTTTTCTGTCTGTATCTACCATTTGGCTGGTCTTGTGACTCCTCCAAGCTCAGGTCCTCTACCAGAGGTCACGGAGCCAAAGAGTTCTGTGCATTGTCTTAGCTGATCATAGGACTGAGTTCTTCAGGAGAGAGATCATAAATGTTTTTTTTTTCTGGAATCTGTTGGTGCCACTCTCCCAGTTTGGGGTTTACAGACCCTAGTGCTCCTTTCACCACTGGGACCACAGTTCCCTTTAGTCTTCTCTAGCTCCTCTTTCAACACTCGGTAATTCTCAAGCTTCTGGCTGTGGCAGATCTCCTTGGAGCCTCTTCATGGTTCCCAAGGTATTTGTAGCTGTCTTGCAAATCTACTATATTGCCTTCAAGTAGTGCCACCCCAATAGTTCTCTTCATCATCTTTCCTTTTTTTGATATAGTTCGGCCACATTTATTAAATCTTAATGATAGTTAGATACTTAATGATAGTATTTGAATCAGGTTGTGCAATTATGTTGCTGGATATACTGTTGTGGAAGAAGAGGATCGCCTTTTCCTCATACTGAATGTGTAGCATAAAGAATGTCTTTGTTGCAAAATTCAGAAAATTAAAATGTCAAGTTATAGACATGAATTTGAATATCAAATAATCAAACAAACAAATGTAATATTTTTTCATTTTTTGTTTCAGTGTAAACAACTGTATTTTTTTGTCATTTCTTTTTGTAAAAAATCGTTTTTTTCTGCCATATATTCATATTGTGAACAGTGTCAGAACATTTTATGCCTGCTTTAAAATATGTTCTGGCAAGCTCCAAGGACTTGAGCATTGTCCTTGCTGACAGTAATTACTGCAAGAACCACAGTAATTATGTCCTGTGTGGCACCTCTGACATAGACTTATACTTGTTAGATTAGTCTAAACTTGAAATGTTGGAACTGTGTTGCATTTACATCATACCAAAGGCAGTGTAGAAAGGGAAGATATGATATAATTCTTGTTTTGTTTTTTGTTTTTTTTTTAAGAAATATGGCATTCTTTTTGAAGATGGACTAATATATCTTCTCTACACAGTCTTTAGAATAACAATAGTGTTAGTAGACCTTCTGACTGCACTAACTGCAAGTTTTTCTGATTGAACAGTCATGAGCTTATTGGCTTTGATCTAGCATCACCAGCAAAAATGCACAAGCTGTTGATGGCATCAGCAGCCAAATATTATGAATCATCATATTGAAAAATATGTAATTTGATAAAAATAGATGCTAGGTTGGATTGATTTCTTTTTGTGCACACCCTCTCAACTTTCAGAAAAAAAAAAATTAAAACCTGAATAGCAAAGCTTCAAATCTGTTTTTGAACTTTGACAAGAAATACATTGCATTCTTTGCAGAAAGGGCCAATGAGCTGCACACATGCATGAACGCACTACCAATGTTAATAAACATGAAAAGTGAAAGTTAGAAATATCTGTCTGTACTGATGAAATAGATAATTATATGATTAGAGAGAGACACTGCGGAGTCATACCGATAAATGAGAAAGGGAACCTCAGATCTTTCCATATTCAAGACACATAAACACTTCCATTCACAGAGCAACACTGCTGTTACTGCACTCAGACATCTCACCCTACAATTTACACATCATTCTTTGTAACAACAGGCTAATAAACTGGCAGTGCAACTTGTATAGCTAGAAATGGTATCCACTTCATTTGTGACACACTGTATGAAGAGGTGCTGAAGTGATAAATCATCCTCATTGCAGGAATTGTGGTAACAAGGCATGTTGACATTACTGGCCATTTTATGGGCAAGTAATTTAAATCAATATATAATCACAACATTAAAACATAATAACTTAATGTGCCATATTAATAGATTTTTCATTTTTTAAAAGCTGTGTTATAATGGCACACATATACTAGAAGAAGAGGAAAGGTACAGATTAACAGACAAATTCATATTACAAAATGTTCAATGACAAGAGTTTGCTGTTAAATGAATTATGTACAGTGCCTTGAGATAATGTATGTTGCGATTTGGCGCTATACAAATAAAATTGAATTGAATTAAACAAAACCAAAATACGGCACATTAACATTTACAAAATAAAATGGTCTTTGGTCACATTTGTTTATCATTTGTTTTGAATAAAAAGGTGCCTCCAGTATTTGAGTGGTGTGGAACACCAAACATAATGAAATGTAAAATAATGATAAACTCAAATCCCGTAGCAGATATAAAAGGCATATTAAAGGTTCCCCTGTGGAGTGTCCCTGCAAACAAATTGTTCTATTCATATTTTGGAATTTCTGATCAGAATGCACAGAGCAGTATTTGGATCAAAAACAAGAATATTGAATAAATGTCCTGGTTCACAAAAATATTTTCAAAGATTATTTTTAGGATATTTTCGAACTTGCATCGTTTAAATCCGTCATTTGTCTGTCTTGTAATTCCCCTACCCTGTGTTGGCGCTTTCCACCACCAATTGTATCTAGCTCTGGACATCAAGTGACTCAGTTTGCTCACACCATGCTGGCAGGAAAAGTTTCTGAAAAATGACACCAGTGATACAATGTACTGTATCTCAGAACCTGACAGAATGAATATATCTAATCATTACAATGCCCTCAGATGCTTTGCACAAGTATGGAAACAGCCAGAGCATTTTTCCAGACCTGCAGTGCTACAGGTATTTAAACTTTCTGATAAACCTTCCGTCTTTCTTCTCCATTGAATACTTACCCTTCTCAATAAACGCATGTAAAATAAACAAGATATTTTAGTTAATTGGCTTTGGAGTCTAAAGATGGCAATTTAACCATAAGTCTGGTTAACAATGTTACAATAGCACAAGTTTGGCTGAAGCCAATGCCATTACATAACTCACCACACATAAGCCAACAATGGCATCACAGCAAACAACAACAAACAAAGGGGGCACTGCCACACATTTGAAGCCGAAACCTCAGTTTCACCCTGCCTACACATTTACATTGTAAACAGACATTGGTTGGGCATTTGGAGCATCTGGTGGGGCCTTATTCCACCCTCACGATCCCCATGTTGAGCTGGGCCAGGACGGGACATAGGGTAAGATTAAATAGGGAATGTTATGGATTAATTTGTCCACCAATATATCAAGATTCATCAGAGGCATGCATTATTCCAAAGTTACATCATCCAATTTGGGTGACTCTGTGTCCACTGCAGCCTGATAATTATCTGGTTTCATTCTGAAAAGCTTTGCTGGTCACCACAATTTAAAAGACTGCCTGGTCATTTCCTTCTGACCTCAAAAATACCTTTACATCCACAGAACTGTCACTCACTTTTTTATGAACATCAACTGAATCAATTGACCTGTAACTGCAGTACATCATTTTATGCATCCTATTGTCGTCACAATTGCAGCTTGGTTGGTTACATGCATTACAATCAAACAAGATTTCCAATCATATGAAATACTGAAAATGAATAAACAGCAACTCTCTAGTGTTATGTAACTGCTGCTGTTTGCCCTGCACTGAAAAGCCTGCTGCTCTGTAAGCTTGCTTTATCTATTCTGTGACTTGTAGTGCTCAGATGTACTTAAAATATAGCTTTGTTTGGGTAGGTTCCACAAGAAAAAGCATGGGGGGG
Source organism: Brachirus orientalis (assembly GCA_016785285.1). NCBI lineage: Eukaryota > Metazoa > Chordata > Actinopteri > Pleuronectiformes > Soleidae > Brachirus > Brachirus orientalis. The sequence continues at coordinate 3,859,742 of JAFBJR010000047.1, forward strand.
GGGGGGGGGGGGGGGGGGGGGGGGGGGGGGTTTGGGGGAGAACATGAAATGTCCTTTTACTAGACACATCACTTCAATAGTGGCTTCAGGACACGACTAAAGCTGGATCAGCCTATTGTGCAGAAAGGCTTGTACCATTGTTTGCTCCACAATGCCTGGTATTGTGCATCATTCAGCTGTAGCATTGCTGAGAAAATCATCCCAGCTAGTGGGCAACAATGGTGATACACATGGCTGATCTGATTGCAGTGCTGGAAAGCAGATCTTGTATCCTGAGCTCTTATCCTGGAGATGGATGTTGACAGCCAACACAAGCGCTCTGTGCTACATTCTTCTTTTTCCTAATATCCTTTTTTTTTTCTTTACTTCTGCACTCTTCTTATTGCATTTTTGCCTGCTCATTATTGTCCTCTTTTATGCCTCCACTTGTCTTCACACCAGCATCTTGTCTTGAATGCTCTTCCCCCATTTATAATAAATAATATATTGCCTTTATTTATGTGACATAACTTTCCCCTCTCCCTTTCTCCCTTTAATCATAACTCCCCCATTGAGCATCTTAGTTACAATCTATCTCTTTTTTATAGTGGTTAACTTCTCCCTTTCCATTTCCTATAGCTTCTGTCTCATTTCCCATTCATTCTCTTAAAGTAATCCCACCTTTCTTTTCTTTTAGTAATCTCTGTCACCTTGCTTTTCCACCGCTCATTCACCACTCAGTCTTGTCACTGCAGGCTCAAGACAGCTCTAAAAGCAGTCTGCAGCCCCCATTGCCTGATCTCGAGAAGCTAGCTGATCCCACTGATGCTATTTTAAGCCTGTCATGCATATACTTTTCCCTGCTCTTCCTTTCCACAGAAAACTGGCAGCCCCACAAAGAGACATGAAACATGCATTCTTCCCTCACAAGCAGACTGTCTCCTCCTGATTGTGACTTTGAAATGAGTATAATTAAATACATTGTCAGGGGACCAGCTAGTGTGAGGGAAGGAGCAGATTTCTCTCCATATGCCATTAAACTAAATAATGATTTCATTTGTTTGTAGTTTTGTCAGGAATAGGGGGTAGGAAGAGGATCATTTTTTTATGGTTGAATGGGATTTTTATTGTTTATCCTCTTAAGTCCACATGATTCCCAATCCATTCCGTCTCCTATGTCTGATTAGTCACAGGCCCAGTCCCAGAGGCCACACTGAAAAATAAACTCTCATAAACTCTAATAGACCCATCATCAGTATGATCATAGAAACTGCTTAAACAGGAAGAAGTTGTTTTATGAAGATGAGGGTAACACATTTTGAAATAATTAACAACTAATTCTATTTTGGGGTAAGGGTATTGTGTGATTTACAGTACATAGTATGTCAAAATGACTAAACAATAAAATGACTAAACATACTGTAGTTCCCTTTATGGTGATCATAATCAGGCTTTCATTTTACAAAACCAAGCATATCACTTTCTTGTCCATAGTTTTTCTTTTATGTATCTTCTTATAGCTAGGTCTTTTTCTTTGTTCCTTTTAAATCTTTGTTTATGATTTTCCTATAACAGTGAAGTATCCTTCCATGAGTCATCATAGCGTGACTAACCATGCATCTTGGCCTCAGTGTCTCCATCCCCATATTGCATAAATTTTGAAATTAACTGAATTACTGCAATGTGTTCATAAAAAGGTTGGGCCAGTTTCTGTATTATAGCAATAGTTTCAACTTTTATAGTCAACCAACCTGTCATTTCCAGCCTTGATGCACTCACCTGCAGATTACCTAAATTAATCACCTCCCTATAGCTGACTTTTGTTTTACCTCTTACAGTACAGTACAGTATAATGGATACTTATACTCTGATGTTTGTCAGATTGTCTACCTTTCTGTTAGAGCTTTAGCTGTTGGTTCCTGTTTGATTCCTTTTTCCCCTTTATCTGCTGTCCTTGTAGTTTTACCTATCGTGCCAGCCTCCTGTTTGTTTTCAGCTGGTATTCTGCCTAACATTTTAATAAGTAGGCTCTTGACTAAACCTGTTTTGGTCCAGTTTGGGGTCAGTAAGCTCTGCTTTAATATGTTATGGAGATTGTTTAACATTTTACAAATTAGAAACAATAATTTTTATGATTTTTTGTTGTTGTTGTTAACAGGATTAAATATGAGGATGTGAGGTGTTGACATAAATCTGAAGGACATTCAGGTTGTTAAACTTAGAAGTAAGCACAAGGGCTGATGTTCGTCTCATATAATAATATGAACATCCTATAACCCTCACCACCTGCTTTGCTTCTAATATGTTTGTTGTTTGAAATCCATGTGACATGTGTCTAATGTACCATTGATCAATTAAGTGTTAATGTAAAATGGATATTTCGTCTTATTTCAGAATGTGTCCTCCTCTTGACCTCTGTTAACACTGCTGTAGTGGGAAATGACAGAAATCCTTGATTAAAATCCACATCCCCACGCATCGAGAATAAATACAACTTAGGGGGCACGGTACAGAATATCTCGTTTATTTGTTGCACTCATACATTTTGAAAATTACTATACTGTACTGTGTATCTAAACACTCTCAGATGATATATTGTATTGTCTCTAAGCCATAGTAACAGGACCTCATACCTGGAATACAGAGCAACTCTCACCTTGGATATTTTGTTTTTAATTCACAATTAAATTGATTAGTAACAGGATACAGTATATGTTTAGTTTAAAGGCCAGAAGAATGTTGATAGACAGGTTTACAAGAATCAAATAGCATAGAATAGAAAGTATTTATCGTCATGACACATTCTACAATTCCTGAAAATTTATTTGATATTTCCCAGATGACTTATGGTAAAAGGCATTGCAAGATCTATAGCCTCTGGTAAAGAGAATTGCTCTATGTTGCAGGAGTTTGGCCAAGCTGACTTTTTTATTTGATAAAGTTATACAACTGTAGAGGAGCAGCAGACACTATCAACACATTTGTGCTTATCTTTTTTTGAATGTTTCTTTTTTTCTGTTAAATATCAGTTTTTGACACAATCATTATCACACAAACAGACTAAGTAAAATCTGTTTTGTATACCAACATGCTCACAATGTTTAACCAGGTTTTCTTTTTTCTTTCTTTCTTTCTTTTCTTTTTTTGGTCAGAACAACATACATCAAAACAGAAGCCCTGTTGTTTTTACCGTGGTGGTATCAGAATAATGCAGTTTTCTTTGAAGGCTCTTGAAAAGCAGGAGGAAAACAATAGGGCTGGCACACATGACCACAGGGTTTACTTGCAATATATAACTAGAACTTCAGGAAAGAAAATCACACTGTAGCCTAGCACTCCAAAATAAAAGAAATTGACAAACCCAACATTTCTTCCATCTTTATCTAACACTTAAAAACAAAAGGACAGTCATTCTTTATCAAAACATTTAGATTTTTTCATTTCGTGTCTCACAGAACTGAATATCATCTATCATGCTCTAGGGTTAAAAGTCAGAAAATCTTGATCTTGATCTACAATACAACAAATCTTGAAACTTTTTCACAATCCTCACATATTATATTGTGGCTGTACTTTGCATTAATAATGCATTTATCTCTTTTTCCAAATACTTTTCCTGTGTGATTTGTATAAATTTTTACATTGTGCAAAAACAGCTGTAGTTTACTCTAAAAGGCCTCCGGGTGTGGGATCCAGGTCACTGCATGTCTGTTCAGCAGCATTTATACTTTTGTCTAATGTCTTGTAATTACCGTGACAGACCCAGCTCGTTATATTACTGAAATAAAACTGAACAAATGCATTTTTATGATATAAAATAATAGGATATAATAGGATCATTACAATATCAACTTGTTTCCTCATTCAAACTGAAATGATTATGAAGTTTACATGATAAATACATAAAATCTCTTTATAAAGACATTTAAATAGCTATGCAATGATGATTGACTATGCAATGATTAGAACACAATATTTGTGTCAGCAACTAAAAACAAGGGGAAAAGTCTTAATTTAGTATCTTAAGTTACTGAGCTCACACCAAAGCAAAAAATGTAATAATAAAAATACAAATAAATTACAAGAGTGAAGATGTTTTGTGTATTTATATCAGGTTAAGTCTTACTTAATGGTATTTAATTCAATGTAAAAAAAAAAAAAGTGTGGAAATTAACATTTTTTGTTCAGACTAGCAAAAAAACTAGAAATACAAACCATTTTTAATGATGTAGATTCTTGAATTTGATAAAAGCCATGATTGCCATGTCTCTTACCCTGTAAGACCTATCCTAACTGTGAAAGGGAAAAAAAAAAGTTTTACACCACTTTAAACTTCTAAACTTGAACCATATTATGGTTCAAGTTTAGAAGTGTAAAGTCAGCACTTTCACCCATTTTTTAATTTCCAATCCAATGTTCTGGAGTGCAGTGCCAAAATAGCGAGAGGAAAAAAAAAAGAAAAATCACTGTCCTCACACTTTCTGATTGTGCTGCACAGTAACAAAAGCTCCAGGGTTGCAGCTAAACAGTTCGGTTGTCAACATTCTTTTTCTATAATTTTCTTGAGTCGCAATGTCAATTGATTGTAATTCAACCACTGAAAGGTCTCAGTTACCAATTACTTTCTCTGATGCACTATCAGACCTACCCTTTTTTTGTCAGTAGTTTTTCATTTGTTAAATATACAGTATATTGTATAGGCATGTATAATTTTTCCCTTGTCTCTGGTGGCCCAACACTCTAAATGATAAAACAAGAATGCCTGTATTACACTAGTGTCTACTACAGTACATCACCGAGAACAGAGTAGTTGTCATTCCTCATGGATTCGCATGTTATATACAGAGATTATAATACATTATTTTGGTTCTGTATGATTTATGGTGGTAATTTACATACTGTATTATCTGTATTATGGATTTTGATATTTCAACTTAAACTGATGAGACAAATGACTTTAAAATGAAAATGCACTATGTAGAAAAATAAGTGATATTCATTGTATTGACATGAGGACAATGGTTGTTTTATATCTAGCACCTATCGCAACCATATAACGGTATATTATAATTACTATAGTAGACATATGGGCACCATTGAATATAAGTGGAAATCTCTTACAGCCTGTAAAGTGCTTCTCTTACAGGGAAAATATTTCAGGGAAAACCATTGGGGCATATCATGATATATTAATTCAAAAGACCTTTGAATAGAAAAATAAGTGTAATAAAACATTTTGTTATATTCTCCTTTTTTATTAACATGTCAGGAACTATTTATTAACATATCAGGAACTTTTAGATAAAAATTTTGGAATATTATAATGTACATTTATATTTTAATTACTCTGGAGTGCTTTAGATTAAATTTTATATTTTGTGCTTTGCAAAAGCTGATTGTTCATAAAGCCCACTCCTCTGTACCTTCATAAACATTTGTCCCAAAGTTAAATCAAATGTCTCTGTGATTTCCATTTCTATGCTCCTTTTTCATTTTCATTTCATATATTGTCATCCATACATATCACTTGATTAGGTTTAAAATATTATAATTCATGTCACAATTTTGTCATAGCTGTCCATCATATCATAATACCTTGAATTGCACCAGAAGCTGTGATTAACACATGTATATGAGCACGTATACTTTAGCTACTCCCTTTCACAAAAATATTAAAAGGAAATCAAATCTCTCATACAGCTAATGTCACATGGGTTTGATTATTTGCAGCACACAGCATGCATATTATCTAAATTACAAAAAACAGTATCATCCATTCATGTGTACCCATAAAATATATTTTAACATTTTAAACTCTGATGCAGTGGTGCCTTTGTTTCCTTTTTTTTTTAATTTCGATGAGTATACAAGTTCAATAATTTTAAATATGTTCTCTCCTAAAACAGAGAATGTGCTATCAGTTACCATACCTGTCAAATAAACAATTTCTAGTATATCATTTTTACTCAGGGGACTGTAGTCAATAATTTAATTTACACAATGAAATTAATTCTGAATTTATGATCATGTGACAGTATATTTTCCTAACTTTTTTACTGCATGTTCATACCACATTGCACCACATCCCCTTGACTCTGGCAGAACCAGTTGACTGTAAATTAATTACATAAATAATGTTTTTTTTTTTTTTTTCCTGGACAGCATATCCTTATCAGTAACCCAGAGGCTTCATTAATAACTGTATACAAGAGCCACAGCATTGGATCTATCAACTGACCCTGTCATCAATAAATATTGATTACCACCAGTCAGTGTAGAAAGAATCAGTGTGTCTTGACAGGCTGAGCAAATGAAGCAATCCTGTCCCATTCTTTATTTACTGCAGTTATCATATCAGGTATAGTGTAAATCATCTCCCAAAACAATCCCCTTGTGTTTTTGTGCCTACTAATGAGGGTGAGGGTAAATGTTTGTGATACAAATGGAAATGTATGTGTATATTTATGTTGAATCAGGACTTTTCTTTATTGAACCTCTGTATTTCCCAACGGTGTATCCATCAAATCAAATCATTGACTCTAACTTCCTTCACACACTAACTTGGATATTGCCCTACGTCCAGCTCACAGGGCAAAAATCGATGCAGTGCAAAGAAATTTGGTTCACTTGGCGTGTGTGCGCAATATCAGTGGAATTAAAAGAAGAGAATGAATTGCAGTGCTGATGAAATTGTAACTCCTTCTGCATCAGAGATCCACAGATGTTGCCAAAAAGTGAAGTAATTGACCCACCTGTTTACACTGCACTGGCAGCTCTGAGCTCTATGTAGAGCCCTGTCAGGACAGCATGCATTATTAATAGGTCCTAAACAGAAGAATCTGTGACCTCTAGGCCACCTGGGTGCAAGTGCATTCACACACATAAACACTCACATTCACATACTTGATCAGTGTTTGTCTTTTTAGAGTAAAACTGTAGCTCCGCTGATGGTTTTTCATGGAAATTATGACAGATGCCAGTGTGTGCAGGCCAGAGTCCCTCAGTGAATCTTAGTGTGCATTTGCAAGTCTTTATTTGGCTACTCAATTCATAAAGGATGTCTTCTTCTTCTTCCCTATTTGATTGGTCCTTAAAGATAAACTAAACAAAGCTCTGAAGCATTCAGCACAGTACAGCATATACATACAGTACATACAGAGGGCCTAAACTACATACACACACATAGATTCAAATATGTTTTTATGCTTTCTTCAAGCTTTGTTTAGCCTACTGACAAAAGCGGTGTAGCTCCCCCCAGAATCTGGATTCAAATGAGTTAAACGGTGTCTACTGATTTGTTGCACAAATCTTGATCAAAAAACATGTAAACTGATCCTTGGCCTCATGTTTCTGCTCCCTCTCCCATGTTTCCTTCCTCAGAGGCGATACTTTCGCAACAGGTCAGCCTGCCACATGTACTTCCTCTCGGGGAACCTCTCTGGGATCTTGATCTTACGGTAGTCTTGAATGCACTTTTCCAGTTCCTCCTCGACCGTCAGCTTCTCTTTCACTGGCCTTTTCTTGCAGCTGCTGGTGTCGCGGGAGCTCGCTGTGAGCGTGCGCAGCAAGTCACTCTTCCGCCGTTGTTCAGACTTCTGCAGCATGGAAACGGGGCCCTTTTTCAGTGGCCTGTCAAGGGTTTGGACATTGGCATGGGGGTGTTGCTGACGGGTGACCGGCCCACAGATGACGGTTCCCTGTGGGGAGCTGGCCTCTGAGTGGCTTTCAGAGCTGGAGGTGGAAAGATCGTTAAAAGAGGTGCCACTCTCGCCTTCCCCATCACCCTTGTGGTTCTTGCAACAGCAGTCACATGGAGGGGAGGACCAACGTGAAGGACCACCTGAAAAGAGAGGAAAGCAGAAGAAACTGACATTAGATCCTTTGCAGAGCTCATTTTTTAAACCATCTTTTCTTTCCTTGTGGCCAGTCATCATGAAGGGAAAATGAGACAGAGGCACAAAGAAAGGCACAAATTAGGCTGCCAGGAGTGTGAAAAAGTAAGAATACTGACGAAAGACAGAAAGACAAAAAAAGTCAACTAATGCCAAGTGACTATCACCTAGAACAAAGAGACATGACACCAGGGACAAGTGGCTTCCTTCCAGTCTAATTATTGAAGAAAGTGGGGCTGCCCCGGGTGACAAGACTGAATTGTTCAAAAACATCCAAAATGAAACCAGTCGAGGAGCTAAAACATTCTTCAACCACACAATGTGCATGATTTGTTCTGTGTGCATTTACAGTATGACACAGATGCCTGCTATCCTGTTCACCAGACAACTTATTAACTTCTTTACCTTCACTCTTACAAAGACCTGTAAACAAATGCATGATTAGATAAAGCACTAAAGCATTCATGGTAAATCAATAAAAAAAAAGCATAATAGTACCGAGGTATATATACTGTATAATGGAAACTCTTGTCCACCCTAATCTTTTTGTGAGCATACCGTGGGCTCCAAAGCGGCACCACACCTCTCATTGCAGGAAATGGCCATTTATTTTTCATGCTAACCTCCTGAATAATTGAATGGGTATCTGTTGCTGATGGACTCCACTCTGTTTCGTGAGGAAGAGAGATCAAAACCCTTGAGGCAAACACACACACTTGCAATGCTGCCCCCACTTACCATTTAGAGCCCCGTCCATTTTACCACACACACAAAACAGCAGTCTTCTGCTTCCCATGCATCTTATATTCATCAAGTTCAAGCATGCCATTCCTTTTAATGTGTTCCCATGCAGTTCCCTTCAAACAAACAGTACAAGACTATAAATAACACTGCTTAAAATAAATGTCTCCAGCTTTTAATTCGCTTTGTCCTCAGCAGCACATTTGGCTTGTTTATAGAGAAGCAGCAGAGCAGAAATCACTTCCAATCACTATGTTTGTAACTGTTATGAATGCCTGCTATGTATCTCAAATGCTATACATGCGAGTATACTGTAAATAATCTCTTGAATGATACTGATTGTCACTCTAAGACTGGATAGCAGGAAGACTAATGTTCATTACAGATTAAATGCACAATACCTACTCAAAACACACACACATACTCTACTGCTACTGTATATTAAGTAAACATCAGCCATCAAAGGCAGTGACAGAAATGAAACACGGCACTCTTTGTTGCCGACACCAGTGGCGATCTCTTTGATTGCCACTGGCATTGATAGCTTTCGTGTGCATGCACACTTTCATGCAAATACATACAGGTCTAAGACAAAGACACATGGATATTATTTGCTGGCACACCCTCAGTTAGAAATGTATCAGTCTTAGATTTAAAAAAAAAAAAAAAGATGCATTCAATCAGCAGCAAAGTTGCAGGCAGGAATAGAGAATGAATGTAAAGCTACCAAATGTGTGATGGTGTCTCTTCCCAACCTTTATTTAGAGACACAAGTTAATTTATGTTAGTCTGGGTGAAAAGGGAGCCTTTTGATTGATGATATGCAGCTTGGGAGATGGTGTTTTGAAAAATGTCCCCAGACTTTGGTGAATTGTGAAATCTGCCTGTCTATGCTGATGGGGTGATGGGGAGTGTAAAACTGCCATGACAAATGTCTTAAAGAGTCTTGCCAGGTGTGTACGTGCGTCTGAGTATGTGTTTGTGTTAGAAGTGCCATTCTATCCATGTATTTGATGTATCATATTCTGATTAAACTTTGGCATTTAGTAATTACATGGCGCTCAATTCAGCTCCTCATAAGTCTGGACAATGACAGGTCACTTTAATATACAGATATACTCTGAATGGCTATTAGCTTTGCTAACACTAACTACCACCAGGGAGGGAAGTGATTTATCATTTTGAATTTCGTTTGAATTTTCTGTCAAACCTTTTGCAAACCATGTGAGAGACTGTGAAATAATTCAAACTGAATACATCATTTACAGGGAATTTGAAATCCAGGTAGTAGTAATTGAGATTTTTATAATAAAACCTTGAATGGTATCTACACCATCATGCACACAGTGATACTGTAATTACTTTTCTAAGGGGATGTGTCAGTATGCAGTGTTGAGTTTTGTAACACATCAAGTTATATTCATAAAACCAACTTCCTTTGATAACAGAGGTGAAGGGAAGAATGTGTAGCACTGCATTTCTTCATTTATATCTACTGTACACTATTCAATTAAAATGTATTTCTTGAGTTAAAATAAATTAAATGCAGTCTGTATGAAGTATATATTTTTATATATTGAATAAATTTAATCTCAGTTCAGGTAATGGGCCTTAAACTTCACGCTGTGTTTATACTGGCTAGGTAACGTTGGTATAATCCCACAGTTTTCCTTTTTCTGAAATAAGCAATGCCATGTTTTCTAGCATTGCTCTAATTAAGGCTCAAAACATGTATCTCAGCCTTGACATACCAGACACCTCTAAACTAATTTTGCTTAACCATAGCAGAATGATGCAAAATGGCAGCATGCCCTAGAGCTTCTTGATTTACGCTATCGAAAGTGCTATAATTAAAGGTCAAGGTTTCCGAGTTTGAGAGGCAATAGGTGCTATGCACAAACTGTTTGATTTCAATTACATGGAGGAGAAATGACACTCCTTGTTAATGATTGGCTCGTAGGATGCCCGCATTCATCACTCATGGTGGACATTTGTAATTTAATGTTTGCTCATTCTTCTGCACCTGAGGTCATTTAAACTGCAGGGATTGTGATGAATTTACCTGTATCGCGCCTGAGCAGTCAATTTAATAGTTGCAATATCTTGCCCATGTACAGTTAATTCAGTATTTAGGCACATTATGTCAGAGGTTTTGTTGTACAGCAGGTAATGTGTATGGATCTTGCCTTTTCTAACACAATCAGTGCCTATTTGATAACAAAAACATAATTATCAGTGGACATGGCTCTGTAAATACTATAAATCTGATATTTTCTCTCTGTTACAAATAGACAAAATCACCCTGGAATCTTCCACTTCCAAAAAAATAGTCTGCGGTTCATTGTTCATACGGTCTGAAGAAGTCTTAGGGAGATGGCATCTCCCCTTCCTGTCAATCACACCCACGTACATGTCAGCATTTTTGGAAAGATGTAGAATCAATCACAGGAGGTGAGGAGGAGGAGGTGTAGCTATACTGCAAGAATGTGCCTGAATTCTTAATGAATTCTTTTTTTGATACTGTGAAGTCTCTTCACTCAAACATTGCTGCTTAAATCAGAGTGGACCTAAACTGAATAATATTAGAGATATATTGTATTGTTTTCTGGAATTCCATTAATTATATTTAATTAATTTTATTATATATATTTAATTATTATACAGAGGTTTACCAACAACAACTTTTTTTTCCAGTGTTTAGTGAGTTTCATTCTGGTTATTGCTTTCCATTTTAATTTTTAGACAGCAGAGCGGCACTTTTTAAGGATTTAAGGAAAAAGAAAATGGTTGAAAAACCTTATATATTTTCTGTTTTGAGTGTACAGGCATTGTTTAGTAGCAATAAATAAGTACAAATAAATAAATAAATAAATAACATCTGCCTTAAAGTTGTGTGGTGGCTAATCAATACTTGACCTTCATAATTAAACTGAACACTGAATAAATTTGAAGCAGGTAATATTGGGAGCTAGAAGAGCATTTTACACATTAAGTGTACACAGCATAATGGGGGAAACAAATCCTAGTAGATTTTGCTGTTACAACTTGTTTTTTTTTTTTTCAATTCTGTAATGATCACTTTACAACATCAATTGATTTGCTCATGAATTGTTTAATTTGTGCATAATTGCTCCTCAGTCATTGTCAGTATGCGTGCGACGTTTGTGCTCCATGGCATCCCATGCTCACACATGAAGCTAAGGTCACACTTTGCTTAAAGGCTTTGACTGTGTTTGTGTGTGTGTGCGTGTGTGTGTGTGCGCAACCCACTTTCCCATGCACTGTACATAGTGCATTATGTGTGTGGTGATGTGCAATGTGAAAGCCAGATGTAGGTCAGTGTATGTGTGCTTTACAACAGCATCCTTTCCTCCCCATACATCATACACAATCTTGTAGTGTGGCATGTGTGTGAAAGAGAGAGAGAGAGAGAGAGAGGTATGCAATGAAGGTATGCGTGTGTTGTGCATGGCATGTGCTTGCCTAGGGTCATCCTGCAGTGTGGAAGTGACATTGGCCTTGAAATGATCTGAATGCCGTAGGGCAGAGAAAAGGGAGGCCGTTGTCAGGTGGGCTTTCTGTTCATGTCATCAGAGGCGTGAAGACTGTCGGGTGTGCCTCTGGCCGGCATCACTCAGTACACAAACTCTTGCTTTGTGTGTGTTTGTGTGTATGTGTGGGTGTTGCATTTAGGGCTGCAGCTCTCAATTATTTTAGTAATCGAGTAAGCTATGGATTATTCTGGCAATTAATTGAGTAATTGGATAAAAAAAAAATGCATTCTGCATTCTGTACTGTGTTTGTTTCTCGGTTTAGTTTGTAGTGGTCCCATACTTGTGACGCTTTTGTCGTTTCTTACGCTGCGTATCTTCCTCTTGCTCCTCGCTGCCTTCATCTCTGTCCTTCCACACTTAAGTTATCTTAGCAGCATAATCTAACTTCATTTTAAGTGATTATTTTGAAAACCGCCCAGGCCAACCGTAAGTGAGCACACTGTGTAACACACTGTGTAACTGAAATCCAGGCGGAATGTAATATTGTATTTGAAGATTGCTCAGCAGATAATTTTAGTAATCATATTACTTGAATTATTCGAGGAATCGTTGCAGCCCCCAATGTGTTGCAGTTTATTCATGTGATCTCATGTTGTTTTTCTTCCAGAGGGAAGAAGCAGGAGGTGCTGACCAAAGTCTAATGACAGTCACCTGCTATTACACACACACACACACACAAACCCACTAATAGACACAAACAGACTATGAATTGTGACAGTTGCTCCTGGCTCTGGTGTATTGATCTCAGCAGGGACAGCAACAACTTGTCTCAGCCATGGTCAGCTGGTCTAGGCTGACTTGACTGTGCTCACAATTAAATGGAATAAACACACCAGCATACTGTGCAAATGTTAAAATAAAATCTTATTTCCTCATGTCAGTTCAATGTCATTTTCTTCACAGCATGCTTGACTTCATTTTCTTGTTGTGCAATGTACTCTATATATGTACAGATACACAGTTTCATTTGTGAACGCTGACACACACTTGTCTTTACAACCCCCACCCCCGCCATTTCTCTCTCTCTCTCCACCCCAAACCACCACTCCCCCCACCACCTCCCTTACCGTTCCTCTGCTAATGCCTGTATCGATGCGTTGGTGCATCAGTGGGAGTGTATGGACAATTGCCCTCTGATTGATTTCTGTCATACAGCCTCTCAGCACTGGGAGGCTGTTCACTGGAGATAAATGATGTTGGCACAACAAAAACAAATAAACCTTTTCTGTCTCTCACTCTCCCCCACCTAAACTGTGCTGTCTGCAGCTGTCCCGCTCCCCACCACTTCTCTTTCTGTCTTCCTGTCTCTTCCTCAGTCTTTCTCCCTCAGATGTTCCCCATTAGTTGCTCACTCAGATCAGTCTCTATAGCTGTCAGTCCTTATTTCCCTCCCTCTGGTATGTCAACAGCCCCCAGAGTTGTTATATGTGTCAGATTCATGGAGACACCTCTGTTTCTGGAAATAAAGCAAACAATGGTTAATCTCACGTTATGGCCAGACACCTCAAATAAAACCCTTTAATTCTATTCAGCTAGGCTTTTCATTTGGAACATTGATCTATCATAAAAGTTCACTCAAAATTCAATTTATTGTATGTGTTTTTGTTTGAATGTTTAACATTGGCACATAGCGAGTGAAGCATCAAAGAACTTCTGGCCTTGCAGGGATCCTTCTTTCATGACTGTAAAATATTTTGCAACATATATCTCTTTCATTAATATCTATTGTAACTTACTGTGAGCTAGTATGTGCACGAAACTATATTAATCTACACTCATCATACGCCATTTATTGCATCATATGGACATGCATTAAGACTCGGTGTTGATGGCTCAGCTCTGTAGATGCTTCCTGGATTGGTCAAGCTGCATACTAAGAGAAACAGGGAGCACAATGCAAAAGAAACCCTCATATAACAGTACTATGGTATATGACGAGTGTTTCCTGCATGAACACAAGGCTTCATTTCATATAGAATTTTAAAAAAAGAGGCAGAGTTAATGGTGGTGTTTCCTTCCACATAGATCTGCTGCTGTGTAAAAAAAAATGTTAGTTTGATGCTGTACTGACCTTATTAACAGTGCTGTCTTAGAACAGGTAAAAACCTCAAAATTTCCAAATTGCATCATTGACTTCAGGCATTCTGTCAGCTATCCTACATATTTAAGGTTGTGCAAAACCCATATGGCAGTAACTCTAGCAATACACAAATACATAATATAAATTTCAAGTTGACCTAAGGATTATTCTGAGATTAAGTATAAATCTGGTGTTCATCTTTACTTTTACTTCTCAAAGCAAAATGATTGAACTTATCCGGCCATAGGATATATGTGTCATAATAATATTATGAAACATTGATAATGTATAAGTCACAAGCTTGTCTATATTAGGATTTTTGTCTTTTCTGCATTAGCCTGAAATACAGTACAATACAGTTCTCCTTCTTTTCTGTAATCAGAAGCCAATTGGCTTTGATGGTCAACTAAACTACAAATTAAAACTGAATTACTGATGGATTTTAATCTACTAATGGTATCATGAATAACCCAAAGGAAAACTGTGACTGTGTGACCAAAAGTTCCAACTTGTATAAACAAGAGGGAATACAAAGGCACTAGCTGGACTCTATGAGATTTGCTGGGCATATAAGTCTATTCTCTTCTCCAGAAGTGATAGTACTGCCATAAAATGGATGGTATTTTAAATGCACTTTGGGTCGACAAAGTCAGTCTTATTTTAATTACCAGCTGAGCAGCTTCCTGCACTAGGCACAACACTTGTGTCTCCACAGGTTAAATGTGATTATGTGTTTATCCCTACAAGGACATTCTGCCTTTACATGCCACCCTCCACTGAAAGGTCAAAATAACAGCAATTAAAGTTAGCAGTGACTTAAACATGACAGATGCTGGTTTAGTCAGAATCCTGAACAGGCAGGGCCTTGCTTTACATCCCAGCACTCTGGTTTTAACTGTGGGGAAGAAACTAAATTTGTCATATATTGATTAAACTGTCCCTGGCCCTGGCTGACAAGAATATCAGCTGTCAGCTGGAACTTGTGCATATTAAGAATGCAAAAAAAATGCTTTTCTAAGCAGATTGTACAGTCTTTGAGCTATTATTGCAAAGTTCGTACATTAGATAAGAACAATTTGCACATCTTCCTCCTCCTCCATCTCTCTCTCTTCCGTCTGTCTTTCCTTGATGGTGCATAATTAGTCCCTGGCAAGGCAGCATAAAATAATGTGCTAGACTGTTCACCTTCTTAAAACAAACAACTCTTCATTCTCTCACTGCTGTATTTAAAGACTCTGCGCCTCAGTACAGTAAGTACCTTCCTGTGCTAATGCTTGTTTTGTTCCTCTTGCTGAGGGAAAATGCCTTTCTCCCCTTGAACAGGTGTTACATTTCACTTCAGAGAGTGACACTATGCAGAGACAGGAGTTTCCAGTTGTAGCAGTACTTGTATTTTAAAGAGTCTATTCTGTATACCCTAGTATTTGTCTCATTTAAAGGCAAAATAATCCAAAACAGTATGAATATGTTGCCTATAACACGTATGTCGCACAAGCAGGTTGTCCTCACTGACTGCATGAGGCACTTTGGCAGATTGGCACAACCTCCAAGAACAAATTGGTAATAGTACTGGCTCTGGCTTTTACTTTGTTTAAAAAAACTAGTGTAAGAGGGAGTACAGGAATTCACAAAGCAAAGTGAGAAAGGAAGGTTTTACAGGGTTTTAATGCAAAAGAAAATAACTAAGAAATAATAAATGTCTGATATAGATGCAATACAAGATAGAGAAACTGAATAGCTGCAGGCTTGGTGAAATGTTCCTCTTGAAGACCAGTTCTGCTGATTCTGCTTGTCATACTTTTTGCATCTACGGGTGCGTAGAAGTCGATTAGTGAGTCAACGTCTTCCCTTTAATTAGTCTTTTATGTTGATCAAAGGTTAAAAATGTAAATTCAATATAGAAACAACAACAAATGGATTTGTAGCTTTTCATAGTATAGGATAGGATTTACTGTATGGTTCACTATAAGTAAAATTTGACATGAGGCTTATTGCATGAACCAGCCTAATATATTGATTGTCAGTGATATTACATTCATTTTCTTTTTCTGGGGGTCAGTTGTTTTATGTCCAAGTCTATTTACAACCATCCATCAAACCCCAGAGCTCTCAAGCAACCCTGTAAAACTCTCCATTACAATGTTAGCATTGATTCATCGATTGATTTGTCATCCTCTTATTAATTTATTTTTTCTTTCAGTATTTTTCATCGACCATCTGCCTTTAGGATGGGGAACATTAATGTAAATCAATGTAAACTAAATATCAACTTAACATTGATGCAAAGATTAAAAGTGGCCGACAGTGTTGACAACATGTTATTGAAATATAAGCTATAGTCACAGCCAAACACCTTCAGATAAAAACGGGTTTAGAATTTTTAATAATTTAAATCAGCAAATGCAGTAGATACTGGTTCATCTTTAAATTTAAAAAGATTTCTCAGCCCCCAAAAAGGCCAATGCTTTTGGCTTATGTTTCAATAATAGATCATAAAAAAAAAAGGTTATGCAGTTTCCTTGTTTTTACTTTAAATGTGAATGTTGGTGATAATTTATTATTCATACAAATAATATTTATTATTATTAAAATTATTATGAATAAATCCAAACTGTGTATTTAAAGGGTTGTGTAAAAGTAAAAAAAAATCCTATTGACTATTATTTTGTCAAATTTGAACATTTGAACATTACAGTTAACATTTGTACAATATTTCATGTGTACAAACAACAGTTGTGTATATTGACGTGTGGTGATGTAAGTTTGCACCATATTGCTCCCTCACAAACATAAATACTCTGACACCGTGTTCAGAGCTGAATTATCTGCTGATGATGTCAGCACACGCATACAGGCTGTAATCTGCAAAACAATTGCAGGAGCATTATCTTTGCCCATGCAGAGTGCGCACCAGCCACTATCTCTCTCCAACTGTCTAAACAGAGTTTGCTCTCATTAGCAACATATACACACTAAGTTGGAAAGGCTACTTCGTAAATGCAGTAGTTTACAGATTTTTGTAAATGACTGTAGTAATCCTGACTCTGTGATGGGTCCATTTGTATCTGCATGAAATGTTGCTCAGTTTTATTTTAATTCCACTAAAGTCATCAGCTGAGAGAAAGATACTTTCCTTTTCACCTTTAAATAGATTACATTTTTAATATTTCTCAACATTTTCCCAGGCCTCACTGTCTTATGATCATTTCTCTTCTTTTCCTATTCCCTCTAAAAGTGTGTTCAGTGTCCATTCACACTTGTGTGTTCTATCAGTCTATCAGTCTCCAGTCTGTTTCCCCAATCTCTCCTCTGACCCCCCTTACCCCTTCCTTACAACAGAGAACCTTTACAGATTTTTCTGTCTGTCTTTTTTCCTGTCTTTACCCTGTCTCACTTTATAGGTATGTGTCCCTCTACCCTAGTCACTTTATGACCATGAAAGTCATACTTCTAGCAGTGTGATAATTACAGCTCAGAGGAGGAAAAACCACATCAGTAGGAGGTTTGAGTGGTCAAATGTGTTGACTGCTATTCATTTCGTTAGTTTGAAACTGCTTTTTTTCTTCATGTACTATTAACTTCATGTTAAATATAACCATGTCATATGATAAAATTTGATAAAATTGTACTTATTGGAACCCAACTCATGACCTATACCTAAACCGGACTAAACTATGTGTTTCTATGACCTAAACATTGACAGAAATGACAAAAGTGTAGTATTTCTACTGCTGTAGGGAGGAGCTACTTAAGGATGGGCTCCTATGTGTCACATTAGGGACAAGCACACCAATATGACCTATACTTAGACCCATGAACCCATGAATATACAGTATAGTTTGCATGTGATGGATGACTTGAGCTTTGTTTAGTCATAACCCACCTCCTCTTATAAAATATTCATGCCTCCTTATATGCTCAGTGTATCAGTTACACTACTTATTAGCAGATAACACCCGTCTTCAGCCTGCAGACCCTTATGGATAGTTTAGACAGCAGGATTCAGTGATGTGATGGAAATGCCCAACAAATGACATTTCTCGTCTTCTTTATGTTTCCATCCATATGGCTACCACCAAATGCTGTTTTTTTTGTGTTTTTTTGTCACTCTCGAGAGGCTGTAGACATTTCGGTGTAGCGGAAATCCCACAAGGCTGGCTGTTACTGAGAAGTAATGATAATACAATGTTCAGCAAATTAAGTCACACATCTTGTCTGTTGTCCCTGAAACTCTAAATGCTATCTGCATGGGTGTCTGCATGGCTGAACAACTTATAACAATAATGGGTTGAAGCATAAAAATGTTGTTTTCTTTTCCATTTGTTGCAAAACATTGTTGTGGTTCCTGATGATTCAAAATGATCAGCCGTGAAAAATGTATGTTTACTGACTGAACTAATTGTCAAGGATTATTGTTTGATAATTCATTGTATTTTCAGCTGTTTTCAGACTTGAACTCAGGGCAATGTCTGCAGATTGTCATCCACATATGACTCATGCAGCAGGACATTATCTAGGTGAAATGCAAAATCAGCAAAATAAACTGCAGAGTATCCTCCAGGCGAGGGTGTGGTGCCTGCCTTGAGCATGCAGGAAGCACTTGCCCATTCACTCACTTATCTAGAGTTTCTCCTGCTTTTTTCTCAGACAGATTTACTCAGATGTTTTTCAGAGATTATACTAAAGTGCTTGTGTTCACTCGTACAGCTCTTGTACAGTTCAGTGCATGTCTGAAAGACGTTACCCAGGCTTACTAACAATACTTTTTTTCATTTGTAAAATAATTGTACTTGTTCATACTGTACATTAAGAAGACAGGTCTGTTATATATCAATATAATAAATGTGTTATTGTTGTGCCCCCTTATGTTGAATACAACTCTATTAGAATTCACTGTGGCCTCACTTGGGTGTAACAATTCATGAGGGCAGCCCTGATTTCTTCTGAGGAGTGGGCAGTGAATATGTTGCCTCGTGTACATGGACAAGGTAACTGTGAGGACTTGTGTACTGTCAAGAACAATCTGGGCTAACATCTGACATAATAGAAGATAAACAATTCACAATAAAAACTACACAGATGGTCCTTGCATCACAAACTTCAGTGAGTTAAAAGCAAACATGAGTGATTCTGGATTTAGACAGGATCAATGTGGATGTCCTGAATGGATGGTTGCAGTGCTGATGGAATTGATTGTAAAGTAGAAGAATCAAAAGATTAAGAGAAGCTGTTGTCTCTGGAAGCTATACAGACTGAAATGTGTCTGATCAATACAACCTTATCATGGTTGTAAATCCTCTCTCATCCTGGCAGGACGCTGTGCTTGGCCCCTGGTTCACTCATTCTGTCAGGCTCTCTTTTTTTCCTCTGACCTGCACTGCTTTTAGGTGGGTGGCTACATAGTCCACAAAAGGTTTTCTTTGAGAGAAAATGCCGGAAGAGTAAACGGATGTGATGAGCTCTGCAGAAATTTGGTAGGAGGCCAAAAAGAATTAAGGCAGGTTTTTACCCCTACACCATCTTTCTGAGTATGACTGCCTCTCTTTCCTGCTTTTTCTCATGCAGATGGCAGTGAAAGTACTTACTTATGATAGTTTAACATCTCAATCCCATGAACTCAGTGAAAACAAAACACTATATGAATTTGAGTGCTGCTTTTCAAGCTTTACCCCACTCCAAACATCTACTCTATGTTAAGTGCCTCAGTTTGGAGCTTCATCTGTAAATGACTTATCACAGATGTCCCACTTCACCTGGAGTATTCCCAGCAGGGAGGGGTTTAAAAAAAGAACAGGACAAGATGTGCAAGGAAAAAATCCTGGTTGGTGAACCAACGCAATAAGACTTTGCCTGAGGGGAAGTGACATTCTTTAACATAACTTACATGTTTCTGGGCAGCATCCTTTTCCATTATTTCCTCAATTCAAATTAGCAGTTTTCTAGTTCCCTGACACTCAATCACTGTCTTGTCCATTTGCAAGCATTTTCTTTTTAAACTGGAGACATCATTTTTCACTGTGTGTGGTCTCTCTCCCTCTCTGCAGTCACTGCTGCCCCTCCTATTGTGCCACTTACAAAAAGATAACAGATAGCAAGGATAGAAATGAGGAAAAATTAAAAAAAATAACTGCTTGAATAAATCTTAAAACCACATTATGCTAGTGGCTGTTCAAAAGTGTGTGTGTCTTTCAGATCATGTTGTAGGGACCTACTGTAAATCTGTTAACACAGTAACATTACTTACTTATCTTCCACCTGGGGACAAAAAACAAGTGCCTATAATGTAAATTATTACATTTAGGTGTAGACATGTTGTATGGTTAGGATTAAGTCAAAGTTAGGGTTAGGGTTAGGTAGTAGTAATGGTTGAGATTAAAGTAAGTCTCCAAGAAATGAATGTAAGTCAATGGAATGTCCTCCGAAGTCATGGAAACCGGACTGTGTATGTGTGTGTCTGTGCAAAAGTGGGTGAGAACAAATGCAACATTATGTTAGACACCATCAGGATATATAGGCCAAATCTGATCAGTAAGGACCATGACGAAGTTAGACTGCTGGTTACCGACCGACGCGGTTCAAAGGCTGTAAGGCCTTGAAGGCAACAGCTTTGAAACAGAGTTGGAACATGAGTGGTTTTGGAGAACCACGGGCTCTGGACAGCTTCCCATGGGCCTCATTAGGGACTATGTATGATGGGTAGATGGAGGAAGTGGGGCACAGTTACCCAACACACACTCAACACAAAAACACGAGCGTTCTCACACACATATGCATGACGACACGCATATGCTGCTGCTTCTCTCACTTGCCAAAACTTATGCAGACACATAGCGGTGGGGGTGAGAGGGAGCCTCAGCCTCAACAATGAGCGAGCCTAGAATTAATTGGCTGTAAAGTGCAGTGTCAAGAACAGTGTGCACACCATCGTGTAATGGTAGAGACTATTTGATTTAAATGAAAAGTGAAAACAATGGGAGGGTACACTTTTAAAGTGTGTGATGCTATTATTTCATTTTGTTTATTTAATTTGTGTCCTTTTTGTATTTCCGTGAGTGAATGTGCATACATCTGTGTGTATGAGTTTGTATTGGGTCATTAGCTGCAACAGCTTTGGCTAATTGGACTTTTGGAGCGTCTCTATAGTTGATCTCACGCTAAGTGTCCGTAAGTCACTCGTCTTTTCACACAGCTGGTAGGCGTGAGTGTGTACATCTCAGTGTGTGTGTGAGTGTGTGTTCATATACTGTGGACAGGCTTTATTCCCGACACCCTACATTTAGCTCTTCTGCAGCTCACTGACAAAGCTCCATATGGTATCCCTCAGTTTTGTCTTCATGCACTCACTGTGTGTGATTTATGCTTTTTTAATAGGCACCCATTCACTCACAAACACACACAGAGGGAAAACAAATTATAAAAGAAAAGTGTATTGACGGCACAAACTGCCCCCAAACGTGCCACTTTTCTAAAAAGAAGTTATGATTAATTGATCTATCAAACTGTACACAGACCATAATCAATAATAATTTAGCTAAATACCTGTGACTAAGTAAAACAAGTTACATATACGACTCCCTCTCACATGAACTGCTTTTACATTCATCTGCATTACATGCCATTGTGAAAAGCGAAAAAGCTGAACTATAATAAAGTTGGTGCAGATCAATATAACAATATGTAATGGAAATAGACAGTAAATACAACAAATGTGTTTGTGCATGTGACTCAAATGTCCAGAGAATCGGGCAGAAAGTACAGGCAAATGTATCCTTCCAGTGAAGCAATTTAATAAAATAATGTGATACTTAATACAATCATGATTAGCACCACAAACTCCACAAATAAAAGAAAACGGTTGGACAAAATATGCCAATTTATAACACAAAGTAACTAGGTTACCAACACATGCACAGCCTCATGTTGATGGCAGGAGGCAGGTGTTGGTAGCTGAGTTTGCATATGTGTGTGATGGATTTTGTTAACCAGATGTCAGCTCCCTTTAGCAATACTTGTGATTTAGCAAGACAACTTGGGGGAATTAAAATCTCTTTGAATTATCCCTGTTGTTCTGTTATACTTTTACGCTCCATTAGCCATATGTTGCTTTTATGTTAGTTTGAAGTCTGAAGATTCACACTGACCATGGTTGCAAACACAAAATCCTTCCACTCTTCAACTGCCCTGCTGTTCATATGAGATATACCCATGCCCCTAATCTTCAAATTGGTTGGTAGTCTCAGCCATTACCTATATAACAGCAGGTTAGAATCAATAAGCAACATAATGCAAAATGATACGCTTTGCTGTTTCTCTTTCTGTCTCCACTTCTCTCTGCCTATTTCTCAGTTGCTCGTTTTGCACTCATTCTCACCCTCTTAGTATAAATTTACAGTATCCAAGGTAACAGCCATTCAACACAACGATGAAGTAAACATTCATTTAATTTGTCTTTATTACTGCCCTGTTGTTCTTCTCTTTGACTTCTCTGTATCTGGAATGCACTGCATGTGACACAGCAAGCAAGATTTGCAAAATGCCTCTCACTTTTCCATCAGCATTGAATTAATAAGTGGAAAGTTGCATCTTAATCAGCACCACAAATTTTACCCTCGCTCTTCTCAAATGATGCATTATTCACCGAGTGGCTCTGCATACCGTTGTGTGGCCTGTGTGATGAATGATGCTTTAATGGACTTTGATGAGAGCTGTTAATGGAGAGGACATCATGGTTCATCATGGAGGAATGGAGGGAAGATTGGGAGAGATAGAGAGAGAGAGAGGGTCAGATAGCACATGGCTGTTTTTGCAAAATTAGGATTTTTCAGCTAAGACGGAAACAGAGAGATGAGAGAAGGAAAGATAAAAGGGCCTGTGGCTTCAGAGCTGCCCACTGCTGCTGCATTTTTTCAAGCATGCAATAAGGAGAGGTGATGATGATACCCATAATCAGCATCATCATAATTGTCATTGTCAGACAGGCAAATTAAAATGTACTCAAAAGAAAAACCCCTCCATGGACAAACACTTACACTTTAAAAGACCATTTTAAGAACTGCACATTCATTCCAAGATGCATGAATAGACTGCAATTTCTGGACCTTTGTCATGTTTGAGCTCCTTGAATATGTGCATGCATATGGAGTAGAAAATGAATAAATTCCCAGAGTAGAATTATGTAGGGTTGAAAATCTTATTTGAAGATGGCAGTGATTGGGCAACCATTCAGATTATTCTCCTAAGCAGAGCCAGAAAATGGTGACAGTCAATGATTTCTAGCGCAAGGCACAACTTCATACGATGCCTTCTTCCACATTGTTACTTTTGCAGTGTCAAAGGAACACCAATTCAGATCAAGACAAGATACAAATGAGATTACTTTTAAATTAATCTCATTTAGTGTTGACATAATACTGAAAGGTAATTATAAAGAGTTAAAGTGACTCTAAAAGAGACACTTAAACTCTGCTATGCTGCTTCCCTTTGTGTAGATATCACATTAGAACAGTGCAATGCAACAGTGTCTTTCCTAAATAATAATGAATGTAAATAATGTGCTATGAACAATCCGAAAAGCTCCGAGGCTTATCAGTATTTACACAGCAATAAGGTCCGTTACATTATGTTAAAAGAGGTTGGACACAATCTTATTTATTTATTTAAAAGTGGACGTAGGGCCAATTCAGAACCTTGGTGTCCTACATCACAAAGCCTATAGGTTTTAGTTTTCTTTGTTTCCTATGGAATGTATTTTCTAAAAATCACTTTACCGACGTGCATATCAACATAATTGTGCTTTAACCCATCATGGCGTTTTTACAATTTTAAGAACATGAGGGTGATGATAACCATTTTCTCTTTATGAGTGTAGTTTTGGCACAAAATGCACCTGCAGGAAAATACTGTGATGGAAGCAATAGACACTGTTATGATATGTAAAAACAAACACAACCTGGAAGAAAATGTGTCCTTACAAAGTCTAATGTGAGAATAAGTCATTCTTTTGGGAGACAGGGTTATGAAAAACAAATTTTTTCCCCACTCCCCATTTTAGTATTTTGTCATTCGGTCTAGTGTTATAAAAAAAAACCCTTCATTACATACTGTTCTCTATACACTATGAAAACAAAGAGCCTGGGGTGGAACAATATGCGTAGTTCCTGATTTGAAAATCAGCAAGACAGAGAGCAGACAGAGAGCTCTTGATTAAAACAATGTTCTCTGTGAAACATTACCCTCACACCATTATTATAGATGAATTATAAGTAACATCTCTGCATGTTGTGAATAGAAGCTGCCTTATTTGGCACCGGCTGCTGAAAGTCATGTTTGCGCATCAAATTTTAATTGGGGCATTTTCTGAGTTTCAGCTTCGTAATGTGTGAAAATTCCTGGGAAGCTCTTGCTGTTCTTAAGACCAATTAAAATTAAAAAACAGCATGCAGAATGGCCTCGAATGACCCTTTGGGTAGTCTAGACTAGGAAAGGCGTCATGGCACTTACATATTAAGCCAGTGCTCCTGTTAATCACAGCAGCTGGATCAGCCCAGACTCTCTCTGTAGCACTTGTAACCTACAAAAGCCCTTAACCCATTTTGAGGCACTTCAGATTTTTTTTTTTTTTACTAGAATGTTAAAAATACGATAACACAAGTTGATGTTCAGTCATTAAATCTCATGTTAATTGAGCTCCAGTCATCCTGTCAAAACGTGTCACTGGGTAAAAGTTAAATGTGGTGGTAAGATGACTGATGTTCTGAAGTTTGACTTGACACATTATAAATATTTTATTTCAACATAGTGTAGGGTCGTGTGCGGAGTGGGATGCAAGGACTTCTGGGTATTCTGTTTGTGCAGCAGCTATGGTTTAGAGAATGGATTCATCAACAAGCTGAAAAGCAAAATGTTAAAATGCATTTGCTATTCAGCAATTTAGAGAAGATAAAGCGAATGTTGGCACCAGGAGTGAGGAGGTTGGTGCAGAGACAGACATCTGTCCTGTTGGGCTGTTATATATAACTAAAAGCTCTGCTGAAAAAGTTGTCAGTGCCTGTCCTCATTAAGACTATTTTTGTTACAGTATAATTCTAAAATTTAGGGACAATATTACTTGTCCTCATCAGGAGAGAGTTGTGGGCAACGACTTGCTCAGGTTAAGTTGTCATCTCTCATCATCTTCTTCTATTCTGAAGAGACAATTTCAGTTGCCGACAAGTCCTGAAGGCAACAATGCCTGAGGACTTGGATGAAGAATATTAGTTGGTGTTCTGTTTGGGTTAGACATGAGAAATATAGTCTTACTGTGTGGGTGAACTTTAAAGCTGCATTGCATAAGTTTAGGCGATGTATTGATTTATTTAGGCTTAAACTGCTCTGAAGTCATTTGACAGCAATTCAAATGTAATGAATATTTGTTCATAAAAGTTACACACTAACTTTTTAAATACAAATAAAGAAATGTTTCAGACAGACTATAGTTAAAGGCTGGCTCGCTTGCCTCACCCTATGCAGAAACTTATTTTTTATTTCTTTTATTTTTTTTTCAGTTGAATAACAGCAATGTATTGTTGCCGCTCTACAACATTTTATAAACATTTATTTCATATAGTAGTTTCTCATTTCACAAATTCTAATTTTGGATTATTTTGATGTTTTCTATAATTTATCAGTGAAAGGTTTCCACGGAATGGTTGTAGGAAGTCCTAATCTAAGCCAGGTATTAGACACGGGGATTTGCCGGTGTCAACATGCAGAATAAGTAAACAGGCAAGCACTGCCATCTACATACACCCAGGCCTTCCAGGTTGATGGATGAAATGGCTTACAGAGGACACAAGTGCTGTGACATTGATGGACAGTCTGATATTGCCTGCCAAACCTTGCTTCCACTCAGTCACACACACACAAACACAGAGAGGAGTGCACACACATATCTCAGTGTCCCTCTCTCTTTCCCATCCCCTGTCTCTTTTCTCTGTTCCTCTGATCTCTTTCATTTTTCTTTTCCTTCATTTATCTCTCATGCGCTCCCCTCTCATCTCATTATGTCATGGGATTTTAAAGCTCTAGTTTGTAACTTTTTAAAATAAAAACTGTTAAAAACTGTTAGATTCATACCTAGTATGGCAGTTTTTAATTTTCTTTGTTTGTTTTTGTGCCTGTGGCAACACTCCTGCGCTGCACACAGAGTGACATATTTTGAACAAGTATAAGTAAAATGAGACAGCCTCATACAGGAGAAATATGGCTGAAAACACCATGAAGCATCCATGAAAAGTTAACAATCTAAAAATAAACCTGGACTTTGCAGTCATATTTTTATCACAAACGTACAGAAAAATGTGTGCTTCTCCTACAATGATCAGGTACTCCCTGAACAGCTGCTTGACTATGTACTTGTGCCGATCTGCGTGTCTGAGAACCTCATAGTTTGAAGTTTCCTTGATGCAGTCTGGACGAGTAACACTGCAGTTAAAAAAAAAAAAAAAAAGACAGATATACTGCACAGCACCTAAGTTTTCAAAGTACTGTAGAAAAATCTTGAGATGGCATTTATTTTTTGGCACTCTTTATCTCTCTCTCTCTCTCTCTCTCTCTCTCTTTGTGTGAGTGACTGGGGAGGAAAAACTAGGTCAAATCAGGACCGCAGTGTTGTGGTAAGTACGAAAAGATCCACAGGGGGCGATAGAGGTTCCACTCATTGGTCATGTCTTTGTTTCCTGACTGTTCCACGCCTCTGTAAGTATCCACTGTAATTCTACTTCTCAGTAACTGGCAAACTTAATGTCACTGTGTTTATTCAACACACACATATATACACACTGCTGCATGGCATCAAAGCTGTACCTTTACCAGCATTTATCAGGAGTTGAGGAAAAAATAGATATCTGACATCTAAAAATGATTATTCTAATTATTCTAAACCGGTGTAATTCACCGGTTTAAATTAAATAGAAAGAACTCACTGTGCTTTTTAAAAGCATCAGCAATGAGTTTAGCCTGACCTGAACCTGCGTAACTGCAGTCTGAAGGCAGCTTTTGTGCATAAAACACCTCTGACTTCCTGTCTATGCCAGTGCACTTCTTTCTTCAGCTTCTTTCTGCCAACTGCAAGCTCTTACTTTAACTTGTCTCTCCTTATGGCAGGAAGGTATTTAGTCTATATCAACAGAAATGTTTACAATTTACCTGGCCTTTCAAGATTCATCTTTTCTGCCACCTAATTTTCTAATATTTTCTAATATTTTACTTGAGGGAAGGGAGTTTTTTCCCCCACTTTCATCCACCATGCTACCAACTGTTATAGAAATCATTTGAAAGAGTGAGTGAGTGAGCGACTGAGTGAGTGAGTGTCCATGTGAACACTGGGGGATTGTGGGTCAGACAAAGCAGAACAGACAGCTACAGTGGACTCTCAAACACACTCCACTCCTCTCCATGCCCATCTTGAGAAAGTGTAGGATGATTATCAAAGAGGACACTGTCTGGGTTCTCCTGAAGCAAAGGCAAAAGGAAAAAAAGCGATTATATGACATTTTGTTTCCACAAATTCCCTTCCTGCAGTACCCTAGGGTTAGTCAGTCAGTCATGGGTGGTTTAAGTTTGACACGATCTGGTGCTCTCTGTTGACATATCATTGGTTTCCAATGAAGCATTACTGCCCTGCTTTAAATAACGACGTAAATGTAGAACACCACTCAGGTAAACCATTTGGAAACTGGTTGTATGCTTTTATAGCATACAGGAGAGGAAAAAACAAGCCTGAATAACTGAATGTTGTCTGAATAAAAATTTCTGTTTCAAATCATTACTTTGCAAAAGCTGTTGCCACAGTCATTCAGGATTCCATATTAATTGCAACACTACACAAGGCTTCAGATATCCACACATAGCCTGATGAAAATACCCAGACTCTCTAACTTGTTTGAAATGCACCGATTTTAACATTGACTTGGTGAAATGTAATGATGCAACATACGTTTTGGAGTTGACATGAGCTACACACGTCTGTTAGCAACAGTCTGTCAGGAAACAGCTCCAGAATCTCAATGCCTATTAATGATCTTGGAAACAGATTGATTCATTCAGTCTTCCATCACTGTAAGACACCCTGATTGGGGTTTCTGAATTAATACCATCAGATACATTAAACAACAGGCCTGTCACTTATGGTCATTTCTTACTGTAGGTGCACACAGCTAGGTCTACAGGTTTGCAAATCCATTATTCACAAGTTTTAGTACTGCATTATCACTTCATCAGGACTTTAGCTGACTTTCATTGTTACTGATGTTATTATGTTGTTTCTTTTTTGGGTTTCATGAATAGACTCAGTATGACATTTTATTATATGCCGTGTCCTTCATCTGAACAAGCCATGCCATTAGACATGACTGAGGGAGCATTTCTTTATATAAAGTCAGCCCATTCTCATTCTAAGAGTGTCATATACTGCCACTCTGTCATGTCCCCCGGCATCACCTTACCCTTCCACGTCTGAAAGAGATGCACTGGGCAGCATATTTAGATGCTTAGAGCAGCTGCCCTGAGAGTCCATCCACAATTCGACGTGGCTGTGAGCATCAAGCCGGGAATAAGCAGTCACTGACAGGGAAAAACACACTTTATTTTTTAGTTGTGGAAATGCTGATATTGATAAAATAAAAGTCTGGCCCGATGCGTCTCTTTCAGACGTAGAAGGACATGACAGGATAAGAACAGGGTGATACGGCGACAGTGCATGGCCAGACAGAAAGTGTAAAATATAAGTGTACGTATATCCCGTAAAACTGCTGACCAACTACGTTTGGATAATATTCAAATGAGCACTCAGTCAAACTACCAATGTTGCTGTTGCCTATGTCTGTCTTGATATAAAACGAATCACTTCCTGTGGGCAGTGGTCTTAATAATCATTGTGTGATCTCATAATGATTCAAATATAATATACATTAGCTTCACATTTAATAGTGAAAGAAGAAAAAAAAAGACTCTTTTGGGTCAAGTCACTCTTTGTGATCAAAAGGTTAAAAGAGTTTAAACTGATGAATGGTAGTAAAATGAGCTTTTCCCCAGTAAACGCTCAGTTCTTTAACCCGGCACAGTCAGCTGTGTCTGCTGCTTCTGAAGGTTGATTAGCCTTAAAATGTACAACACAGATCTTTTTCAGTCTGATGTTACTTGAAACATAGGTTGGGTTCATTTGCAATTCAAATCAGTGTGGCTTAATTCAGTATTTCACACCTTAGTTACTTCAGTTGCGTGTGGCAAATCCTGAACCACAGTTGTATAATTTTGTGTGTCAGCATGAGATTGTTGACCCATAAAACATTATGCAGAAGAATAATTCCCAGCAACTTGGCGTTAAAGTTATTTGGATACAACATTGTTTATTATCAGTGAACACATGGGTCAATATCTACTAAAGCTGATTCACAATTGTTAATTTAGACCTAATATTTATTGGGTTGTAAGGAAAGCCCAATCCAAAAGCTAATAAAAGCAATACAGTCACAAGAAAGATTGATTGGCTGGTTTGCTTAACTCCAGTAATGTATCAGTAACAGGCTGACAGACAAACAGCCTCCCGCTTCTCCGCTTAACTTCCACCCCATCCCTGTACACTCTGTATCTCCTCATCCCATACACACACACATCACTCTAGGCCTATGCATCACCTGTCCTCATTTCCCCAGTAGTAATGGATTATTTATTCAGAGGCAACTCTATAAATCATGCCAACGCGACCAGCAAGCAATGCCCACTGAAAGAAATATGAACATGTAAGAGAATTCCCCCTTCTCAAACACTGTGACATCCATGGTGTTTGCTACAGTGATGAGCCAGCATCTTCCTCCAGAGTCAGCGCTGAGTGGTGAGAGGAGTACAAGAGCCAAACATTAAAGTTGTATGATTTATACTGCATTCTGATAAAATTAAGCTCACATACAGGATACATACAGTGTTAGAATAAAAATGGAGAGCATACATGCACATGGTGAAACTATGTAACAATTTAAAATATTTACATTCTTTATGATTAGTTACACAAAAGAGGGAGGAAAAAAAGAAGATTAGGGGAAAATGAGAGTAGCCATACTGTGCTCTGCCAAAACTGCAATGTATTTCAAGATATATTATACAACATTTCTTCATTTAATATCAAAAGATGACAACACTGTTACTGTATATATTTTTGAGAAGCCTTCTGTACTTACATTAGCCAACAAGTTTCTAACAATAAATCCACAGAAATGTGCATTTCTATTGAAGGTCAAGCTGCAGTGATGTGTAGCGAGAAAGAGGAAGAGGATTAACTCGGTCAGTGTCACACAAAAACAGCTGATTGTTGTGTAACATATGCAACTTAAAAAAGGACTGTAAAGCGACTTTGGGAAAAGTACAGAGAGGATTAGTCACTTAATTAGGAAGTGAGCCAAAACTGCACCCAGCATCATCAAACTGGGTCTTTTATTATTGTTTTGATTTAGAGAAAATGCCGTTAGTGGCAGAAATTAAGTACTGTGCGTTTAAAGTAAATGGCCGGCTTTTAATACTGATATTGTTACTGTTTGATGTCCTATTTATGAGATGATGTCCTATTTATTATTTATAACAAGTCTGTGTATTTCAACTCAAGTTCAGGTCCTATAACAAAGATAAAAACAAGGACTGGGACAGTTTGAAAAATACTTTATAATTGCAGTCATTACCCTCATCAGTTCAGTTCTTGTACTCAGATTCACTTGACTAATGCCCTGCCCATGGTCTTGCCAGCCTTCAGTTTCCTGAAATAGCTCTGTTTTAAATTATTCATAGGGATAGAAATAGATTACTTGCAGCAAGACAATCCCCTCTTTCACTGGGATACTGTTGCTTTATAAAATTGGGAAACAATGGGAGGTATGAATCATTTTATCAAAATAAAAATAATATTTAAAAATAATAATAATAAATAATCTCCTTAGGTCATTATGAGTCCCTCATTGGATTTGAGTATCACAGTTAGTTGCAGATGTTAGCCGAAAATTTTTTTTCTACATTTTCTACATTTATGTTATCATAAATTACATTACACTGATGTAAACACCTTAGGTTGGAAACAACCTAAATTTGCAACACAGCAATATAATTTTACCTTGAAGGAAAGCAAAATTGACAGTGAATTTGCATTTCATTTTATGAGGTGCCATTTGCTGAAGCTGAAAATAACATCAACATTTTGCCACATTTAGCTTCAAATAACATTTATAAAAGTGGTGTGAATTTTTTAACATTAACTTTTTTCACACGTACACCAATATTTGTTAACTTATAAATATATCAAATAGTTAAATCTAAATATTAAATTTAAATACAATCCTTTAATCCTATAAAATATGCTCAGAATGGAGCAAGCATTTCTAAAGTGAAATCTTAGAAGGTTGTTTACTACGCAGCCTGTTGTATGGCATCTACTGCTGCATATCCCTTACATTGTTGCATGGCATGAAAACTGAGTTCCCCCTGGGACAATGTAAATGTCTTGCATTGTGTAAGCTCACATAATAGTTTTTCAGGTACTCATTATTTTTTATACACACACACACACACAAACGGAGAGGTAAAGTATACTGAGGTTGGAGGCTGTGACTCAGGAAACCTTGGCAGCAACAATTAGAATATTTGGAAAAGAACACTTTGGACTGGCCCCTTCCCCACTGAAAAACTCTGAAAAGAGCAGGCTGTGTATGTTGAGTGTATATTGTGTTTTCTCTTGCCAGCCCGTGCTATTGGAGCAGCATGCCTATAAAAGAGGACTCAAGAATGCAAATAATGTTACTTCAGCAGCTACACAGTGGCCTGAGCGCATTCAAAACATCATGTGTGATGTGGCGGTAGAGAGGAAAAGAAAAAGGAGAAATAGTGAGAGAAAGCAAATGAAAGAAATAAAAAAGAGAGTGAGGCAGAGCGACCCATACAGACTTGAAATTGTTAATTTACAGAGGAAGTAGCTTGGGGACAGGGCATAGATATTATGTTTTTGGAAATACAGTGGCAGTATAAAACTGTTCAAGGTACTTTCCATTTAGAGTTACTGTGTATTCATGTGATTCAAGCATGAATGATGTGAATGCTATATGGTTTTTAGGTATTATTGGAGTCATTACAGGGAGTCTTCATAGACAAACATGCACACACACAGCTATCTTTTTAGGACAACCTTGCCAGCATTGCCTAACCAAAGCTTTAACCTTGCCAGTTAATGTCTAAGTCTATCCTTAATATAACCACATTTCAAGCCTTACTCCTCAACTTAACCAGTTTCTGGAAAAGAGATTCTGTCTCATTAGGACTACTGGTTCTGACAAGGTCAGTGTTGATGCCAGAAAAGGTACTAAAGATGGCGACAAATGCAAGTACACACACACTTTCTTTTATGACTATTACGTCATTGTCTATTAATGTAGATACTGATTTCCTTACATTTTCTTATTCTGCACAAACATTATAGATGATTATCAAACTGTTCATGGCATTGTAGCAGAGCAGTTTCCTGCATAATTACAGTTATCTACTTTTCTTTAATCAGTAATTTTGCAGTCCTGTATATAATTAAAGCCACTCTGTAGAACTTATTTTCCACTAATCCATTTGTGATTTCTGTAAAATATGTCATTATTTCCCAATGGCCTCAGTCTCTTGTGGGATTATAACAGTTATTTCTCTACTTGTGTTTGCATTAATTTAAATTCATTCATGCATTTTTAAGTCTTTATCCACATCAGGTTGTAGGGAGCACAGCACTAGACAATGCATGACAAGATCCCACGAAAAGGTCAGCATTTTATTATTTTAATTTATTTACATGAGCATCTAAATGCCCTAACTGCAATTCAGCATTTTCCAAGAGTCTTGCGAGGGGAAAATATGAGGGAATATGCAAAATTCCAGCTGTTTACAAAGGCAATAAATGTTAAACCTGTGGGAACCATGAATCTAACTGTGGGTGGTTTTCAACAAATTGGTCGTCAGAATTGCTGACACAACGTTCAAAGTGTATAAGTCAGATTTATATCAAATGGTAGCATGTTTCCACTGGGAAAGCTTTAACAGCTAAGGGGTACTCAACTCTGTGACATGTTTTTCTTTTTATTGCTAAGGATAAAATCTAGGAGAAGGATAAATTAGGACGTGTCTTTAGTCACCTACTGCTTCCAAGGTCAGGACTGAGCTTTCAAGCATTCAGTCTATTAGTCAAACGTCTGCCCTTGTATCTATTGCAACAGGAATTTCTGTGTTGTGCCAGTTTATTAAAACAGATTACATCAATGTTTTTGGGGTCTCTCTGAACTCGTAAAATGAATTCTGTCCTCACATTTAAAACATTATTGTTTTTGGTGTGATAAACAAGTTCACTCAATCACAAGAATGTATTTGATGAATTTGCATGTGGACACTATACGCCTCCACTGCTGATTAAAAAGCACAGCAAAAAGATGAAAGCTATTCTTCAAAGAGACGTTTGGCCCAGTACATATGACATTTTCACCACGGCTGCTGTTCATCATCTGCTTTGCCGCATGTCTGAATTTTCAAGCTCCTTATCTTATTATGCTCCACAGGTGAGGGGAGGGTTTAAATTCTGGAAATTGCACTTACCAGCACTAATTGTTAACATTAAGCTTGTCATGCAAGTTCAAAGACAAAGGTATTTTCCATTCTAATTTTCTCATCACATCTCTCAAATACTATGTAGGTAAGTCACTGGGTAATGAGTGTGGACCAGCCTAGTTAAATGGTATTTAAACTTACAATGTAGTACATTCAACACACAGCATTTTCTAACTGTGCTGCAGTGGACTTCTGTTATTCTACCCTCGCATCTGATGTTATTCATTCATTCTGACACATATCCACATATCCACATCAACTTCCCACTGCATTTTTACAGCGTGGCACTGAATTTCACAGGACATCGTTACAGCACTGGACTTTGATCCTCAATAAGACAGATAATGTCATATGTAAGAGGTGCATGCGTTTATCCAGTACAGCACATAACTGATTAGACTGTATATAAACATGGATGTACTGTTCTTATTTCAAAAGTGAAGCCCAGAGAAGCCCAATGGATTATTGGCATAAAGCCACCAGCTGGTTACAAAAAGAAGTCAGATTGAATAGAAAACCGAATGTTTGCCTATTTCTCTCTTGATTTGCAATGTCAGTAAACATTTTCCTCATAAATTAATGTTCTTAATCGCTACTTTCAGGTCTTCTTCAAAAGCACATGTTGTCAATTTTGGAAGGAAAATAGATGACAAAATATAATACATATGAGTGGACACCAGTGTGATTCACAGCTGGTATTGTCCAACTGGTGCCTTTTGGTTCATCTAATGATGAAAACCATTGAAATTAAAAATTGTGTATGATTTGAGTTCTAAAAAGCATTGCAGATAATGTGTCAATTGTTTTTGCACACGTGTACTTTCCAGGCAAAGGCTATCAGAGGTACTCAAGGCCAAGATCAATGATGAGAACATTTAGGAAATGGAATGAGGTATTCCCTCAGAGGGTTTCAGTGTGAAAATTGATTCTTCTGAGGCAGCTTCTCCTGGTTATAATGATGTTTCCACTGCTGTAAAGAAGTACTGGTAGTGTGTAAATACTGTGTGTGTGTGCATGTGTGTTTTCCGGACAAATTGTTGTGAGTGTGGCTGTCATGAACCAAGCAGTCAAGGTGCAAAAGAACACAGTATGTTGAAAAAATATTTTCTGTACATCTCAAAGGTACAAGTCAAAAATGCAAATTAGTAGAAATCTGGGCCCAATAAAAAAGGTCAACTTAACAAAATGTTACTCAATAAAATATTGCCACCTGGCCAAATGAGACAAAGAGAGGACATATATACTGCCTGGACAGACCATTTTAAACCAAGAGGGGAAACTAAACACACTAAACCCCCCGCTTTTAAGTTGTTGGTTTGATCCAATTTCCAGGGCCTCTGTATTTAGTCAGGCTCCACCCTCAGCCTTTTTTTGTCAAACCAGGAAGGAGAACTGGGCTTCATGCATGGATTAATCAAATCCATGATTAATCAAAACAGTGAAATGACAAACAGAGTAAACTAAATATGTGCGCTTTATTTAGAGTACTATGTAATGTCAAAAGTAGAAGTAAATGTGCTGGGGTTTTTTTTTAAAACAAGACTGTGGTTGTACTTGTTAAATTTGTGACTGCAAAATAAAACAAACTGAACCTAATGATGTGCATTTATGAACATTTGTATGAGTTAAAAAGTGTTAGAGAGTGAATATCACCAGACTTTATGCCATTGTGTGGCTGTGGACTCAGCCATCACAGTGGCCAACAACTGGATAAGACTGAGTAAACCTGCCACTGTGATCCTGTCTCCACTAAGTCATCTCCCTGCTTACCTCTCCACAGCCCCGCAGAGAGCCGTGCAGGCTCTGAGCTCATCTTTAGCTGAGCACACCCAGGATACAGCTGCACATGCTGCCTCCTCTGCCAGTACAACATCATCCTTGACCCCAATATGCTGCCCTCAAGAAGCTATCAGTGAAACTGGGGAATCTAGGTTACAGTGATAATGGTAAGTGTTCAGATGTCACACGTGCAGGTTTGCTAGGCTGACTCACTGGGCCAGCAGCATGGTTTCTTTCCATCTTTCTTGTTTTTTCCCCCTCTTCTCTCTCTGTCTTTCATGACCCTTTTCCCTCTTAGCTCCCTTCACTCATTTGTGTCTTTTACATTGCCTTTGTTGCTTCCTTTCATTATTACCTTGATCTAGTGCCAATTAATTACCAATGACAGAGGCAGAGTCACTGTGGCTATTTTAGGACATGCCTGACCTTTTTTAATTTCATCTTATGACGGCATGAAGGAAAAAATGGCTACACATAACAAAATCACAATTCAAGCAGCTGCCACCACATTGCTATACTGTTTATCTGTGTTTATATAATTGGAATGCTGCTCCTTTGTAATTAGCTTGTGTTTTTCTGAATATTTCTATTCAATGGAATATGAAAACTGACAAACAGTATAAGTGGGACTAATAGGATTGTTCATTGTGTGTAATGGGCAGTGGCACCCTGCCTTCTGGATATACTGTATGTTAATGTGCAGAAAAACACTGGGTGTGCACAGCTTTCAAGCTTACAATACAGTAAGTATTTCAAAAAGCTTAGATAATTCTTACAGTATATACACAGACATAAATAGGTCAAAGTTGTGAGACTTTTTGAAATAAACATCATCATCTGAAGTTTTTCCTTGAGTTGCACCAAATGCTAGCTCATCTGGTGCACTTCATCTCTGCAGCTCTCCATAGATCAAAGGAGCTGCCGACTGCTTTGGCTTGCATTAGCATGCAGACACCCACCTTCCACCTTATCTGCTGTCAAAACAGTCATCTCTAACTTCCACAGAGAAACACTTTGAACACTTTGACCACACATCGATGGCAAAGCCTCCTTATCAATGGCCCGAACAAGCATGGTGCACATCAAAACCATGAATACAGTGAGAGACTGTGCAAAAAGCGAGACATACAAACCAAACGAGAAAGATACGGATCAGTGCACGTGTCTGACAATTCTAGTTCTAGTATTGGACACTAAAGAGAAGTAAGTCTCCCCTCCTCACCCTGATGATATCTGTTAGGGGCATCTTTGAAATGGCCAATAAAAAAAAACACCGAGTGAGGCCTTGTTAAAGAGTGACTTTGAAAGATGGCACAAGCAAGCAAGACAGCTATATTGCAAGATGGGGAGGGGAGAATGATGGGGCACACAAAAACAGCTCAGTGATAATTGTAACAGTTCCTGACTTGTCATGATGAAGCACACAGCTAGTGCACAGAGAGTCTGTAAAAATGTGCCACTCTGCTACTAGAGGACTCTTGATGAAAGATCAGCTTTAGAAGGAGTTTTTAACAGGAAGGAAAACAGAGTTTTTATGCAAGAAATAATTTTTGTGCAGTATCACAGTATTGTGCCTTGGGGTGTGTGGGTGGGTAGGGTTAAGGGGAGAGGGCACAGGGCGCAGCCCATTTATAATCCTGACTGCCTGCAGGAAGACGAATCTGTCCGGCATCCTCTTTTATTTGGCACTGAGGCTCCTTTACCGTTTCCTTGATGGCAGAAGGGCAAACAGGTCATGGGAAGGGTGATGAATGCCCCTTATGATGGAGGTGGCCCTGTGAGTGCAGCAGTGGATGTAGTGTAGGGCGCAATCAGGAAGGGAATTGAGAGAGAGAGAGAGAGAGAGAGAGAGATCATTTCCAAGTGACAGGTGACAAAATAAAGCCAACAATAAATCCCATTACTCCCATTACTGTAAAGGATTTGCCTACAATATAACACTTGCTTAAATATTGTGACCGTGATCAACAGGTCTGAGATGAAGTGATCCCAGCTTAAAAAGCCTTACCCCTTAACTTACCACCCTGCCCTCTCTTTATTTGTGTTCTGCTCCCTCTGCATATATGCTGTTTACATATCTGTGTGCTTTATCAGCAAATTAAATATTCTGGTGTTGATTGAGGGCTTACAGGTCTTGCACAGCCCTTGCAAAGACTGGGGCAGAGGCCTTAATGTCATTCACAGTCTGGACAGTGTAGCCAGTGCTTGGCCAGAGGGGAGGTCATAAGGTCTGATGAAAGCAAATCCATCACTTTGCTGCCCGGGTTACAGGCCAGTGAGCTGAAGGGCTACAGAGGTGCAGGAGAGCTTTGTGTTGTGGAAGCAGAGAGAAGGATGGACAGGAATGAAAGGAGGTTTTGTGTGTTTACTTGTATTTTGTTATCACTGTAGGTTCATTTATGGCATTAACACAGGCCTTTTTAGGACCAGTAGTCCTCATAAACCTGGTTATAGTGAGGAAGAACATTATTTCAGATGAACTGGTTATTTTGGGGGCATTATTCATATAAATGGTATAGTAGCCAAGAGGAAATTTTATATTTTTTTTCAGAGAGGTGGCTCACATTCCACACAATCATTGCTTTTGCAGGTGAATAATCTAAGTCACAGTCCAGGCACTTCTTGAGTCTGTCTTGTGAACTGAAATATTTGTGCTTTACAACATACAACCATCAGTTAAAAACAAGATAAGTTACACCTGACTTACAGTAACAAAATGACTTTACCTTATCAAAGAAAGTTGAGTTGAATAATTGTAAATACACTGTGGTCAACACAATCCATAGAGAGTCACTAAGTTAAGCTCAAAAATGATGTATTTTATCCTGGTAAAATCCTATTTTCTAACAGAAAACAACCTGCACAATTTAATCCAAGACAGAGTAACTCCCACCATCAAATGCTCAAATGCACTGAGAGACAAAACAACTTCATTCTGATATCTGATTGGATGGGAGTGCTGACTCCATCAAATCCCAAAAAGTTTAGTCAGACAGTGTAATTGCTAATCGTTCAAGCTTGAGACACACCTAACAAGCCAAGCCAGGACTTTGCCTTGAGTACATGCCAGTCTCTCTGCTCTCTGACTATAGTGAAAGTGATAGCCTGGCCCTAGAGACCACAATAATGCACATCTTGCTGTAGCTCCTAATGGGCTAATGGGCTGAGTGTGGAAAAGCATGGAGAACATGCTCAACTCTGACTGATGAGGATAACTACAAATCCAGGGAAACGAAGGAAGTGGTGAGAAAACAATCCTCCACTGCTATCCCAAAAACCTGGGATAGAATTGGAGAAGGAGAGAAATGCAGTGAGACAGAAAGGCGATGTGAGCCAAATGAAGTGACAATGGTAAGAAACTGAAAGCTTTGGGAAAGGATGGTTGATGTGCAGCAGTATAAAGACAATAATCGTACTGAGAGCGGCATAGCGATAAGGGGGTGAAAGAGAGGTAAAGGTGAACACTAATTAAACACATATGAAGCAGGAGAGGCAGATATAGATATAGAGGAAGAAGAGAGGTTGGAAGGAAGTGAGATATGGTGTTAAGGGAGAGAGAAACTGTTAAAGCGTTAAAAGGTTGAGTGGAAAAGCAATTTAGAGCTCTAATCAAATTGCTATTGAATGTGCAGGAATTGGCCCTGAAGCATTCTTGGCTACGACCAGACACACTCAGCATCCAACACCCAGGCAAGTGCAGTTGGATCTATGTCAGCCAGACATGGTGGCTAAGATCATCCTAGAAACTGTATGTGTCATTGTTGAGTTCTGCCACCCTTTAAAGGGGCTTTTTGAGGGTTAGGACCTGGTTTTAGGTTTAGGGCAACAACTGAGTTTAGGTTAGGGTTAGGGTAAGGGTTAGGCATTTAGCTGTGATGGTTATGGATTATGTCTATAATGGTCCTTACTGAGAATGCTGCACAAACATTTGTGTGTGTGTGTCCACCAGTGAACCTCTGTATTTTGTATTTCTATGCGTATTGTGAGATGAGAATGCTGCTGGGAAGATTAGGGGATTATATAAATGAGTTTAGTGTATTTGTAATGTGTCTGCTAAAAATGAGATAAGATGCCATGTTGTGGAGTGTTTTTTTTCAAATGCAGAGAAAACAGTCAAAGAAAGAGAGCTAAAGAAATTCAATTTATTCATCTTATTAACATATTATCATGTGTCATGTAGACTTTATTTTTCTAAAAGACTTAATGGAAGCAGCAGTCAATGAGAGGCAGGCATAAATGTATTTTGTGGTGCTTCTATTAAATAAAATGTTCCTTTACAGCTAATTTTTCATTTGGTACACTGGGTATGGACTTGGTAAAAAACATAAACAGCTGAATTTTTGTGCATGACACGCTCTATATTTTATGTACTATACCAGTAACTGTAGTCTAGTTCTTCTTTCTGTGTCCTGTACTTGCTCTATTTCCTCTGACTATACAGTTACTAAGCTGACAGCCCTTCCCATCATGTCCTATCTGTCTGAACCTCAGCCCAGGACAGGCCACTCAGTATTGGGAATTATTTTCAACAAAATTCACTGTCAGGGGGAATTGGTGCAGGGGGCTGAACTTGAACATCATGTGCAATGGAGAAGGATAATGAGGAAAAAGATGTGGAGGGAAAGATGGGCAAAGAATGATAGTTAGAAAGGATAACGGGGCAATGGAGAGCAGGAGAAGGGGTGATGTGACTAAAGGGACATATAAAAGCAAAAAAAACACTGACATTAAGACAGAGATGGAACAATGATGGGCGTGTCAGTGGAGAGTAGAAAAGGGAGATGGATAAATATAAGACAACAGAAGCAATAAAAATGATATTAAGTCATGTAAGTTAGCCATTTTGTTAAATCATATTAGCAGAATCAACTCATTAGTCCTAAGTCACTGAAGACAGCTGGAGATGTTGCCTCTCACAACCAAATTTTCTTTCCACATCACCATTGAAGTGGCTTTGTGACATTATTTGATTCTGCTGTGTCTGTGTGCGCGCGCGTGTGTGTGTGTGTGTGTGTGTGTGTGTGTGTGTGTGTGTGTGTGTGCGTGTGCGCGTGTGTGTGTGTGTGTGTGTGAAATGAGGAGGTGTCATACTGTTCCTCAGC
The DNA here is from genome assembly GCA_016785285.1 of Brachirus orientalis. Lineage (NCBI taxonomy): Eukaryota > Metazoa > Chordata > Actinopteri > Pleuronectiformes > Soleidae > Brachirus > Brachirus orientalis. The sequence goes on from JAFBJR010000047.1 coordinate 3,900,519, forward strand.
ATGTGAGTGAATGTAGAAATGGAGATACATTCAGCTGATGAAAAGGTGGAAAAAAAGGCTCCTTCCAGGGGCCCTTAACTGGAAAAGACACATTTGAAGGGAGAAGGCGAACTTGCCTAATGGTGTGTGGGTGGGTGAGTAGCACAGATCCTGAAAGCTAAAAAAGAATTTTATTCTATAATCTAAGGGCCATGAATTCCATAGTATGGCGCTTGACTGAAATTATATTCTTGTGAGTTGCATTAAGTGTTCAAATGTACCAATAAATCTGTCACTGTGGAAATGTGTGTATGTGTGTACATGTTTACTCACAACCATGCTCACACAGAAAGTCTATGTATTTTTTGGCAAGACGCTATGAAGAAAGACAGTATTTGAATATTTCAGCACCAGAGAGGGAGAGGGAGAGAGATTAAATAGTTCTGTACCAATTCCAAACAGCAACTTGATTTCCAATTGGTTTCAGAGTATGTGATGCATTCAGTCTGGTAAATGATGGTGATCATGATATGATGTCATTGGTGACCTACCCCACTCCCCAGCAGACATTCAGTAAAACCCATGATAAGATATGAAATAAATATAGCTTAACATCATTGATTTTACTAAATGTAGGCTAGTCTAGTTAATATGGTTCCAAGGGAAGCTTATAGGATAACAGGCGTTTTTAGATGTTTTGTTGGCTCTTCATCATTACCTCCACCAAGGAGGTTATGTTTGCCTGTTTGTTTGTTTGTCTTTTAGCAAAATAACTCAAAAAGTTATGGATGGATTTTGATGACACTTTCAGGAAAGGTGTGATGATTGTTAAGACTTTGGTGCTGAGCCGAACACCGTCTGGATACAGAAATTTTAATCATTATATGCCAAAGCACTCGCTGCAAAGCCTGATCATGTGACACATGACGTACTGCCACCTTGCAGCAATTTAATGGTACTACAGTTCATTACCTCCGACAAGGAGGCTATGTTTTTGCCAGCATTTTTTTTTGTCTGTGTGTCTGTTAACAAAATAACTCAAACAGTTATGGATGGATTTTGATGAAATTTTCAGGAAAAGTGTGTAATGGGACAAGGAACAGATTTGGTGGGTGATCTGCATCGCTGTCTGGATCCAGAAATTTTTTAAAGGAATCTTTTGCTTGCTGGAGGTCTGTGCTCTCCGAGTGCCTCTAGTTATTCTTTAAATGGACTATCTGAATCTATAGAGAGAGGTACTACAGATTACTGAGTGAATCTGTTCACCCTGCTGTCTTTTTGTATTGTATTATTGTATATATAATTATATATGTTTTTTTAATTTCAAAACCTCCTCAGTGAGTACCTAGTGGATACAGGGTTATTCATCAACATTTTTGGACATTGGATAAATACTTTTAGTCTGAACTTCATAATGCTATGTTTGCTATGATAAGTAGTTACAGCCACAAAAAAGACTTAATTGTAATTATAGCTAACTCCTATCAAACAACAAAGAAGAAGAAAAAGAAGGAACTTAAGAAGAAAAAGAAGAAAGAGGGAAAGTGAAGGTGAATAGGGTTGAACTATATGATCTCAGGAACACAGCACCCAACACCCCAGCAACTGCCATTTAAGATATAATTTGTGTTTGGTGCAGACTAAAGGTTAGATGTTCGGTCACACTCTCGGTTGCCCTCAAACAAGGCTCATACACCCTATGATTGTTGTGCTGAAGCTGCTCAGGAAAGAATTGTTGCTCTGTCAAGCTCTCTGAGGTGATGATAGTGTGTTGTTGTGCAAAGTGTATCAGCTGAGTAAAATTAAGATTAATTTGCTGGATACATGGAAGCTGCTATTTAAAAGGTAACCTGTATATAATCCTGAATCCTGTATATACCTGTTCTAAAGAGACACAGAGAGAAAGGACCTTCGCTTTAAAAATGTTGTGTGTGTGAGAGAAAGAGAGAGAGAGAGAGAGACAGAGAGAGAGAGAGAGAGTGCCCATGTCTCTTCTTCTTGTTGAGAGCAGTCTAATTAATTAATAGCATGCCACTGTAAAATTGCTTCCACTCTGAGAACTCTATTGTGCACAATCCTAACTCTCTGTAGTGACTGTGGTTTTGCCAGAGAAACAATTGTGCATCAGCTATATAATGTTTATAATGACTGCTTTCTTTTATGTGTTCAAATAAATTCTTCTTTGTTGAGTATAATGCTAAGGGCTTGTGTGTGTGTGTGTGTGTGTGTGTGTGTGTGCAAACATGCATATGCAATGTTTGTATAAGGCAACTGGATGCAATAATATGCTATAACAGAGCCTTATATGTTTTCACATTATACAGTATTTCACTTGTGTATGTGATGAATCCTGTATATACCTGCACTATTTGATTCAGGAGTGATGGAGCTCTGAAGGTGGCATGTATTCTGTTATTGAGGGATTTTTTTTTTTTCTTTTGTTATAAAGAGCTGCTTTTTGCTGTTACAGTTTGGAGGTAAAGATGAAAGAATGTGTGATAAAAGCTGTGAAACTAGTCTTGTGATACGGGTTGCACAATGAAATAAAGGCTTAAAAGCTCTGTATAGTTTGGAGAAAATGAGGAAAATTAGTTCCTCTTTATGTATCCTATTCACCTGTCCATTACAAGTAGCCTTGTGATCCACAGTTACTGTAAAAAATTTAATATTGCATATATACCACATAGGTTCACTGAATGTCTGTGCATGTGCCTATTTTCAATGTCACCAGCATCTCTCTTTTCCCTTGTGATGTTTCTAAGTTCTAAGTAGTTTTGGTAGAATGGACACAAGACTGCATTTTCAAATTGATGACATCATGGACTTTTAATTAAGAGTCACAGCTTTTAACAGTGGGAATTGGTATCTCATCGGATTGTATCTATATGGCACCATATTGATACTAATGATCAATTTTTGCTGTATCACAAGTGTTTTGTACAATACTCCTGCTACTGCACATTAAATGACCAAGCAGCTGACTGATTTAGCTATCAGTCTTCTGTAAGTAATGTAATGTATATTTCATCAAGGTAGCGGTTCTTTCATTGATGTAGTAGATTATACATTGCATTAGTTGGTGCCATCAAGGGATCAGTTTTGATTATTGCAAAGAGGATACGCTAAGTAGAAGCAGCCCCGGTGAGGTGTTAGACAGTGCTGTGCAGATGACAGGCACATTGTTCACTGAAGGAGCTTCTGTTTTCTGAAAATCTTAACTCTTGCCATTCACTAGCCATTTCCCAGGAACAAACACTAACAATAAAGTGGGTTTGTGACAAAGTGGCAATGGTCTTATTCCTCTTTAGTGCTATCGAATACACACAGTATATGACAACAGATATTTGTGCACAAAAGTGTGCTGCTGTCTGTGATCTTCATCATCAGGAAAGGAAAGGACAGGACAGGAAAGGAGACATGTGCATGGAGTGCATTCTTTGTGTGTATGTATAAATAGCATTAGGCTAACTGACTAAGACATTAAACAGTCCTAAAATAGCCTTTCAAAACCACCTGAAGCTGGTGTCTTTTTTCCCCCTTTAATCAAACAGATAATGTGTTTTTGGACTCTGGTTGAAAAGACAGCCTAGTCTATAAATGCTTTTCACCAAGTGTTGCTAAAAGGTAGACTCTATCTCCTAAATGAGCACTCTGGACAACAGAGTCAGGTAATTGCTGTAAATGTCTCTGCTGTGTACTTTCTTGAAGCACTAAACTCACACTGCAAGCAAACATGTGTCCAGTGTGACCATCCACACAATAAGTCACCCATTAAAGTCAGGTGGTAAGTCAGTGCTCATCCAATTATGTGTTTACATGCAGATTAATTTGTCCATTGGTGACAGGAGCTTATATAATTTTGTTCTTTATGCAAATTAAGTTCACATGTAATTCAGAAGCTGAAGTAACCACTTAGTTAAGCAGAGATTACGCATGCACAAAATGCAGAGGTGAGGAGACATGTAGTAATTGATTTTTTTTTCCTAACAAGCCACATACATTTAAACAACTCTACAATCAATGAGACATGCAGTTAATTGAAAAACCTGCTTTAACAGTTGCAAATTGAATGGATGTGTCAAATAAAAAAGAAATACATAGAGTGCATAATAGATTTTCATGTACTGTATGTTAACAGCTTAATTGCAGCTGTATATTTTTATGTAGTATGGCACAGTTGCCACAGGGAAAATCTCATTCCAATATCTGTCTTAAAGAAGCACAGGTCAAAATGGTTTCCTGAATAAATGAGGGCAGAAAGGGGTTTTGCTATTCAAGTAAATAATGGAGAACCTGACACTATAATGATGAGAGTTTGATTGTGTCTTTTAATTGCAAGACTCATTACTTTTTTTGCAAATATTTATTAGAAGATCAGTATTCAACTTAATTTGACATGACAGCTTGTTAAATCAAAAAAGCATTACTGTAAAGTGGTTGACGAAGACAAGTGCAGCACTGGTGTTTAGAGTGTTTCAGTAAAAGAAAAGGTGCCTGTCTGCAGCTTTTCTGACACTTGATTAATCGACTATGAAAGCAAACCCCTGCTGTTAACCTCTTTGAGCAGATGTTCACAATGGGCCCCAGGAATTTGTTCAGTTTGAAAAAGGATGAGCATGCGTCAGTAGAGCACATAATTTAAAGCCAATTTTTTGCAGCATTTTTATGACATTATGACGTAGTTGCGGTAATTTTATTCAGTTATCAACGAGCGTTACAACTTTCCACGTTGAGGGTCACAGGGGCTGGAGCCAGCTGACATTGAGCAAGAAGCGGGGAACACCTACCTTAAGGTCACAGTTCCTACCACTTAATCATCATGCATCACAAGCCCATATACACATTAAATGGTAAATAATACATTGCATAGGAGGCATGGGACAGTAAATAATGATTATATAGAGTAGACCCTAAATTATCACACTCAACCTTCAGGAGATAAAAAAATATAAAAAAAATTCTCTTCCGATTAACAGTGTGCTTTATCTGCCTTCCATTTATTGGACACTGACAAATCAGGATGAAACATCCATTCTATTTATCTTTTTCACTGTATACTATGAAGCTAGAGGTCCCCAGAGCACACTGTGACAACACATAAGTTGAATTCAATAGAGAATTCCATTTGAGACCAGACATTTCCTTGAGCCATCAGCGCTTGTATCCTAATGTACAAAACACGCCCAGATGGTTTCAGTCTGAACAATTGCGACTTCAAAGGCAGCTGCTCTAATGTTGACTGTGAAAAATTATTTTCAGGCAAACCCCAAGGTCATGTCTCCCTGAGAGTTTCTAGACCAAAGAGTTGCCTTTAGACTGTCCTGATAATGAGGACTGGTGAAAACAGCACATTCTCTCTCTTTTCATCTTCAGTTTCCCACTGGATCACTGATCATGTGCTGTAAACACTGAAAACAAGACAGTTAGGAATATTTCATTTCAGTTTGGGAAGGTAATGCAATCATAAAGGTATAATTTTTAAATTTGGTGTCTCTTTCCTTTAAATAATTTTCAGATAATGATAATGACAATTACTCAATTTTTTGATACATTTGCTGATAAAATGACAAAAGAAATGACAAAAAGGTCAAATCAATTTATTTTAATTGTCAGAGTTTAATATTTTAGTATATGAAGGAAATATCATGTCATCATACTATAGAAGCCAGAAATATGTATTTGTTATTTACTTGCTTGTCAAAATGGTTACATCCCGTCAGTCATTTGATCAAATTAACTCTGAAACAAACTATTCCTTTAAAAAGAATATACTTATAGAAGTTGACAATTGTTTACTAATGAAACCTGGTGTGGCAGTACCAGTGAGGTACAGTAGCATCATCTTAGGTGCTGGCAAAACAACTGGTAGCTATTTGGTTTCAGTGTTTCAAGGACATTTCAAGGTGTCGAGAGGAGGAGTCAGTGATCTATCGATCTGCAAAGTGCTTGATTAATGTATGACATTTTTCACCCTCTTATTGTGTACATTATCTACATTTGATTATTTATTAAATGTACTAAGTGTTGTAATATTTCCACATACAAAAGTACATGTGTCTTTCATTTGCATTTCTTTCTATCTATCAGTTCTATATGCGTGTGTGTATACCTGGTAGTCCTTATGTGGTGGGGACCTCAATCTGTTTACACAGTCACATTATGGGGGACTTGCCTTCCTTTTAGGACAAAAATGAAGTCCCCATAATCTACATTACTACATTTATGGTCATGTTGAGTCATGTTTTAAAGTTAGGCTGAGGTTCAGGTTAAGGTTAGGGTCAGGGTTACAGTTAGGCATTAGTTGTTATGGCTAAGGTTAGAGTAAGTCTCCAGGAAATTAATGTAAGTCAATGCAATGTCCTCTGAAGTCATGGAAACCAGTGTGTGTGTGTGTATGTGAGCTGTGGAGTTGCAGAGACTCCAAAGGTTTTGCCAACCAATACCTTTCCTGTCACAGACTTATCTCATGATCCATGGGGTTGTGAAGCAGCAGCGAGAGTCAGTGCATGTAGAGGAGATATCACTTGATCATACCAGGTCTGGTCCTCTCTGTCTTAACATATGACCTTGTAATTTATGGTGCATACACTGCTGGACATGTGTGGGTGAAAACTTCCAAATGAGGCAAAGGTTACAGTTTAGGTTGGCTTTAAGTGATGTTAATGTCATCAGGAGAAAAAAAAACTACAAGGGTGGAGGTGAAAGAAGAATTCTCTCTCTGATTTGAGGTGTTTTTAAGAAATGACTTATAATTTATAACTGCCCATATGGCGTATTGACTGCAGTCATGACTGATATTTCTTTCTTGCTGGGTGATTAAAAGCTTAAACTTAACTTTTAATAAATGTATTAAAAACATGACATGAAGAGAATGTTCTCTTCAGTTCTCAGCTGCCGTAAAGAGCTCAACACATGAAGGGGAAAAAACTATGATTGTGGCAAGTTCATTGAAAATAAAAACTGCTGCAATCAGGGGAAACTTGATGCTTGATGAGGCAAACTAAAGCAATATCAATTTGACTGAATTTTGACTTGCAAATTGCTCTATTGACCAAAAGCAAGTGCATGTCTTAATCTTGTTGACCCTTGAGGACATGGGTAGCTGGATAGTAACCAATATATAGTATCTAATTCTCTGTGTTGTACCATTTATCACACTGCATAAATCCCAGTATTGTTGTCCTCTATGAATTTACAGGTATTTAAAATATTAAAACCCTAGCTAATGTTATTTAATATTAAATGTAATTTTAATAAATGCATTTAAAGATGTGGTGGAAATTTTGAACCTGCTGCCAGTTTCAAAGTTAGTTTCAACAAAATTCAAAACAGGCTTCCAATCTTTCTATAAAAGCTTCTAGCACCTTGTCTCCCCAAAATTAACTCCTACTGAAATTGCATTTATCATCTTGCAGCCATTTGATCGTGAGACATCCTCCGGTCAACATGATTGCACAAAGTCATCACTTCAGTTTTCTGGCAGTTGCACACATTATATGAGATGCATCCATTCATATTAGCACCCCATCCACTCGCATACCTCATAACTCACAGAGTGTGCTGCTGCCACTGATAATGGGTTCCTGTCTTACCATAAGCATATATATATATATATATATATACTGTATATATCTTAGTGAGGACCAAAAAAACTTAAGGCATGAGGATATTTTGTCTGGTCAACTTGAACAGGGTTAAAGTTAGGATTGGCTTTAGGTTAAAGGTTAGCATTTAGTTGTGATGGTTAAGGTTAGGGGAAGGGGCTGGGGAATATATTATATCCATGACTCTCCTCAGTAAGAATGCTACACAAGAATGTGTGTGTGTTTGTGTGTCAAGGGCACAACAATTGCAGACAGAAACAAACATATGAAACTTGACTGACACACAGGGTGACAATTGAGTCTGAAGTTTACAGTGGGAGGGATTTCTAGAAAGAAGAGGAAATAAGACACCAAATGAAATAGCCAAAAAAAATCCTAACCAAGCAACAACAGGACAAAATCCACAAAGAAGACCAACAAAACTCCCTGGACACTGGGAGAAAAAGGAAAAAAAAAAAAGATGAAATGACAGGATATTACAAACAACATTATTCCACCACTGTTGCCCTTATCCATCAATGCTGACATTTATCTTTACCAGAAAATGTATTCTCAATATATAATGGATTCCACCAAAGCAGTGGCAGTGAGAAGCAGAAGAAATTCACCCTCTATCCCTCATCAATCATCATTGGCTCCGGGTATAGTGACCAAAAGAATGTGGTGAAGATAACAACACTCTCACTCACTCATTTCTACCACTTTATCCTCCATTGAGGGTCGCGGGAGAGCGCTGGTGCCTAACTCCAGCTGACATAGGTCAAAAGGCGGGGTACACCCTGGACAGGACACCACTCCATCACAGGATGGCAATTTAGAGTATCCAATTGGCCTAATCCCCAAATCTGCATGTTTCTGGAGTACCCAGTGAAAACACGGGTACTCCATCTTCCTCCCAAGCCTTTTTCATTTTTCATTACTTATGCATTTAAAAATACACATTGCAATAAAACTGTGTGCACCAGCACAACACACAGTGAGACTTCACCACTAGTGACTGTAACTAACCACATAAATTCATATCCTTTATACACCTAAATACTGTATATAAAAAGTTACACTTGTTCACACTTCATGGAAACAACTAACTTTTTTTTGTTTGTTTGTTTTTTACTTAAAATCTTTGTGTTTCCTTGCTAATGTTTTACTTACACATGTAGTAGAGACTGTTAGTGACAATATCAAAAAAGCTCCATCCTTTCTAGTGGCACAAATGTCTAGTGTGGCTGCAAATTTGCTGTTAGTTGAAGTAGTACAATAGCAGGTTATACTATACATCTTCACAGTGTTGCAGTGGTGTTACCAGCATATTCAATCCAGCACTGATCTTTAAACAAATTTCTATACCAGCAGCATCTACATGCATCACTGCTTCACATGATACAGTATCTGATCAGGATTCTGGTTAGATGCCTTCCACTGGAGATATGTGGGGCACGTCCATCTGATAGGAAGCCCTAGAGTAGACCCAGAACATGGTGGAGGGATTACATGTCCCATCTGGCCTGGAAAAAAGGATCAGTCAGTAAGAGTTGGAAGGACAAGGGTTAGGTGAAGGGCAACTGGGTTTTGGTGTTAAGTTTGCTTAAGTTTGCTACACTTGAGGATGAAATTATTAGCCCCCATGAAAATTTCTCCCACGCGGTGTTAAACAGAGCAAAGACTTTTAACACAGATTTTTCAAACATCCTAGTTTTATTTTGGATGCATCCATTATTTGACTTTGCACACAGAAATGAAATTATTCCACAAAAAACAAAATTATTAGCCCCCTTACGACCTGATGTTTTTATTGAGCCATAGCACAACCACTGTTGTGCAATGATGTGCTTAATGTAACTTGAGAAACAAATGAAATCGGTTGAGACTTGAGAAAAAGTATTGTTGATGCTCACAAAGAAGGAGAAGGGTATACAAAGTTATCACAGCATTTCCAAGTGTCAAGAACTGGAGTGAGAAGCATCATCAAGAAATTCAAAGAGAGAAACACAATACAGAACAAGCCTTTGAAGACATTTGGATAAATTAAGTACTTAAATGGGGATTTAAATTTCCAGTTTGAACAAATCAGCCAAATTAACAGCCCTTTTACATGATAGAGACTCTGCCTGTGGTGACTCTGGTTAGATGTCCCTCTAACAAAGATAATGCACTAATTTTGCAGGACAAGACACCTTGCCAGAAGAACCAGAGAAATGGTTCCATTATACTGTTTTTCACTTGTTCTCTTTTCTTACTTGAGCAGTGATGTATTTCCTAATTGAGTGTATACAGTCATCTAACAAGAAGCCCAGTCTCACTAACAAATGACTCCCAGTCCCATTAATCTTTCTTGAGCTGACCTTTAGAGGTTTACTTTGTACTCATGTAGATGACTGACATTTTTGGTCAGTTAAATATTTACTTATATAGGTTTTAATGTAAATGTAGAAAAAAAGTGTACCTATTGTACTGCATTTATCTCTTTTTCCCATTATAGTTGCTTGCTGTGAGCCTCTGCTTCTTCCTCTTTGAAAGAACCAATCAGGTTTCTGGTGGAGAGACAACAGAAAAGCCGATAGAGCAGAGAGGACAGAAGCAGAAAGCAAAATGGAACAGAATTGAAAGGAACCAGGAGTGTTGTTTTGGCTGCTGTTGATTTACTTCCTTGGACACTTGGAGGAAGAAAGAGAAAAACTGACCAAATAAAGAGGCACAGGTAGATAAAGAGAGAACATTGAAAGCAATTTTTTACCAGGCTCTCAGAAAGTTTGGGCTAAATTGCAGTAAACCCATGCTCTTTCAGAAGGAAAAAAAGGCATATATAGAAAGAGGTAAAGACATAAAGGGACCTGGAGCAGCAAGAGGCAGGTAAGCAGTGGTTCATAAGAAAGAGGGCTATATATTGAGACAGAGGCATGGAGCACTAGGGGCATCAGAAACCACAGGAGCCAAAAACATCTCCGAGCAGCTCCAGAGCTGGCAGCCATACCACTCTGTGCAAGGTGAGATGTTTGAAATCAGCAAAAGTGCTGCCGGAGATTGTTTACGAAAGACAGGAGGCTGAGTTCTTGGCACAACACTGTGATGCTTTAAATGCTCCTGAGGAAAAAAAAAAATAATCTGGTCTTCACAGTTGGCAAAGAATGCTCAAAGCAGCAGCAGATACAGAACTGGAAGGTAAGACCTCAGCAAAAACACAACACTGAAAAAAATGTCCTATTGATGTCTACTGGTGGTTTTCAATTCAAGACACATTTGTATGCTGTCAGTGAACCAAACCTCAACATCTATTTGTATTTTTCCAAGCCTGTTTGTTTACCAGTTCACCTGTTTTTTTCCACTGTGGAAGAAATGGTAAGAAGCACCACCAGGAATAAAGTAGTCCTGAAGAGATTACACTAATACTATGGATTCAGTGTGTGTGTGAGAGTGAGAGAGAGAGTGAGAGTATTATTACTTACGGTTCCTCTTTCTTCCTCCCCATCTAAATGTATTCTCTCAAAGAACCCCACTATTTGAATTATGGCGCTTTTCCACCATACATTTCTAGCAAGACTGGACTCAGGAGGTAGTGAACAATTTGTTGAACTTTTTTTTTTAATGATTCAGTAGACCGAAAAGAACTGCTTGGACTATCACTAGTTTGTGTGTGCCACATATAAAATCACGTCAAGAGCTTAGTTCTTTAATGCAGAGCTTTTTTAATGTTTTTCAAGCCAAAGAACTAAAACTTTCCCTCAGTGTAACTACAGTTTCCAAACTCACAAGTTTAGCAACTGCATCCTGAATCCAGATCCACATCTGGATGACCAAGAAAGAAACTAAATACATCCTTTAAGTCATGCTGCTCACACATGTGTAACCTCTTTAGCATAATATTATATTATGTATTTAAGAAAATGTTTTAGGGACCCCTGTGTATTTTCCCTGGAATCATTTGACATTGAATTGTCAAATGATGTTTATTATGTTCATCAGTGTAAACAAAAACTATTCACCAAGTGGTGAATAGTTTTGGCAGTGTGCCATGGACCCCCTCTTGAGAGCCAGACTAAAAAGGACTAAAGGTTTTAACAGATGAGGCAAAGATTACTTCTAAAAGACTTTGACTTCCAAAGAAAATGCAGTTTTGGCTCATTGATGGAGGATCTCAAAATACAAAAAAATACATTTTTCTTTGACTTTGCGCACTCTGCACAATCTGGCACAATATCTTGTTTCTTTCTGGAAAAAGAAACAAAGCAAAGTTAATGATGTGTTCATTGCGGGAATGTGAACTGGCTGTGAAAGAGAAGTGAAGCTGGGGGAAGTAGACTAGAAGAGAAGAGGAGAGTCTCTGAATGGAGAGCAAAGTGACATTTGTTATTGGGTGTTGTGAGAAAACAGAAGAGTTAGATCTGAAAAGGGCTATTTCACTGTTCATACACATGCACACACACACAAGCACACATGTTCAAAAACATACAACACTACACACACTGTCCTAATCAAGATAAATGAGATATGCTCTTCAAGGAGAACATGTCATTATGTAACACGACGACTACATCATCTCTCTGCTACCACAGTTTTAACACACTGTGGGTTTTGTGCTTGAGTGTGAAAGAGTGAACCTTACTGAATAAAAGGGTGTTGTACCTAATTGTCAGCCTGTAACTAATGTTATTGGCAAAATAAGTTTCTGAAGTGATAGATCTTGATAATTGTCTCGCTGCAATTGCTTGTTTCTCCTCCCAATACACGTGTGTGCTTGTGGATAAATGAGGCCTCCTGTGCAAAGAACAGATTTTGAGTCTGTTCCAAGCATGCATACGCAAATGAAAGTCTGCAGATTAGACTTGTGATTTGTTTTGACTTAAAGACACACACAGTGCGTATAATCCCTCTAAAGCTTCAGCCAGGTTAATCCTGTAGTGAACAATGTATCTCTACAGTCTGCGTTGACTGTTCTGCCTGATTTTATCTACATAATGCGTTTGGGTGTGCACATGTGTGTATCTGTGCATGTGCCATCGAGTGTTTACACCATGATGTCCTGCAAAACCAATTTACTGACTTCCTGTCTGCAGATCATAATCACACAGCTTCACAGCTAGTAAATGATTATCTAAACACATCAAATACAGCACTGTGTGGTTATGAGACCATTACGCAGTTGGTATGTGCACATAAGACCCCAGGTAGCAGCCCATTGTTTTTGTAAGCAAACAGTCAGAATTCCTGTGAGGCTGCAACAAACTGTACACTCCTCTGTGAACAGCACTCAATAATTCATTACACCGTGAACTGTAGGCAGGAAAGCGGGGCTTGGTGGGATAATAACATACACCTTAGTTTTCTATAAATCATCTTTACTATGAGATAGAAATCACTTGCAGTGGATCAATTGATCCACTGCTGACATTTTCATCTTTACTTGTCAAAGACTATGTACCTTACTTGTTTTTTTTTTTTTTTTTTTGTCTAACGTGTGATTCTTTCATAAACATAAGCCTAATCCATACTCTTTGTTTCAAATGAGTCATTTTTCATGTGTGAGCAGTTTGCATAAGTGGGTCAGGGAATGTCTATGTGCATGCTTATACTGTACTGTGTGTGTGTGTGTGCGTGTGTGTGCGTGTGTGTGTCAATGGGGCTCTACAGGCACTTATGGATGAAATGGTGATGGCAGTATGGTCTCGCAAACAGCAGAACACTGACATAGATGGATTACTAATGAGACACAGGGATAAAGTTTGGATTCACGTTCTGTAGTGGCACTGACTCAAGTGCTTTCTGATAGAGATAGACACAATATGAGCTTGTTTTTGACTAACATAAAAGATGAAAATCTCAAAACATCTCATCTCAAAAAATGTACTATCTCAAAGACTTCAGCTGGTTAAGATTCATGCAATGTTACTGCAACAGCTGCAAATCACTTTTGTCACTTATTTGTCATATCCTTCACAACTTCCTCACTAATTTTTGTCGCATCTTTCCTCTATGTTTGTAAAAGTACAGAGATTCTTGAGTCCAGGACTCAGATTTGAATCAAGTCCTGACTTTCATGGCTTGTGACTTGACTTGGACACATACTCTTGAATTGAAATTCTATTTTTTGTTATAAAAAGTTATACTCATTTACAAATTATTATAAAATGTTACCTGGATTCTGATATATAATGTCATCACTATATTGATGCTCAAACATTACAAGCCACCTACAGTATTGAAGACTAAATATATACACCAAAACTCTGCCAGCGCACTCAGATGGTGTCTGAGACTCAGAGGGTGTCTGACTTGACTTGAGGTCACTTCATATTTGAGGTTTAGCAAGTCAACTACAATGCAGAAATTATTATGTAATTATATTATATATAGGTTATGTATCAAATAAAATCCAGTCTAATATCTTTGTCTTTAACTAAACACACAGATATAACTAACTGAAGTCAAGAAAAATGGCTCTCATTGAGGAAATTGGACATTAAAACTCATTAGACTTTTATCACAGAATACCACAGGTGGATTTCAGAATTTTCTTTTTCTCTTTTAATTTCCCATAGAGTTGCCACTTTACAGCATCTAGCTTTCATAATGGACATGAAGGCAATTCATTTCCACTTACAAATGATATGCCACTGACACTGTGCCCTAGGAAGCAATAAAGCACTGTGGAATGAAATTACACCGTGGTGACCAATATGCTCACTTAAATTGAGGACCACCACTGTGTGAGTGACAGTGTGTGATGCTAATGCGGCACAGAGGAATATAGAATGATCCAAAAGGCAATCGAAATAAGTTTCATGATAGAGTTTAAGTCCTGGGAATCTGAATAATGAATAGTAACAGTTGTTTCATCAGTCTCATGCTTAGAGAAGAAGGACAAGGAGGTAGAGGCAGTTAGAACTAAACAAGGACCTGAGGAGAGAACTAATCACAAATTTTCTCCGAAAACACTTTTGTATTTTTATTTGCCTAATTTGATTCTTCTAAACTCTCTCATCTCAGTTGTCAGGAATTTTGCAGTGAGTAAGCAAAAACAGACCAAGTGGAGACCCTCCATGGCATCACCCATTGTTTGTAAACTTGCTTTTAAACCTTGGGTTTTGCAATTTGGCCATATTTTCCATATTTGAAGAGTGGCACCCAAGTGTGCATCACATCATCTCTCAGTGAACACAGGCACACCCTCAAGTGTGTGTCTGTTTTTTTTTGTTTTGTTTTTTTTTTTGTTTTGTTTTTGTTTTTTTTTCTTCTATCGACCATGATCTCCCCATTACTGATGTTATAATTCAAATGGATCATGAAAGTTCTCTTTTTAAGTTCTCACATTTTCTTCTTGCAACCATGCAATGGAGTTGTGGTGGTCTTTCAAGAGAAGTCAGCTACACTACTTTTGGATCTGCAGAAAATGGCTATTAATAATTATTTGTACAGTCTGTTTGTTCTACAGACTGTATTAATATACAGTCTGTAGACTGTAGACAGACTGTATTAATATACAGTCTGTAGAACAAACACATTTTTAAAACTGCTTCTGTCTTTTTGACCACTGTATAAAAGAGACAAGCTGACGCATATCCTGTCCACAAAATTTGAAAAGTTTATGGCAGTGTTGCAGGGCTGCACACAGGAATACAGTACTGTAGAAATATGTATGCATGTGCTGGAGCTTATCATTTTTTCATTTTTTTTGTATCAGATCCTCTGAGTAACATATGGCAGCGGTCATTAATCTGAAGTGTGACATGCATCCACACAGTGGACCAGCCAATTGGTATGATTAAGTGATGCAAGTACTGCTATGATAGGGATTCTGTGCATTCTTTATACTAAGTTTCCAGCCAATCTGGTCTCACACATAGCAGGGATATTAAAGTGTTGATGCATTGCAGCAGCCAGCCGGTGGATTGAGCAAGTGAAGAGGCTCTCCAGCAGTAGTTTTTGTCATTATGGCTACGCTCCACACCTCGTTACCCCACAGAGCACTTATTCCAACACAACAGGGGGAAAGCATCAGAATTATATAAACTATGCCCACTACCACAGAGAGAATGGAGTGTCAAGAGTCACAAAGGAGGAGAAAATGCACTGATAGACACGAGAGGGAGATGCCAAGGGCTTTCAGGAGCTTGTTGATGCTCTGGTCTCTCTCTATCTCTATCTCTCTCTCTCTCTCTCTCTCTCTCTCTCTCTCGCTTTTTGCCCGAGCTCTGTAGTTCCCCATATTCTCCACAGACTGGGGATTATGGGAATATCGGTTATGTAGCTATGCTAAGCTTCTAGGGGAGAAGGTCAAGGGGAGACTAGACAAACAAGAAATGCTATCTTCTTTTCATATGACCCACTTGCCCCTCCTTTATACCTTTATTCTTTCTTTTCATAGTGTTCTCCCTTTACTCTGATATAACCTCATCTGCAACTCCCAATGTGAATTCTTACCCAAACTCAATCAAACCTGCAATATAAATGCAAATAAGTGCATTGTTTCTTGATAAGGTCAATCTACATTGATTTCCTTTAAAATACTTATTTTTATCTAAATTGCTTATTCACACACATGTTGCAGCTTTCTTTCTATTGTTCTGAAAAGGTGAAAAAGTTATTTCAAAAGTGAAAATTGAGTTCAGTTTATGTTTAGGCTCACCTGCATCCGAGGTTTTACTTCACTCATTACTTCCATTATTTACTCATTTCCATTCACGTCTGCCCTTTCCATTGTTGCCTTTATTGTTTATTTATTTATTGTTATTTATTGTTTATTCGTTTATTTTTTTACATATGAGTAAATCAGTTGTTTTATCATTTTGATAAGGAAGGGAAAGGGTCATCATGTGTCCATGTTTTTATAACTCTCCATTCTTTTTTGCCTGTCAGAATGTTCATTCTCACCCTTGTGCAAAATACAATGGGTCAAACTCCTCTACTCTTACAGTACTATCATAACCATTCAAAACAACACATCTCTAAGACAGAAAACAACTTGATATATTATAAGTATATAGGGGATTCTTTTTTTAATATTTTCAAATGTTTGATACTGTATAACTGTAGCCGGAGGCTCAGATTGGTTGCAGGATCAGAATACGAGAACATGAAGAGAACAAGCGAACTCCAACATCTTTGTGCTGTGAGGCATCTGTGCCAACCACTACACAACCCTTATTATACATAAATAGAGGTGGCAGCCATCAAAGGGGTACCTTTACTCATAGTGGAGGTTTTAGTAAGAAAAATAGTAATATTTTTTATTCATAAATGTTCTCCACCAGCTACTTCTCTCCTTTCTGTTAGTAGTCTCTCTGAATAATGCATAGTTTAGGTGTGTGGTGGTGGTTGCTACTGTGGAGCTTAGACCAGGGCAGCAGCTGTCCCTATCAAGACTCTCCTCAGAGCTGTCATGGCGTGTCTGCTCCACAGCTAATCACTTCCCACAGGCCTACAGCATGGGACCACCGCTGCTAATGTCTTTACTAGCTAGGCTGAGAGAAGCTCGTAAGATGAGCATGATGTTGTCAGTGTACTTGCCTGCATGTGTGAGTGTACATGCACTTGTGTGTGTTAGATTATTAAATTGCTCATGTGTTCAGCTGGGGCTTAATGGGTCTTCAAATCTGCCTTGGGTCATGCAATATGGGTCACTTAGAAAAACACATACAAACACATGGTCTTTCGTGGCCATTCTTTTTAGGGCCCTGCATTGGCTTAGTCGTTAATGTCTACTTCTAGCATTAACATTACCGTCATTCGCATCTTCAAATCTTCAAATCACAGAACCAAAAACTCATTTGATTTACAAAATGTTTTCTTTTTGCTTCATGGTGGATGTGTCAGGTCCAGTAGTGAAAACTATTAAGACAATTTCCATTAGGGATGATTACATTATACAAACAGATTGTAGGTAAACCTGAAAGAGGGAAGAATCCAGGTAAATAGATAGGACAAGCAAAATGAGGACTGGGGGGGACATAAAGTAGGTTCAGGATTCTAATGATCAAATGTGCCCAGCAACAGCATTTTTGTTTATACTGAATTAGGACAGATTACTTCTCTTGGTTGAGCTCTTTATTTTTTAGGTAAAATGGAAGCTGAAAATCCTCAGTACCAAATAAATATATGCAAGATAGATACAAAGTACCTGAAAGACCTGTTCTGTGTTAAGTAGGCAGACAGATTTTGAAAAGAAGCTTCTAGTCAGCTTAAACTGGATCAATGAGAATTTACACAAATAACACAAATGCCATGCTTTCCACATTTCAAGAAATCTAGATTTTCAAAAATGCATACAGTACTGTGCAGTTAAAAGTATATGGAAAAAGGAGCATCCTCTGACAAAAGCTCTGAGAGTTGAACCCAACTGCTCTCATCTACTGTATTAACACTGACACACAAAAATGTTACTAAGGTTCACCACTGAAGTGTCCTTGTCCTTAAGATGTAAATTATTAATGTATTGCACTTTTGTGGTGCTTTCCTTGTCTAACTTACCACCACTTATGGAGCTCCCCACTACATGCCATTAAAATATCTAAAATGTAACATGACATAGATGAATATGAAGTTAAGTAAACAATCATGG
Source organism: Brachirus orientalis (assembly GCA_016785285.1). Taxonomy (NCBI): domain Eukaryota; kingdom Metazoa; phylum Chordata; class Actinopteri; order Pleuronectiformes; family Soleidae; genus Brachirus; species Brachirus orientalis. Next base: position 3,918,654 of record JAFBJR010000047.1, read on the forward strand.
AGATAGACAGGCACAGAGACAGAAATGTGAATGAGAAGTGAGACAGAAGGAGTGATGCTGCTTGGTGGGGAAGGTGGGGAACTGAGACAAATGTGAAAAGTCAGGTATGGTTGGCGTGAGAGACAGGAGAAAACAAGAAAAGAGAAGAGGAAATGAGGAGAAAAGTGGGGTGTGGGAAGCACACCAAAAATGAGCCAGGCAGACAAAAAAACTGTCAGCAGCGCTGCTGGAGCTCATCTTGTTCCCACACACAGCAGGACTGACGTCAGTAGCTGCATTTAATCCACCAGATGGCTGCATCTCATAACAAACTCCTGATGTTTGTAACACATGTGTTTCCTCATGTACATGCTTCCTTCAGTGACTGTGTATGCATGGTAACCTGGTTACCTGTTTGTATATCTGTGTGGGTGTTATTTTTTTATTCCAGTTTTGCAGCATGTAGGCTTTTGTGTTAACTGGGTGTGTTGAGGCCCAACACACATCTGCCACTATTTTTGCTCGCCTTTGATAGTGTGTTCCCTGACAATCTGAACATTTATCAGCAAAACGTGGGATCACTTGCTGTTTGCCCCTAAGAAAAAAAGAGGTCTGCAGAAGGAGCCCATGAAGTGAGTGCATGGACGTCACCATCCCCCCACCACTACTTGATTTGCCTTATTGTGCTGCTCCTGGGGGTTATGAAAGCCAAGGGCCATCTAGTAGTTGTAGCTGAGGTATGCAGACCATTAATGCCTAGCACATTTAGCCTGGGACCAGCACAATCCATGTCATTTGTGTGTGCATGGGACCTGCAGTGAATTTCCCTAAGGCTTGGCTCTTTGATTTCTGACCTGCAGTCCTGGAAATCTTGGAACAGATGAATAAAATATGCAAATACATTTCTGGGATGGGAAAAAAACTTACAGACAGTGCTAACATTTTTTGTAAACACAATTTGATCTTTACTTGAGTCACATGCCAGACTTAAATGTATAGGCTTTTATGAGTTTGGGCATTTCACCACATCACTGTCTTCACTTGCCAAGCATCTAATGAAATGCTAAGACAACGTGGTTCGAATTCTTTCTTCTTCAACTAAGAATGGTTCCCAATGAATATGAAACAGTGTCTAGTGCTTCATTACAACTGAAAGAAACTGTACCTAAAATGTCTGCTCCAGAAGCACGTGGATACAATAATCTCAGTATTTCTATACTTTAATCATAATAGTTGCAATTCCCATACTGTTTTCATTTTCCCACTTCTTAATTGAAAGTTCAGTGTTATTATCTCCTCCTTTTAGTTGTATTTAATATAAAGCCTGAAGAATTAACACACTCCCCTGTCTTTTTGATAGCAGCTTCAGTGCTACAGCTCTCTTACACCCAGCAGCTTCAACAATATGGATTATTTTGTTGAGTCATAAAATTTTACAACAGCCAACATAAATGTTACAATGATCTATTCTTGACTGCCACTATCTTCTTGCCCGCTATTGAGTAACAAAGGTGGAAGTAAGTGTATGATGAAGAGGATAGGATCAATGAAATCAGCGAAGAGAAAATGCCAACATAATGAGAAATGGCAAGCACTGACATATCATTGTTTCATGATAATAACTGTGGCTCCTCAGTGCTGTGCATAGACATTTCAGGGTTCAGGAGCTTAAGTGAAGTAATCATTTATTTCAAAAAAAATAACATTACATTACCAGACCTCATGCTTATGTACATATTTATTTATTTCAATAACCATGATGGCCAGATGCCTACTCAACAAATATCTAAAAAATCACTATATAAAAGTACTACTGTCTTGCTTACTTAACTTAACAGAGCATCTGAATTTCCACGTGCTAGCATTTGAGATGAGATTGGAACTATCTTTAAAAACTCGGTGGCTGTTTTACCAACTGTGCTGTCCTTTTAAATTTGGAAAGCACTTTAGAACACTTACACTACACACGAGGAAAACCTGGAAATGTGACTAATCAAACACACACAGCACCACATTGCAGTTCTGTCAGAAACGCCCTTCCGTTCCCGTTTTGTGCATGGCCAGCTCCAGTGAACCAAGTGCGTTTTCAAGCGGTTGCGACTTTCCGTGTGCGTAAAATGTCAAACAATAAGGTGTCACTTACGGTAGAAGACGTATTCTGTGTAGCTGGACCAGACCTTGTCCTCAGTGTGCTGGTTTACAAAGGACGCTGTGACTGATGAATTACAAGCCACCATTTGGAAACCACACTCTGACAGCATGTCAAAAGCCCGCTCCAGGTGTTTAAACTTCAAGTAAAACCGGGAAGTGTACCGGTCTGGGGTCCGATCCGGGTCCCGACTCTCGTTCAGGGTCTCCCCAAAAACTTCCTTTGCCAGGGCCACGCGCCCGCATATAAGTATCCGCGGTACCCTCCTGAACTTGGCGTCAGTCTGGCTCTCTCGGCCCATGGTGCACGACCCCCGGTACCCCACCGTGATGAAGCCACTCTTTCTGTCCGCCGGTACGAGGGAGGGCGGCGGGCACTGACGGTGGTCGCTGCCCTGGGAACCATCCTCATAGTCGCTGTGAAAGTAGTCGTCCGGGCTCTGCTTGATATCCTCCGGGGTCAGCAGCTTCACCAGGTCGGGTAATTGGAAGTACTCCGCCTCTTTCCTGAGCCTCCCTTTCTCTGGGAAATGGTCCGGGAGGACGACCTGTTTGTCTCGCAGAAAGTCCAAAACATACCGGAATAAAAATCCGTCTCTGTCGATGAAGTATCTTCCTTTGGGGTCTCTGGCCAAATCATTCGATGCCTCTTTTTTGGAGGAAAAGAGCTTTCCGAGGAATGAATTGGGGTTGTTCACCAAAGTGGAGTGACGCGTGTAATAAACCTGCCCTCCTACGTTTAATTCAACAACATCTGGGAAACTGTTCTGAACTAATGCCTGCTCTTTGGGGTTAGTCCTACAGTTACTCAGCGCCATGATTTCCGTCATGAACCGCTGCTGACAGGCTACTTACAGCAAGTTTAAAAAAGAAGGAAAAAAACGATGGATTATTATGGTTTAGTTGGTGGGAAAAGTTGCCTAATCTGTGTCCTCGTTCACGATGCTCTGAATAGGCAGTGTTCATCGAATCATGGCCTTCATCACCAGTCTTAAACAGTTGACGAAAGGGGGGGGGAGATGGAAGCCCAGGGCGTCCCGCCGTGAATATTAAATGGAATAGACTGTGACTGACTTGGTGGAGGAAAGAGAATCAGAGCTGCGTGAGAGGTGAGATGTATCCGGGCACATCAAAGGCTTGCATCAGTGGCTGTATTCCCACCACTACAGAAAAAAGAAAAACCAAGTGGAACCACTGAAAGAGCCTATTGCAAGAAAAAGAAACTTGTCTTGGCTGCCCCTTTGCTTCTTGGAGTATCATCCAACTAATCCTTTTGGAAAAACGCACAAAAACAGACATTTACGCAGTGGATCCAAACGAAGAGAAAAGTCAAGCAAGTTCTTCAAAGGTATAGTCCAGACAAAATGAGGCTATAATGTAAATGTAGTTTCTCTTCAACTTCCCGTGGACGCCAGCAGGTTTTCCGGGCTGTGCAGACGCGTGAATGTCTTTCAGTGGCAAGAAACTTAGCAGAGATTGCAAACGCCGACCTCGGGAGTCCACTGTAATGTGTTTGTCTGTATTCTGTCACTACAAATATCAGGATTGATTTAAACCAAGTCCTCTGTCCTCGGATGATGTTCAAAAAAAGAAAAGAAATCTCAGATTTTTTTCACATTTCCTCTGAGCCGGAGAGGAGCGACCCCGCTGCTGTTGGCTGCTTTCACCAGGAGCTGTCCGCGGTGCTGAAACGAGCATCTCACCCCAGAGCTGGGTGGTGCCTTAACGGCTGCCCCCACCCCCTCCTCTTACACACACACACACACACACGCACACACACACACACACACGCACACACACACACACACACAGCACAACCACCACCAGAGGCAGAAGGGGCGATTCCAAATTCTATCCGGGGAATGGTGGGGGAAAAAAAATAATATCACTTCTCTCCTTTTTGTTATTAATTATCATCTTATTTTCTAAAAACAAAATGAGTCACATCACAATCACAAGATAAAATGTTGATTTGCTTACATAATGTTACATAAAACCTTATTATTACTCACCAGCATGTGATATGTGGTGCTGTCAAATATTCAGTGTACTTCTAAGTAAGAACTTTTAAGCTGTCACACCAGCATTGCCTTAAAGTTGCTGTGATATTTGTACATTAAGTTTAACACTCACAAATCTGCAATTCGACCAGGTTGAATCAATTTATATCTAATGCATAAATCCACAACCCGCTCTAAATTTCAGTGGTGCAAACTTTATGTTTATTATCCCTATGTTCCCTCAACTGTGTTGCTGTTTTCATATCGTCTGTGCAAACAGTATCTCCAGTAAGATAAGTGACTGTAATGGCCATTGAGTTGTAACATATGAGTTTTTTATCCTGCATTTAAAATGTCCAACAGCGCCTCCCTCTGTTTGCATTGCAACATGCCCCAGAGTTCTTCTCTCAGCACCATGGACAGAACCTCACGTAGAGGCACTCATTTAAACAATTTACGTCCCAACCGGACACGTTTTTCAAACAGACTGAATGTTGTTTTGAAACTTATGTGATTTTCTCTTTGAAGCGTTTGACAGAAATGTATTTACCACTTCTGCATGTTTTACACCCATACAAGAACACTGACAGAAAATCATGAGGCAAAAGCTTAACACTGTTCAAAAATTCAGTTTGTGATGAAAACGTCAATAAGTGGTGTAAACTGCAATCTCATAAAAACAAACACACACCAGCTGCAGGCCCAAATCCCGAAAATTTTGTTTCCTACTAAAGGCAGTGTCCTTTTTCAGCCTTCTGCTTGCATGTTGTTTTAATTTTTAATTTTCTTTTATGTGTCCATGTTACTGACATTGCCTCAAGCAAAACAGAAATTTCAGCATTCTTTCTCTGTATGTGCTATAACTCTGAGGAAATGATATCACTGCCATAGTAAAGTTACATGAATCAGGTATTGGCTGCAGATAAAGAGGAGGATGTTCTGTATATCAGCGGATCACACTGGAACATGAGTAAATGGTAAACAGTCTTTTCTTTAGTCTTGATTGCCACTCAAATTGCTTTACTCGACAGATTTGCATTCACTCATTTATACCCATTCACACTATGCACCTTTGATTACATCAATTTACACAGCAATCAGGTGCACTGGGTTAAGTGTCTTAAGGGACATGATTGAACCTTGACCTTCCAGTTGAGCAACAGTCGCCTGTAAATACATACTTTATATTTGAATGCAGACCATTTACAGGAATTGTTGGTCTTGCTCCAAGACACTCGAGTTACTTGGACATGAGCAAGCAAGAACTCCTGCCCACGCACTACTCTTCTTTTATTCTAACAACCTTTTTTTAGCCAATTTTAAATGAAGTTTCTGTTGATGGATACATAAAAAATATTCTGATTGTCACTTTTCCAATCTTTCATTATTGTTTGTATTGTTAGTAAGCTTTTTCATATTAAAATTTGTTTTTTACTTTGCAGTTTCAGCTCAGTGACACTTATTTCAGTACAACAATTTTTTCATACTAACAGCCTCATTAGAATCCAACTAAGGGTATATGTGCTTTATTTATTACAATATATTTATTATATATGATATACTTATTTATTATGATATTTATTATGATATATCTTCTTCTTCATCCTTCATCCAGCTTCTCCTTTTAGGGAGCACCAGAGTGGGTCATCTGCCTCCACGTTGTCCTATTCGTTGTGTCCTCTTGTCCTTCTTCACAACATCTATGAACCTTCTCTGTGGTCTTCCTCTTTTCCTCCTGTCCAGCAGCTCCATCTTCAACATTTGTCCAATATATTCACTATCCCTTCTATGTAATGATAATGTGGCTTCAATTGTCCTCACATCCAACCTTTAGCCAATCCTGTCTGGTTTTACATCCAACCAGACAGATCTAATACTGCAGGAGAGAAACTAGGCAACAAGGGAAAATGAAGTGATAAAAAGACACACATAGAGAAAGAGAGAGAGTTAGGAGGTGTTCCACGGTCATGGGACATGAGTTGTCACCCAGAAGTAGACCATTGCTGTAGTCTCATCATAAATACATGCAGGCACTGCAACACTCTCTTGCTATGCTGCTTTTTAAAGAACAGATTATTGACCACCTGTAACCAGTTAAATCTATTTGACCTACACTATTCAATTTAGCATAACCTCCTGTGTTGTCAGGGTGGTTTAACTGCATAAAAGCAGCAGAAAGTATTAAGAAATATAGACAGTAATTAAAACAAATATGAAATACCATATTTACATTTGAAATATTTTTTTATTTTCCTTCCACTTTCACATGAGTCTATACAAAATATGCAATGAAAAAGCTGACTGGACATGCAGTGCACCAATATTCATATTTTACAGTCCCCCCCCCCCCATATAGTCACCATGTGAGAGAGATATTTAATGTCTGACTTCATTTCATGCAGTCAGACAAGAATGATGATCACTTCCTTGACAAGGATCATCAACTCATACTAATTTTCTTTCTGTGATGTGCAGAAAAGACGATTAAAGTACATTTTCAGACTAGTCACAGATGGTTGAGATAAACCACATAGTACTTCCGCCTCCATCTCTCATTACAGCCACTGTGAATAATGCCAGGCCTCAATAGAAAATCTGCAAGAACAGCAGGCAGATATTCAGTGCATAAATTCAGCACAGAAGATAAGTAAAAATGTCCCTTTTAACTATCCTTACTTGTACTATGTATGAAAGTTTCAGTTGGCAAACACTGTGGATGTTAGTTTTGATTTTTGTAAGAAACCAATCCGACTAGTCCCAATTTAGGAGACTATGGCAGAATACAGAATTTTTTCAGTTCTAATAAGATATCTGGGGAAGGTGATCATAGATGTCAAGAAAAAGACCTTGCTGATGGCATTCTCTCTACTTATTTTAAACTCATCATTGACACTAATAAGAGCCCATCAAGTATGCGAATCACTGTGTGATTAGACAGTCTGAAGGCAACAAGCTTGGTGTGTGTGGCCGCGTACGTGGTTTGCATAAAAGCTTTTAGAGAGGAGAGATGGGGGGACTATCTATCTATCTATCTATCTATCTATCTATCTATCTATCTATCTATCTATCTATCTATCTATCTATCTATCTATCTATCTATCTATCTAATCAGCATCCTTTATTGGCAACACCTGGGTGGAAAAAAAAACATTCTAAAAACTCAATATTATATCATCAAAATCATCACAAGCATTCCATATATTATTACTTGACACTATTTTGTTAGAATAAATGCCTGGTTTAATGACTACTATGGAAATAAACCCAAAAAACACTGACAGCACCTCTGCATCACAGGGTAGAGAAGTGTGTCACTTAAAGAAAGGATGTTGACTTTTGCTCAGCTCTTACTATACTGTACAAATGAGCAAGTCAACACCAAACCCTCTGGCTGTTAATGCAATGACTCATCAGTCTCAAAACTGAGTCTTAAGACTTTCTCAATAGGGTTCTGATCTTAATATAGACTTCTACCAGTGAACCTGTAATAATTAAACATGTCTGCAATATTGATCTTTAAACATAACTTCTTGTGGCAATCAACAAGTCCCAGTGCCCCAGATTATGTATCAAAACAAGATATTTTTAGCTGATTTCAATGGAAAACAGCCTCTGAGCACTAATCAGTCAGAGCCACAGCAACAGTCATCTGCATTGAGGAAGCAGGTGTAGTTGTTACACTGTAATCATCACATCTCAAATGGTGCCATCAATATTATGATTTAGTAATAGTTTACAGAGGAAAATCATTTCCACTGTGCCTAAAAACACAGACTAAATTCCAGCAGGCTGTTGAACCAGGGTTACATTTCTTGCGAATGTTAAATAGTGTGATGTTCTTTTGGCTACTGAGCAATAAAAGCATTTCTGGATTTATGCCTGTTTCAGCAGGCCAAAATAGCGAGTTGCTTCATGGTTTCTGTCATTTTGCTCCTCTGCTCCTCAATCCTATCCTCATCTACTTTCTGCACAAGCTGACACAGCATCCTCTGCTAAACTAGTTTCACTGCTTCCCCTTGAGCCAAGGCTATTTAACAGACAGGACATTGAGGGACAGACAAGTGATTCCTGGAGCTAGTATAGGGAAATATGGGTCCAAAGCTATTTTAGATGCAGCAAACTAAACCAGAAATTGTTTTCACGTTTATATGTTCTTTTTAATTTGTGATTGAAATAATGATTCTAAATGATTTCCCAAATGTCACTGATTTAGTAGCAACTGTAGATTTCTTGAAGAGGCTAATTAAGTTGGTGGTGAAGTTGGTAGACATGGATGAATGAGAATATACGAGAATTTGCGCATGTTTGACATATTTGCTTATAGCACAACAGTCACAAATTTCCTTATTTTTTTAAGCAGTTTTTTTAACTTCACACAGTCCTGCATGAGAAATCTATAAATGATTTATTTTCTCTGAGAATAATTCTGTTGAAATGTGGAGGTATATGCACCTAAATATTTTTATTTATTACCAAGCCAATATGTACCAAAACCACAATCCACATAAGTTACTACTCTACATTAAAACCTTTTTGTTATATAAACTTGTCTGTAAGTCACTCCTTTATCAGAACTGCATTTTCCCCCAATTATGAGGAAGGTTTTAAAGCATTCCATAACTTTTATTGGTAGACAGACTTTTATTGGTAGTGCAGTCCACTAAAGATTACCCAAAAGCGAATGTTAATTCATTCAACAATCAATTTACCTAACCTAACCTTTCAGTGGTTACCCTTGCATGCTTTAGATCAAAAGGCGGGGTATCTTCAGGTCACGCTACTTTATGCACAACTAAGGTAGAAGAGGAGTATTGCCATTTAAACAACGGTTATTTAATGGTGGTTGTAAGCAAGTCATTTGACTAGACTTGGTTTCCAGGAGTGCTGATATTGATCATATCATCTGTAGTATCACTCTGCTTCACAGGTGTCCATAATAATGAATTATTACAGTGACTGTTAGACACTATGATCCTACACTTTTAATCCTGATTCAGGACAGATTAACAGACTCTCTTTCATACACATGCGGGCAGGAGTCATGCAGTGTGATCCAGGCGTTGCAAAGACATTTTTCCAGAAATAACATTTTAATTGAACTACCTTATAATACAACGTGAACACACAAAAAATATAGCCTTAAAACGTTTGGGCTATAATGAACTTTCATCCAGATCTGAAAGTTCATTAAATTGTAACATCCACTGACAGCAGGAAATTATGAGACAGTGAACTGCCAAATTCACCAAAAACCATAAAAGCAACTCTCAATATACACTTCTTTTCCTCTGGTTGCACAATTAATGGAAATACAAATAGTACATGAGTCAAAGGACTTGTGTAGCATGCAGGATAGGCTCATTGTTTGTGTTGCTAGGCAACAGTTAAGTCAGTTCTAATTTGGAACTATTTATGTTGGTGGAGGCATATAACTGGTTAAATTAAACTGCTGTAGATTTTAATTTTCAACAACTAAATATAGAATTTGTGAAACTGTTGTATAAAATCAATATCACTGTGTAATACTGCTTAATTTCAGTCTCTTAGTTGTTTTTAATTGTGAAGTGATAGCTGATCATAATTTTACAGCTAAAACTATATTTCTATCATTCAATTTTACCAGCATTTGTGTTTTCCCTTCCTTGGTAAAAATGTATCAAAAGTGACTTTGTATGCAAACAAAAAAGCAATTGTGTTAGATGACTGTAATGCCCATGGCATTACAGTCATCAGATGGATTGTCATTTGACAATCCATCTGGCAGATGGATTGTCATTTGACATTTACATTAATGATTATGCTTTTTTTTATGAGGCTCTGAGCTTTGGCTTTTGTGTTGAAATATCCATTGTTAGCCAAGTGTAATAATAAATATAATGCATTAATCCTCTGCTCCAGCTTGAGTGATACTGCATCTGACAGGTTTACTCTTACCTTCTTTCTGCAGTAGAATTTAGTAAGCTGTCAAGTCTGCATTTGGGAAATCAGCAATGATGTGTCAAGAGAAAGAGAATTGGGAGAACACAGAATGGACAGACATTTAAAAATACCCGCAACATGCAGGTGCAGGTGTACAAACCTGGCTGATGTGCTGATACAGAGTATCAGAAAAGTCCCATGTTGAGCATTTGCTCATGGACACCACCAAATGTCTTTATTGCGTATATTCTCAGAGAGAAGTGGAGATTTGCCAAGGAGGGACCCATCCTGCACAGTTCCTGTAGTGTAGTGGTTATCACATTCGCCTAACACGCGAAAGGTCCTCGGTTCGAAACCGGGCAGAAACACTGTTTATTTAATTTCCTTGAGGGAGTCATCCCAAAGGGATCAATAAAGTGCAGTTAAAGTTTATGTCTATCATTGAGATGTGATACATGTGTATTTCTGTTGTTCTGTCCTAAGAGAAATAAAAATATCCCTCTAATGAGCATCAGCACTGTGATGATGCCGTGAGAACCACAGAGGACGGGGAGCCATGAAGCCTGTTGATAAGGCTGACTTTTTTTCTTCCCTCAGCTACTCTTTTTACCTGATGTACTAATCCACACCATAATTATTTTGAACAACCACATTTTTTTCTTTAACCAATAGTTTTTAAGCTGTGGTGGTATATAAAACTTAGTATAAGCAATATCACTAGTGTGTATTTCATGTTTAATTGATTGGCTGTTCCAGGTTATTGGCACATAGCCATGTAAAAAAAATCTCTGCAAAATGTCCTCTGGTGGTGTTTTTCAACAACCTAGATATGTCAGCCTGCCATTCTTCTCTAGTGTGAACAACTACTGGAATCAGAAGAAAACACACAAGAGGAGGCTTTTCCTGGAGGAGCAGCATGGTGCCTCTCATTCAAGGTTGCCAGTTCTTTCCTCAAACACTAGCACCTGCTGCTTTGATAAAAGACACACAATGGCCAAGACCAAGCTATTCAGCCCACACAGACATGAGAAACAAAAAGGCATATGTGCACACTATGTGCAAGAAATGCACATAGCGTTATTCCAAAAATGTGATACAGATATTTCAAACGATCACACTTATTTTGCACTGAACCCACAGTGTAATGTTCAGGATTTAATTCTTAACAGGACTAACTGTGATTTTCATGCATAAGTACAGTAGTTGGGCCCTGTGTCCCAAAAGGATTTGAATAATAATGCATATTATTGTTCTTCTTATTAATATTATTATTAGTAGTTTTATTTATTTGTTTGTTCGTTAACTAGAAGCAACACTGATCTTTTGTACCAGTTAAAAACAGGGTTTTCAAAATAAGTGTCCTGTCTTCACTTTGCCAAAAAGCATTCTGTTATGAATAGCACAGTATGTTAGCTCTGGTTGACTGCAGTAAAAATAAACCACAGACATTTATTTAATCAAAAAAAAGTAGTTAGCGCCATAATTATTAGATGAAATAATGACTAGATTAAAAACATAAGGTGGTAGTTATGTATGACAGATTTATAAACAGGTAAAATATCAATTGAGTCCAATTTTCCTTGTTTTCCCAATTTTACTTTTATTATCTATAAAAAAGACTCATGCTTTGATAGAGAAATTGTACTTTAAACCAGTAGACCTCATGAGTTTCATCCAGTAGGTGGTGTTTAATTCAGCTGACTCAGAAAACAGTTGGCTGGGATCAAGTTGTGGGTGTAGTGAAAGGAGGAGAGGGGGTGGAGGATCTGACAGCTCCATGGCAAAGGGAAAAAACTCTGTTTGTTCAAAGAAAACATCCATTGAGAGAGACAGTGTGTAAGTGTCCACAGATGAGCTGTGATTAACTACAAAGTAAACGTTCAGACCCATAACAGATCTTATAGTCCCAGCAGAATTAGATATACAGTTCAGCAGCATCTCACACAACATTATTTTTAATGTAAAGCTCATTCTTACATTCATACATTATGAATGCTCAACAGTATAGTACAGTATTACTGAGAAATGACATTCTTTAAGATCCGTGTATTTTACAGACTATTCAGATTTCTTCTTTTTGAGCCCCAAACTCCAAAAGCTGCAGATCTTACTTTTGCTTCTAATCATTTTACTGTGATTATAAAACTAAATTTCATTTTTCATCCTTGAATAAGACTGCACTTAAAACCACCGCAATGGTCACTCCACAATATCAGCCAGTTTTTCTTTTTTCATATTTTAAGCATAGTAAATCCCGGAGACTGGGTACTGACTAAGTAAGTGAAGCGCGACGATAGTCGGGCCGTATCTGTGCACTTCTCTCCATCTCTCAGGCCACGGCAGCACAGTGACACAGTGAAGTTCTCCAAGCCTGAAGGGATCTTGACCCTGCTGAGTTGGTGAACCATGCAGATGAGATGTTGCTAAGCATCCAGTCTCCCTCTGCCAACATAAAGGCCATGTGGGAAAACTGTGCAGGGGCAGATGCTATAGTTTACTGCCATAGTCAGCTCTCCTGCAGTGCATGTTTCAGTGAGTGTATGTGTGCGTGTCCCTCCTTCTCTGTCCTTCTTTTGCCCTCCCCTCAGTATTTTCCGGGCATTACTCCCCAGCTCTTGGGATTAAAGCGTGGTTTCCACAGGTCCTCAGTATGTGACAAATCTCTTGATGGAAACAAATTTCCCAAAGTCCTTTGAACTGTAAAATATTCTCAGAAGGGATTTTCCTTTCTATCTCTTCAGCTACCATCAGCAATATGCAGTACATTTTCCAAAGCATTTCCAGCAATATAGTAATTCAAAACTTTCTGACTGTATTATTTTACCATCGTAGTAAAGCGCACGTAGCAACAAAATAATTTACCTGCACAACTTTCCAAAGCATCTGCTGTTGCTAACAAAATTGAGATACAGCATAAAGCAAGATGAATAAATGTGCCCTAGGGAAGGAACTGTATGAAGCTCTCTACACCCACAGTGGAAATGGACAACTTCTGTCAGTGTGAGGAAGCAAAAGTGACAGATGAACATGTGGTGGGTCTCTCCTGCCACCAGTAATTTCATCAGGAAAGCAGTCTAGTGGGAGTCACCCTTACTTAAAAAAAGAAAAAGGAATTCATCATTTTTATCTTAATGGCAACATTATTAAACATTATTGTGGTTAAAAAAGGAAAAGAAAAAAATAAATCTTCAGTTGGGCTTCTGTAGACTCATCTTTTAGCACTGACAGGAAACAGTCAGAGAGAGCTCCATCACTGAAGATCTGGTGCTGTTTCTTCACTGACAGTGGCTTTAATAATGCAACAAATGGGATGGAGCCTTAAGTTGCTGCACATCCAGTAAAAGAGACTTATTGCTGTCATTTTCTTCTCAACTGAAGGCAACAAGATCATCCCTGCTCTCAAAGGACTGAGGCAGGTTCAGGGAGTAGGCTGATAACAAAACAAAACACAAAAAAAGGAGCAGAGGAAATTTCAAACTTGCATCATAACTTGTGGAACTTCTGAAATGAGTTAACATAATGATATAAAGAGTATCCAAGGGAATATTTTTTTTCCAGTAGTGAGCAGCCAGACAGATGATGGGATAATCTGAGCTGCAATTCTGCTGGAGTCCCATAAGAAATCTTCACCTAAGTCTTGGACATGCTGTCAAATCTTTTGTTTTCATTTGATGGAAAAATACATTCAGGGAGAAAAATCTTTTCATATTGCAAGTGTACTCAACAAATGATTTACAATAGATATTTTTGTTAATAATCATTTTGTTATTGTGATTTCAAATGTAATTTTAATAGTTGTGCTGTTAATTAAAATTCAGAACTTTTGGGGGTTTCTTTTTCCTTTTACACCATTGGAAAATAAAAAATACATATGTAAAACGCTGAAAACCTGTGGCTTTAAGATATTTTATATTGGCAAAAAATGTTACTCATTTGCTGTCCTCTCTCTAAACACATTGATCTTGGCATTAACTTTGATGCTAAAATCAATATCATTTGATCAATGCATCACCAGTGTAAGAATTTGAGATATATGTTATTTTAATTCGAATATATGGATTGTGCACTCTGGAAAAGATATAAACAACAACCCCCAAGATGTTGTCATGTGGGAAAAAAAAATTGATTTTCATTAATTTGATCTGCAGTAACAAAGCAGCGTTAATCCACTGGGATAAAACTAATTTATGTCCAGCATGGCCTATACCTCACATAGAAGGGAATTAGAACAACCAAACTCTTTCACAAAAGTTGGGGTTGAATGAAACTTGGCTTAGTGGCTATAAGGGCAGGAAGAAGAGAGAGAGCCAAGGCCATGCGACTGTTTGTGATACAAGATTTTATTATTATATATAGCAGCTTCTAAATTTGTTTTGACAGGTAGAACATTCGTGGGTCGACTGGTGCACTCCCTAGTGCCAGTAAGAGGCAGATAAGAGAGGGATGGCAAAAGTCCACAGTGTGCTCCACCAGAAAGCATTTGACCTACAGTATATCAGGTTTCAGCACCATTTCAGAATCGAATATTACATTAAACCTAACAGTACATCTTTAAGTCATTAAGTATAAAATGTAAGAGAAACGCTTTTTTTATTTGGAGATATAATTTCATGCCAGAATTGGCATGAAGTGGGAATTTTGGATCAAACTTTAAAATTTCTTTAGCCGCTGTTTGTTATTTTATTGTACAGAGGGAGGGAAGATGCTCCAGACTATGGGCCACACAAAAACCAGACGCCTAACACTTTCCATCTGTGCAGCAGTCACATCATCTGTGTGGCAGGAAATTGAATTAGATTATTTATTTAATCTTGTAATGGTTTCGAGGAAATGTTTGCATCCGTTTCTGCTATAAAGATAGAGCTGTGCATCAGTTTATAGATGCAGAGGAGGGAAATGTATCCCCAATTTTCTTGAGAAAAACTATCAGATGGATAGATAGGTCACTTTTTCTCCTTTATTTGATCTTGGAGAGGAGGCGAGAGACATCTTAAATGAGGGTGAGGTAAGTGCCTGGAGATGAGAGGTTGTAGCAGTAAGGGAAATTCAGTATTTTTAATCTGCTCACCCACCCAGGCTGTGACAGCAGGATTACAGCAGAGACATTATAAAAAAATGGCAATTATGACAGCACATAGCAACATACTGCCTTAAATTCAATTACCTTCTCTGGCACTTTTCAATTTTCTTCCATTAAGTGGATTAAGAAGAAACATGCTCTTCAAGTTTGGAAATGATTAAATGTCTGAGGAAAGATGTACTGGAGGCAAATCATTCCTGCTTATTATTAGCGTTTGCTGTTGAAATTCATGTTTCATGCATCAAATTGATTATGTTAAACAGCAGAGAAAGCAGACAAATGATCCATGTTGGGCTTGATACAGCTGATAGGTTTTGTTAATGATATTCCTTTGTTGTTTTTCTGGAGCTTTCATCCTGCTCATCTTTTCACTGTTGTAAGTTGCCTGTTTGTCAGTGTAAAAATGCACCTTAATAAAACCTTTAGTTTGGTATAAAATATAGGTGCTCATAGGTGATAGTTGACAGCAACGTGTGCAACAGGAAAAGGAATGCGACCGACAACGTTTTTGGCAAAAAAAAACTTTCTGAAGTGGTAAATCATATCTCCATCAAAGATGGAGAAATTTCACTCTCCTGAGAAAGTTTCTCATCATGCCATTTTCCACCATATTATTTTTCCAATTTCTCCCTCGGTAACTCTGTAACCCTCTGAGCTAGCCAAGTCTCTGAAATTTAGTTTATTTTAATACCACAACAGTTAATCTTTGGCTACAGCTCAAACATTTTATTGTAATAAATAACAGGATATTTTGAGCTTTGTTGTTCATATTTCTCATGTAATATAGTCTCCATTGATTTAGATGCTGAAAAGGAAGTAAAGGAGTAAAGCAGAACAATGTTTTCCTTTTTTTTGCTCCTTGTTTGTAATGTGACATTCGTTACAGGTCATGCCAACATCTGTGATGCTGTTTCGGCTGGTCATTCCCTCCTGTCCCTTTTCTCTTTCGGCAGAGGTTATCGGCCAATTATTTTACATTATCTGTCATCATCAGAAAGAGTGGATCCACCTGCAGTATTTGGTAGCAGTGTAGCTCTCCCACGCAGGCAGGGATCAATGTGCTCCTCGGCTTCCAGATGAAAGAGGCTGTCTTTGTTCTTGCCTGGAGCTCCAAACCTGTACTGTTAAATCATGATCTTCCCTCTGTCTCAGTTAGAGCCATGGTTTCTCTTACGATGAGTCACAACACAAAAAGGTCTCATCTCTACATGTGATGGGCAACACTCAATGCAGGCAATAAGCAATGTTTTCCCGCTTTAAGTCTTCTATATTAATCAAAGTTTTACTAAGAATAAGTAATGGTGCACAATTACTAATAACATATCATGTTTCATGGTGGTGAGTTACCATTCAGTATGCTGTTATTCATGCTTTCAGTTTTCTATCATCCTTATAAAAACAGTTAATAGTTAGCATGTTGTATATTTTGATGAGTATTAATATTGTGGTCCTTTCTTGCCAAACGGGAGCGGACAGTTAAGGTTTGATGAGTTCTGCTCATCACAGATGTAAAGACCAAATTTATCTCAGCATTTGTGTGGTGGGTTCATCCACAAAGCCTGCATGCCATTTTTTCACCATTCTGATTAACCCCAGTGACTGTTGTTTGTGAAAATATCTAGATATCAGCCAGTCAGAACTACATAGATGTTCTGACTCATAGATGTTGATGTGAACAATAACTGAAGCTGTTCATCTCTATCAAGATAGCCATCATTAAAATTAACTATGTCTGTGCAAAGATGAATTTGCTATTCAAGAAGATTCTTCCTTTGTCGCAAGAGAAGACAAAACCTGCAATATAGACAAAGTGCTACGGCCAGATTCAGCCAAGTGATAAAAAAATACATTTTTTTTAGTTTGTTTTTTGATGCTCTCTTTGCTGTTATTATATTCTAATTAGAAATACATATTTTCATCAGTTTGTAATACTATAAAAGTTTTGTGTGCTGTGTGGGGTCAGTTTATTCATGTACTTTACTTTCATAGTATCTCTAAAAACAATCAAACCCATACTTCATCCTTCATCCTTCATCCAAGTAAAGATTTTTTTAAAATTGAGCACAGCAGCATTTGCTAGTTCAAACAGAGTTTGGTCATATGCATTGTGTGTGTCGTATGGTGACAAATTTTGGTTTTTATAAATTGCAAGTGAAGTACCTGCATGTCAGGCTTCAACTGACTCAGCATCACACGCATGGAACCTTCTTGCCTTCTGTATCCTCTGTCTCTTGGCACAACTGTCTTTAAGCATGCTAAAGTGACTCATTTTGAGATATATCTACACTGAACACAGTAGCCTTCCTTGATTAAACAGGGTGATTGTAGTTTTAAATACAGTGTGGTATTTTGCAAAATATCTGAGATATTTGCTACACTACTTTTGTGTGGTTGTGCGGATTGTGTGAAGTATTTTGAAATACTGTCTTGTTTTTCATTGCTGCCTCATAAAATTGGTTATTTATTTATTTTCTTTGTAATCCTCTTGTTATTAATTTTCAGCAGAGAAAAGGTTAACAGACATAAACATCTGCATGTCACATTGATGACCTGCAACACATGACAAAGCACAACCACAACCAAGACAGAACAAAGCCAAAAGCCAAAAAGACGGAATACCACATAGGTAGGGGGATTATATACATATATAACCATCTAATTACTGTACAGTATATGCTAAATAATAATGAGGGACCCCGTATTTTACATCAATATCTTCCATAGGTATCAACCTGCAAAACAGTCTCTCAGGGGAAGAAATCTTGGCCATTTCATCAGACCACTCCCATCTCCTTTAGTTTTCTAATGTTGCAATATTATTCTGCATTCAGTAATAAGTGCTATTCTACAACATGAGATCTGATGGACATTTAGACCACTTCCTTTTGGAAGTACACCTAATACAACAAAGTATTGGTTGTTGTATCAGTGTAGATGACAACACTGTATTAATAAAAGAGTCCTTGCCGTGTCATTTTTCTTGGGATCCAATAAACCTTATTCCAATCCAATCCAACTTTATTTATAAAGCACTTTAAAAACAACAACAGCTGAGGCAAAGTGCTGTACATTAGAGAAGAATAAGATAAACTACTGAAACATACTAAAAGATAGACAAAACGTAAAACACTGTTGATTGTACTTATGTACACATATATACAGTACATCCGTGCAGCAGATGAAATGGGCTATATACACATACATATGCACAGACATGCATAAGAAACATACATACCTACATACACAGTGCATACATATGCATAATATATATACATATATATATACACTCACACATACTCTCTCTCTCTCTCTCTCTCTTATTGATAAATTTATAATTAATCAAATGTGTCAGAATTTTCCTTGCTACTTTAAACCAGGTTCTAATAACCCAAACTGACTATAAGGTGGAATTTTCTAAGGCATAGATACATTGTTTGTTTTACCTTTCTTGAGACTCATAGTGTTGTTTTCTTTGTAAAATGTATGCCCATTATCTTGTATGTCGATTGTTTTTTTTCGTTTGTTTTTTTAGATAAACATCCAGTAGACAAGTTTTTGCACATTATGTGACATAATTTGAATATATATGTGTACGTTCTGTATGTTCAGGAGATTTACCACTGGTTTTAGGTTTCCTGGCATCCAGAGGGAAAACAGTTTGAGGAGTTTAACAAAAAAATGGGTATTGTGTCATACTGTCATATTTCCGATACAACAAAAGGGTGTGGTATTCATGTGTGCTGTTTCTTTTGTTTGAATTATTTTGGGGGGAAACATTGAAAAAACGCGCTTGAAGACTATTATGTAATACCACTTTTGGTCGGGTGGGTGCGCTATATTTTTTGCAAAAGGCGATCGAACAACTTCCTGTCGCCGTAGCATCCCGGAAGATTTACCTTTCTCCTCCTGACACGTAGCAGCCGCAACCAAGTTGGCAGCGCTCTAGTCGGCACAGTCAACGTCACAGGTAATTTTTTTGCTTTTGTGATGCTTTCATGTCTTACTGTTGATGACTTTTGCATGAAAAGGGCGAATGCAACGTTAAACCCATATGCGTGACAGGTTTTCACCACTATAGACACATCTGTTGTACTGCTAGCCTTAGCTAAACACTTAGCAGCGGAGTTAACGGTACATTAGCCTCCCAAAGATGAGCCTTTTTGCTGGATTTTTGACCAGAATATTTATCACCGTGCGTGTCGTGTCATTTGATAGTTTACAGAGTTCTTAAAAATACGATGGTGGCGTTGGTTTTCACGGTGCCGTGTGTGGAGTAAAAACGCGTTAGCCTCCTTGGCTCTCAGATGTGGTAGTGTAATATAGCTGGGTGGCGGCTGTTACACAGCTCTAACATTGTAAACATGAACGATGTGGGAATGTTTACAAAAGACAATGTTAGGGAAGCTACCAGTTTGTGATTACAACCTAAGTTGTCACCTACTGTGTCAAGACTTGTCTACTATATACTGCAGGATTTTACTAGTTGGACATGTTAGCTGCAACTAACATACATTATATGTTATATTTTTTTAGAAATGTAAATATTTACACACTGGTACTTTTCTCGTCATATCAAACATAATGACAATTAAAAATAGTCACTGTGCCATGTGCTTTACTTTGAGTACATTACAGACGTTTCCCAACCATCTTATATTATAGGCTTTTGTGACTATGAGATGAAATGATATATAAAAGTGTTGAAGAAAGGGAAGAAAAAAGCTGATTAATACCAGCAAACTCTGTCTGTCTAGAAAGGGATTCCGGAAAGAGGAAAGGTCCTGCACTATGTGTGATCCAAGACTAACTTCACATTAAACTGAACAACACAACCTGAAGCTCAAACAATACATTTTAACAGACTTGTCTTAGTGAGATTCATAAACCTAACTGAATTTAAGATTAGTCATCTTGTACTGATTGATTTTAAAGCTACGTAACATGTACACTGCATGCTTTAACAGGAAAGATAGGTTTAAAGGATGTAATTTGCATATGTTATAGAAAATGAGATCCTTGCAGTGCAGACCTAAATAAAAATCCTAGCTGATCAGGTGTTTTCTTATTCCTGCCAGACGGAGAGATGTCGGGGTTTGACAACTTCAACACAGACTTTTACCAGTCAAGCTACAGTGTAGATGACCAAAACCAGGCTAGCTATGGCTACACCAACACTGAAAACCCCTATAACAAGTAAGTGAAAAGGTCTCTTCTTACCAAATTCTACTCAGCTAGTTAAGAGCTGTTTTAGCTGCATTAACACTTTAAAGTGTTAAAGTCAGTTTAAACATTATATTTAAATGAATTTTTGTTTAAAAAAAGAATAGTGCTTCAAAATGTCAAAATTTACTGAAAACCATCATTCAGGAAACAGGCATTTTTAAAGTAGATGCGCAGTCCATCAGTCAGTCAAAAAAAGTCTTGATCATTGAATATTGTGAATATGTCTCTTCCAGGCCATACGGTCAGTATGACTACTCCCAGCCCATGGGCTATTCTGCTCCAGGCATGATGCAGCCTCAGCAGCCGTACACAGGACAGATCTTTCAGCCCACACAGACCTACACCCCATCTCCATCACAGTCCATGTATAGTAGCAGCTTCGATGATGAGCCACCGCTGCTAGAAGGTAAGTTGCAGTATGCAGTAACTCTTCAGCACTTACAGTGCCACTTTCCCTGACTTTGCTCATGCATTACTATATTTAAGGTTGATTTTCATATTGCTACTACTACTCTAATAAGTATGTTTTGTTACTAATCTATTAAGTCAGATATGACCACAGCTGTACACTTACTCTCTAATCACACCCATGAGCAAATGTGTTAAGTGGTGCAGGGAAAAAAGCTAATATAAATTGAAATTTCAAGGTGCACATTACAACTGTGGCACCATGCAGCTGCACCCATCAGCCACAACATTAAGGCCGGTATTAAGCTGGTATTTGCTCACTCTGAACCATCAATAATGGGACGTGAAGCTTATTTATTTAACTTTAGTTATTATGCATATATTTATGGATTGAATCACTCAAAAGTAATTGGGTCTGTAGCAACAGTAAAACCAAACACCATTTTAATGATATAGCTGAATTTATGTCAGTAAATTAATGGGTTGCAGGAAATGTGAAGACCATGAAAATGTTGACATTTTTCAGGTTTCTTTGTAATTGAGGGATCAAAGGCACAGCTCTTTGTGATTTTTTTATGCTTGATTTTACTAAAGTCCTACTGTCCAACATATTTATTAATGTGTATTATTCCTTCTTGTAGAACTAGGAATCAACTTTGACCACATCTGGCAGAAGACTCTGACAGTGCTTCATCCACTGAAAGCAGCAGATGGCAGCATCATGAATGAGACAGACCTGGCTGGCCCCATGGTCTTCTGTTTGGCCTTTGGAGCAACACTCCTTCTGGTAAAATCATCTAGATTGATACTTCTTGTGATACATTCATACCAGACTTGTTTAGTCTGGTTGAACCGAACCCTGGAGCATTTATGCTCCAGATGCAGTTTTAGTCCTGCATTTGGTCCTGTGTGTATTCAGTCTGAAGCCTCTGATGCAAACCAATAGACCAGACACTGGTTCACTTGAAAGAGGTGATCTCGGACCATTTGCAAGTGTACTCTGGAGCGGTTCATCACTGGTGTGAACTTTATCTGCACTCTTCACTGGAAGCATAGTACTGTAAGCCACTCCACCATGCCCACCCATCAGCCAACTGCTGGCCTTCGGGATGCTGCTCATCAGCTGCAAGGCAGATGAACATTTACCTGCTGATGCTCCATGATGTATATATTGCGAGGGATTTGTCTTTTTACCAGCCTACATATCTGACCAAAAACTGAGCAGTATTTCTCTCCACATAACTTACGTTTTAAGTCTAAAGTGTGTTTGAGATTTGTCTTTGTTTTGTTTTCCAGCTGGGTTGATTCATTTTCACAATGTGAAGTGGACTATTAGTTGTGAACACACTCTTAAAAACACAAATTGATTCCTCCACTGTTACACACAATATACTATGTTTTGTCCACCATCTTGTGCAGTTGTCATGTAGATGCGTCTAATTCCATATACTCTATATGTGACTTTTTTTTTCCATTTACAGTCAGGTAAGATCCAGTTTGGCTATGTATACGGCATCAGTGCAATCGGCTGCCTTGGTATGTACTGTCTACTCAACCTAATGAGTATGACTGGCGTCTCCTTTGGCTGTGTGGCCAGTGTTCTGGGTTACTGTCTCCTCCCCATGATCCTCCTCTCCAGCTTTGGAGTCCTCTTCTCTTTACAGTGAGTTGGAAAACATTTGCAGATGTCAATATAACGTCTAATTCAAGCACAAAAAAGACAGTTCTCTTAATTTTTGTGTGATGCAGTGGAAGCCTGGGTCCACACTGGATGTGTGTGTAGCGTTTGACAGCTGTGTCGCTCATCTGCTGCAGCTCGCACTGCACTGTTTTTCCACACAGAAAGCACGTCTGCTGTGCATCTGCTGCAGGGCCTCTGCTATCTTTTACATATGGATTAAAAGTCAATTTTCGCGACTCTAAATACTCCTCTGTGTGCAACTAAATACCAGTACTCTTCAGCATGAAACAGTCCTTCTTATAGTTCATATTTCATAATGTATATATTAAAATATTTTACAAAATTCAAATGAGAACTAAAGAACTGAAATAGGGTAAAGAATCTGTTGTGTTTGACATGCAACAGATATAGATCTTGAAACTGGCGAAAGATATTTTTCACGTTCTATTTTTGCCGTGAGACGGGCTCGGCTTGTGCAAAAAAATAGGCGGGACTTCTGTTCCCAAAACAGAGCCACATGTCTCATGTGGGCAGAGTGGCTGTGAAAAGTGAGATGTTCTTTGACGCAGACATGCCGCACACACATCGGCTGTGCACCCAGCCTTATTTCTTGTACATGTGTACATTTAATAAAAATGAATAAACTTTAAATGAACAAGCTAATTTCCAGCTTAATTTTTTTGTCCTCTCTAGGGGCATGATGGGAATTATTCTTACAGCAGCAATCATTGGCTGGTGCAGCTTCTCAGCCTCAAAGATCTTCATCTCAGCATTGGCCATGGATGGGCAGCAGCTGCTGGTGGCCTATCCCTGCGCTCTTCTATATGGGGTCTTTGCACTCATCTCTGTCTTCTAAAAAAAATGATGGTTTAAAAGTAACTGCTCTCCAGCTTCTGTAATATCAGTCTAATTACCATCAGTTTAATTAGTATAATTATTGGCTAATTGCATTGTTATTACAGAAATATAGGAGCTGTCATCCTAAATGACAGCAAAGTTGTTGTTTTTTTTCTGTTTTATAAGCCTCCACCTCTCACGATGGTCCAGCTTAACCATCTGCAGGCTGGAGTATATCGTCTCACCTGTGCTTACTTTATGCTAGTTCCTCTCACGAATCTTAAAGGAGAGGGCTGTCAATAAACCTGGTGGGAAAAAAAACACTTTTGGACTACACTGGGCCTTAAACAGCCTGTTACAGTTCAGTTATTTTAAGGACATATATGAGAAGGAATTGAGTGCATACTTCACACATTGGACACCCAGAGATTTATTCAATTTCCGACAAGATTCTCAGTTTCCAAGGACGACTGATGATGACACCCCACAGCAATTTGATGACAGTGGAAACACCATGCGTAACAATTTTTGCAAAAGCTCTTGTGAACCAGTTCTGGCAGGCATCCAAAAATTCTACAGCTGCAAGGCTAAGGGAAGGAGCCACTTTCATTACGCACAGATTACAGCAGCTTGCTCTTCATGTCCACTTTTTCTCTAGGACTGAGAAGCCACAAATCCCATCCTGTGCTCATCACAGCAGTGACCTGATCTTTGATGTAACATCAGCAGCTCTGCTTTGTCCTCTCATGTGTTGTTATTTTCTCTTGAGGTCCAGTTGAGTTTTGATGCCTTTCAGAAAGACAGAAATACAAATTGCACACAAAACTTGCTGTAATTCTCAAAACAAAACACATTTGATAAGATATCTGGAATGAATAATTTGAGAGATACTGCCTGGCTACAGACATATAGGATGTTGCTTTAGGTTGCATCTCTTAGATTTATTGTATGTTTTGATGTGTCATCTTTTGCTCATGTCTTCTAATGTACATTAAAGTTGTCTTTGAATGTTTTTTGTTCAAGCAGATAATTGTAAGAGGTGGCATAACCTTTTAAAGGGATTTTATTTGACCCCCTGCATCTGTAGCTCTCGCTGTGTGGTAGAAGAAAGGCTTGCAGGTGGAAGTTGGCATGTGACATAATGACAGTTTCAACAACCTGACAAGATCCTGTCACAGCTTTTGTTGTTTTTTGTTGTGGTTTATTTTGCATGAAAATGTGAATTATGTCTACATGTTTGCACAGTCAGCACTACAGTTTTGTTCTTAAAACAATGGCTGCAGTCACTCTTCTACATACACTCACGTGTCCTCAGGATGGCTTGCCCAAATGCTTTAAGCTTCATATTTTTTCATCAGTATTGACTGATCAATTGAATATTTACTTTATTACTGTGCCACGTATATAAAATTTGCCCAGCCTGAATGGGCTTATTTAAAGATTCTGACCATTAAGCAGGGGAAGAACATACGTTCATGATGTTTTACCAGGCTTTAAAAAATTATGTAAAATAATAACGTCAAACTTAAATAACACAACATTTATGGTTTCTGAAATGGAAATTCATTAGAGGTGTTTTTCAATCATAATGAGGGCAACACATGCCAACATCTGCCAAATTCAAGGAAAAGGATTTTAGTTTTAGTACATTTACATTTTAGTAAATGTTTTAAAAAAAAATAGACCTCTTGACTCCTTAACTAGTTTGTTGTAAAAAGGTTCAGCTCAGTAAAAATTCTCACTAAGAATATATGTTTTTCAGTATTTTTGCCGTTTTTCTGCAAAACGATTAAAACTAGCACAGAACACAGGCTAAGTATTTCACGGGCTATCTCAAAAATTGTGTCATTTGTTGAAAATCCCCCTTTAATTGTTTGATCATTACTGATGTCGCCAAAATTATAGACTCATCGAAATGTGATCAGGGAACTAAAATCTATTGTCTTTGCCAGAATGGAAAGTACAACTCTTAATGGTACTGATCAGTCAGTTTGTTATAGAAAAGCATTGACTGACACAGTTTACAAAATAATGAACAGAAGAATGAAGAGAAAGAATGTTTTTGTTTTTGTTAGGGTAAGAAGAGAATCCTCTATTTGTTCTTCTTCCGGCTGTTTTTTTGTCTTTGCTCTAGCATACACAAAATACACAGGAGGTCTCCCTACATGGACGATAACCCAGTTAGGAAGGAAAAATAGTTAAATAATTACAATTGAGTGCTTTTTCAGTTCCCTCAGACTCGACATCAAAGAGTTGCTTTGCATTTTAAGCAAACCTGGGAGCATTTGACTCTCAAAAGGCCACACATTCATACAGTCTGGAGCTCAACTCCTGTGTCTGCAGTTTGTTTTGTATTAAAATTTAAAAGAAGGTAAAAGTCAACCAATATTTTAGTGTTGTGTGACTTATAACAGTGTGCCGTGTTACACAGGGATGTCTTTGGTTTCTCTTTGAATAAAACATTGGCGGCATATGTTGCTGTGTCTTCTCAGTTCTGCAGATTCTGCAGATGTCTGGAACAGCTGATAAAAGGGAGCAGATTATTGACATTCTTTCATCCTTTATGGACAGTGTCTGCTTCCAGTCAGTTTACTCAATAAGCTTGTCAGGTTTCAATGTCTTGCATCTGTATTCATTCAGAGTCAGCTCACCTGTTCCCACTTGAATCGACAGAGAATGAATTAATTCCAGAATGCCACATCGTCCCTTTATTATTCTCCCCACCACACGACTCTCTAAACCAGAGGTCTTAAACTTGCAGCCCTCCAGTCGATTTTATGTGGCCCACCACTGTATTAAGTTATAATATACTTCCCTATACTGTGTATAACTGTAATAATTTTATTCCTGTATGCTTTTTTAATTCATAGATTTATCATAAATATATTTCTATTGTAAACTATATTGTGTTCCATATCAATACAAACACATTTGTATTGAAATTCCGTGAAATATCATCATAAATATTGTAATTGAGATATCATAATAGAATATGGTGATATAATTTTCAGCTCATATTGTCCACCCCAACTGGACAGTTGCTTTTTCCCAAAATTTTTGACTTTTCCCACTTGACCAGCCCCCTACTGTCCAGATTTGATGCTCTGTTGCCCCCAGGTCATTTGAGTTTGAGACCTTGCTCTAAACCAAGAGATTCCCACCAGTGTGTGCTGATGTGAGAAAAACATTGCAGGTTAAACATGATAAAAATGGGACAATGTTCCTAATTTTCAGCTTTTAATATTGTTTCTTAAACTGCTCTAAAATGCATCCTCACTGAAAAGTCATCTGTCCTTGTGTAAACAAAGATGTAATCTAAGCCAATATTAATTTATATAAATATTACAAAATAGGAAGTGAGTGGGGTTTGTGTTTGTCTTCAATGTATCATACAATATGTGTGTGTATCAATGTATGATACACTAACTTGGCCTTACACACGTGAACAAACTATAAGACAATAAACATATTAGTTACAGCATTATTACAGATTTTGATCTGGTTAATTGGTTCCACAGATTTTGCTTTATTTTACTGTATTATAATTTCATGGGGATTATATAGTTTCAGGATATGCTGAATGTGTTTTTGTAAGCCAGGCTTTCACATCTGCACAGCCTTTTTCCTACAGTGTTTTGAATTCTTTATTTGCAATCAACATAGCTGAGTTTAATGGATTTGACAGTGCACATCCTTCCATTTATAACAGACTATGAGTCAGCAAGTGAAACATGTGAAAATAGGAAATGAAGACTCAAGAGCGGAAACCTGAAGCTAGAAGAGATTAACTGGTTGACTGATTTTTACTTCTCTTCTCACATGGAGTATTTTTTTAAGTTTTCATTTATTTGCTTATTTTGCAAAGGGTGGCTTGTGAAATGCCTCAGCAGGCGCTACCATCCATAGGCTGTTATAAACAGGAAGAGAAGACTCAACTCTTGCTACTTCCTGTTTTTCTTCACCTAAAAAAATCTACACCCATGTACCTCTAGATGGCAGTGTTGAGTAAGCCTATATATCATCTGTCCTCTGGTTTTTGCCATGTTCCTTACCCTGGTGTATCCAACTGAAATGACTAAATCCAACCCTGAGTTTTATTCCTTCAAAAATGTATTATCGGGGAAATATGTGGCTCACGCTGGATTGGATTAGAGTGTGTGACTTTGACTGTGTTTCATTTTGGTTTGGATACACATTTGATTGCAACATCTTCCACAAGCTGGTTTTGAAATCGCTGACTTGTTGACTGGTGTCAGGCCTGTGTTCTGTTACAAGTCCTGCTATTTTGTATATTTTATGTTTCCACTCTTTGTAAATTAGATGTTTTGTTTGTAATCTGCTCTTATAGGGTGCGATAGGGGATGGGGGCGTCACTTGCTGCACAAACTTTAAAGGCCTTCAAAGCAAATTCTGTTTGTGATGTTTGGCTATATAAATAAAAATGACTTGACACGAGTTGACAGGCCCCCATACCATGGTGTTATCAAATGAGGGATAATCTCTCACCCATCTGTCCGGCCTGAGCCACACTCTGTTCTGCCTGTCTGACTTAGCAGCATCTCATGATGACATTGTCTCCTGCTCTGCTTGGAAAAAATACAAGGAGTTAGAGAAGCTCTGGTGATCAAGGCAAACAGGCTCAGAGAAGGACAGACACTTAACCTTGTGTTGTTCTGGTTTTCTTCTATTAGTGACTCATTAATTTTAATTATGGAGGACTTTTCTTGTCTATTATATCTGTTTGGAAGCATTGTGAATCATCCCTCATTTGATTCTCTCTTCACTTTCTTTTTGAAAAGGTGCAGCAGTGTTGAGTAAACTCCATCCCTGTGCATTCTTCTCCCGTAAGTTGTTATCAGCTGAAAGAAATTATGATATTGGAAATCATGAACTGTGGGCTGCGGTGGGTGCGTTGCAGGAGTGGAGACACTGGTTGGGGCGGCGTGAGCAACCCTTCATCTCGACTGACCATAGGAAATTGTCCTACCTGCACACAGCCAAATGGCTCAACTCCCACCAGACCCCCTGGGCCGCTTCATTTTCACCTATCCTATCCCATCACCCGGTTCCAGGAACATGAATAAACGACTCAGTCCACCAGAAGGTGGTCGATCAGCCCATCTTGCAAGCTTTCTGTCTCATCGGTGCCACTACCTGGGACATCGAAAGGGTGGTACATGAGGCCCAGTGAACAGAACCTGATCCAGGTCTTTTTGTCCCTACTACTGTCTGTTCCCAGATTCTCCAGTGGGGGCACTCTAAGCTGGCCTGTCATCCCGGGGTTTTGCAGACCCTTTCACGTCCTCCAGGAACAGTTCTGGTGGCATGCCATGGCTGGGGATGTTAGGGAGTTTGTCATCGCCTGCACCACCTGTGCTTGATAGAAGGCCTTTCACTGTCCCCCTGCTGGTCATTTTCGTCCCTTGCCCATTCCTAGCCACCCTTGGTCACACATCGCCATAGGCTTTTTCAGCTTCCTTCTAATAGACTCACTGTCATTCTTACCATTATGGGCAGATTCTCAAAGTGTGTACCCCTTCCTAAGCTCCCCTCAGTCTAAGAGACTGCTGACTCCATGATCACCCACGTGTTTCCGATACATGGAACACTTGAGGACATTGTTTCTGACAGGAGTCCTCAGTTCTCCTCCCAGGTTTGGCAGACCTTCTGTAAAATGGACAAACGGAGAGGGCCAACCAGGACCTGGAGTCGGCTCTGCGCTGTGTGGTAGCTCAACACCCTGCATCTTGTAGCACTCATCTCCCTGGGATCGAGTACGAACACAATTACCTGACTTACTCCTCCACCAGGATAAGCTATGGGTTCCAGCCCTCACTGTTCTCTGAACAGGAGGAGGAGGTCGCTGTCCCTCCCATACAGGCCCATCTTCAGAGTCCTGAGCTCTGCCATACAAGTCAGGCTTGAATAAATCCTTTCATTATTTTTTCTACAGTTTGGACTTCAGCTGTCTCGGGTTCAGTTTAGTAAAAGACACAGATCATCACATGAATGTAAATATGTATTACTTTTGTGGGACTAAGCTTCTTGTAGGTGCAATGATGCTATCACCTCAGTCTATTTAAAAAATGAAGTACCGTGATGTGTCTTGTTTTGTAAAAGCTGAGCCAGGTCTTTCTGTTTTTAAAGGGTGGAAAGCCGCAGGTGTTGCTGGATTGGGTAACAGATGTGGCCTGTGTTTGTGAAGAGAGGCGCTCCAAAACATCCTAACAGGGTGTTAACTTCACTGAGGGAGCAGACGAGTGACAGGTGGAAATGTAACGATTGCTATTCAGCAAAGCAGTACTGCCTTTTAATGCATCTGTAAAGCCAACAGCACATGAATATTCACTGAGCAACTGTTAGCACAGCACTGAGTGTGATTTGCTCCTGCATTTCATTAGGTTAATTGTCCCCTCTTGTGGCTCTGTGGACTCTTCTAACAGTTGATTCAGAACTCGATGAACTAACGCAAACACTGAAAGGGAGAAGCAGAGTCCAGCTGAGGAGAAATGAGTAGGAGTGTATTTGTGTGTGTACCTGGTATTCCTTATGTTGTGGGGACCTAAATCTGTTTATACAGTCACATTATGGGACGTGTCTTCCTTATGGCGACAAAAATCAAGTTCCAATTACTACTTTTTAAGGATGAAAACCCGTTTTAAAGTTAGGGTGGTGTTAAGTTTTTGGTCAGGGTTAGGATTAGGGCACTAGTAATTATGGTTAAGGTTAGTGTAAGTCAATACAATGTCCTCTGAAGTCAAGGAAACCAGTGTGTGGTCTTGTATTTGTGGCTTTCTGAGGACAAAAATCATATAAACCATATAGCGAGGGCATTTTGGCTGGTGTTCATATCGTTAAATGGCTTTTGGGGGGTTAAGATCTAAGTTAGGGTTAGGGTCAGGGTTAGGCATCTAGTTTTGATGGTTAAGGTTATGGTAAGGGGTTAGGGAATGCCTAATGTCTGTGAAGGTCCTCACTGCGAATGCTGCACAAATGTGTGTTTGTTTACAGGTGTTTGTTACCTCTGTAGGACCTTTTCTACCATAAACACTGACCTCGTCAGAACCAGCAGTCCTCAAAGAGACTATTTCTGAGGAATTGGTTAAGTTTAAGGCTGACATTTGAATGCAATGCAGTCAATGCAGTGTCCTTAAAAAGAAAACAGTGCATATTATGTATTCATGAATAGTCTTTAAATTATTGCATGCTGTGCGAGCTTTAAAGTTTGTTCTATGTGTATGTATATCGAGTATATTTTACTAATGTTAATGCATATAGCAAAAAAATACAGTACAAAGCTGCATAGCAACTGGTCTCCTCTCTCAGTCTTTCCCTCTTTCCCTCCACTTTACTTATCTCCCCCATATCTCTCTTTGCTGTCCAGAGGCAGACAACAATCCACCCACAACCTGGTTTTGCTTCCTGTTAAAACAGAGGTTGTTTTCTCTCCAGTGTCAACAAGGGCTTCCTCATTGAATGGAAATCAGTCATATTAATGAGGTCTGCACCGTTTTATGTAAAGTGACTTGAGTTAATTTATGCTTACATTTGGCGCTATACACATAAAACAGATTTAATTATTCATCTTCAGTGGGTTCATCTGATTATTCAAAGTAGTGTGCAAAGGCAAAACCATGACTAATATGCCAAAATTTTTTGGCAGACACAAATTCACATGTAAACAAAAAGGCGTGTGACAGCTATAGATTAGATCATCAAACTTCAAAAGTCAGACCACAAATTGAATATTGCCCACAGGCCTTTTCACAGCAGACAGTTCAGCATGTCCTAGCAAGAAAAATGCAGGTGTAACTATTTCATTAATGCTTGAGTTCAGTTTAGTTGTTCCAAGCCAGGAGCAGGTTGACAAGTAATAAGTGCATGTGTGCAACTTTTTCCCCTATATTCTCCTCACTGTCTAAGCGAGTAATATGAAATGTTCAAGAACTCACTCCATTCCACTTTTTTAAAAGGAGATGTATTTTCTCTATTTGACTCCTTATGCTGCTGAGAGACATCTACTCCAGTTTGGGAGAGAAGACACTCCCTCAGTCGATTTCCAAACTACCATCTTTAATTTCTAGTGTGTAGTCACTCAATGATATAATGTCGACTCAGTATAAGGGGAAATGGGAAATATCTTCATTTAAATCTAATAAACCTCTGTTTTCTATTTTAATTACTTCAGGAAAGTTATTGGGAAATGAAAATAGCTACAGTAACAATCTTTGCCCTGCTGTCAAATAGTGCACATATTATATTGCTCAGTGAACAGCACTTCAATTCAGTTCATTTCAGTTTTATTTGTACAGCACAATATAACACTATATTATCTCAAGTTACTGTATATAGTAAGGTAGAGACCTTTACAATATTATAGCGAGAAGACAAATGCAACAGTTCACAAAGTGAGCAAGTACTAGGCATCAGTGGAGAGGAAAAAAAAAACTTCTTTTTCAACAGGAAGGAATCTCTGACTGAACCGGACTCAAATCTGCCTCGACTGGTTGAGATGAAAGAAAAAAAAATGGGGTGCAGATGAGATGTGGGGGACAGAAAGGGAAAGACGAAGGTTATGTAGAGACAGAAGAGAGAGAGACCGTTGTAACTGTAAATGTAAGTTTTGTACATCATTGTACAAGACCTCAGTGTATATGAATATATAATTTAAATGCATTATTTTTACCAGTATAAAGGTAAATGGTAAAATGGTGATAGGTGATAAAATGCTAAAAGGTTTTTCAGCCAACAGATTAGGGTTAAGCTGTTTCGTTTCCTCATTATCGTCCTCTTTAATTGCTCTGTCCACGCAGACACTGAGCCTCCATGTCTTCAGCCACACGTGGATGTCACACAGCTTAACAGCACATTCTTTTCAGGGTATTTAAATGTGTGTCTTTTAGGTCTTCTTTTTTATGCTTTATTCTTGTTTTCCTGTATGCTCCTCTATTTATTGCTGTGTTTTGGTTGGTTGTTGGAGTATATGAGCAGATATGGCATGTTCTACAGCAGTGGTTGTCAAACCTTTTATACCAAGTACCGCCTGAGAAAATATTGAGCTCTCAAAGTAACACCATTATCAGCAACATTAAAATACAGTGGTGTAAACAGGCCGAGCAAAGTCAGCTACAGACTTTTCACTGCAGGAAATTATATTAAGATAGGGCGAGAGATAAGGTGACTCTAATTATTATTTTGTTGTTTCTTTAATTTTCTATGCACTCCAATCACATACCCTTGTATATAAAGTAGAACAGTATTTCTGATTTTCCTCCAAATACCACCAGAGAAAGCTCACGTACCACTGGTGGTACATGTACCACAGTTTGAGAACCATGGCTCTACAGTATGTGATACTGTAGCAAATGTGTGGTTTAAAGAGCTATTTAACATCCCTATAGGTTACTGTAGATAAATTCAGTCTGTCAAGTCTTGTGGTATATTGCTCAATTTGCTTGGGATTTGAAGTGTGCTGTGAACTTTGAGGGCATTTTTACAGAGGGTTTTCCTGCCTCCATGCCAGAGAAAAGAAATTCACTCATGTGATGCCCATGGAGGTCAGCAAGCCACTTTTGTCCTGAGATGCTGCACTGCTTCTTATATTATATCTTAAAAGAAACAACCTGCAAACTGTGTGATGATGCCTCTTCAGAAAGGCTTTGTAGATAAATTAGTTTCTGTCTTCCACAGTCCAGTTCATCATATCGGCTACTCTTCAGTTGATTGTTCTTGTTCTACTACAGGTAAAATATTTTTGCTGGGTTAAGCTTCTGCGTTGGTGTGGTGTTTGGCTTATGGTTATGTAGGTATTTGTGTTGGTTTCAATGAAAATAGCTCAGAGTGATCAAGGAATGAGGATGAGAATGAAGAACTTGTGACAAATAATGTTGAACTGTGGTTAAGAACATTCGGACTATGGATGGCAGCATCACACCTGAAAATGTACAGCCTGCCAAAAAAAAAAAAATATATATATATATATATATATATTAGAAGAAGTAGAATAAATAGGCAGAGTGCTAGATTGTTTATGTAAATAACACATTACGAAATGCGTTAATCAAATGTTATCACAATGTATTACAGGTTATTTACATCTATTTACATCACTTTCACATCTAAGGTCAAAGCCCAAATGTCAACTAACAACTATTCTGTGTTCACATGACACTTTTAAGATCATCTGTCTGATATCTGATAATATTTGCAATAAGAGCTGCAATATCTTTTCTGTCCACTAAACCAATTAGTGGCACTCATCTCGGGTCAAATTGTACATATCCTTCATAACAAATGTGTCCAACCTGGAGTAGGCATGGGTACATTCTCTCTGGCTGCATCCTAATGCCACATTAAAACACCTTGGGTGTAATTGATGCTAAATGACACCTCTTATTACTCTCCCAGATAAACAAGCTTCTCATTAGTGCAACAATTAACCAGGTAATGAAACCCTTGTCATAAATCAAAAAATAAAGAAGGGACATGTCAAGTTAAAATATAGCTCTTACAGGGACAACACTGCACAAAGGATGTATTGGGATTAGAATAAGGTTCTCTTATTTTGAAAAAGAGGTTTGTTTGCTTGAATGGTGAGATTTTTGTCGAGATGTGTGTGTCTCAATTGTTTCTATTTTTTCTTCTAATATAATAATTTCCAGCAGGCGGCACATGAAGAAGTGTAATGCTGCCCTCCACAGTTTTTCTGTGCCAATTTTGACATCCAGAGACAATCAACATGTCCCACTACCACTATGTGGTCAACTCAAAAGAGAACGGAAATGGCTGACTATGACAATTGGCTCCCATGCCCCTCCTCTTTGTCTTCTTCTTCTTGATATATCTGGTGGGCTGCACACTGAGAAGTGAAATGCTTTGTAAGTGTACGCTCTTTACAGCTCGAAGGTTCTTTGCAGACACTGGTGTGTTCTTTTGACAAAGAACATTTAAGTGTGTAATTTAATTCCATGGTTGCTGCCATAACCTGCTTACAAATCAAAGGAAGGAGAGGACTGCATCTGTCTCTATTAATTTCTCACAAAGCAGAAATTACTCACATTTGTGAAATGTCTCTCACCTCTAACCGTCATACACATTATTAAGTGCGTTAATGTGCCTACCTATCCTTTCTGTCAACTATTTTGTGTGTATACTGCTGGCTTTAAGTTTGACAGTGATGCATATTTTTGAAGATGGTGCCCAGAATCAGTCATCACCTTTAATTTAAAAAAGCAATCCAGTAGTTTCCAACACACTTTCTCCTTTAGCGCTCTGTTTTTGTTGCTTCGCGAAGTCGTGGGCTGCATTTGACAGAGAGCAGAAACAATTGTGTCTGGCTGAATAGAGTCGCTCAGATCATTTGGTCAAAAATCACTCAATATTCAACACAATATTCCACTATTTTTTTTTTGTCAAAGCTGAGTTTGTGTTTTCTATCTAAATTGGTATCAGCCAGCTTTTAAAATAATTTTTAAAAAGTTACTTACACCTGCTCCACCCGTTTGAATTTGTAAGCACCGCTAAATCACTATAAATGTTCAAACACGGCCTGTCGGCGAATGTTTTTGTGTGCTCACAGCTGTGTGTGTGTGTTCCTCTGTATGAACACGACCCTACACTAAGCCGTACCCTCAGTGCTGAGCATATACCGACCACTTAGCACATGATAGTTCGACCCCAAAAGGTCACAACACAGCCTGTATCCATGGTGATTGGTTTGCCAGTAAAAAAAAAAAAGAAAAAAGAAAAAAGAAAGAAATCAGGGCTGCAGACTAAATCAAATCACCACACATCTCTATTTAAAAACACACATAAAAACATGCACACAATGGCTATAAGGAAGGAAGGATGTTTGTAACAAAGGATGAGATGGAGAAGAATAACTCAAGAAGGAGACGCAGTGAGGCTGAAGGAAAGGTGTTTAAAGTGAACACTGCTGAAATCCTCTGCCTAGTCTTTATTTTTAGTCTCATGCTAAGCTGCAGAGTAGAATATGTTAGAAAAAATATGTATGTAGAATATGAATATGTTTGCTTCATATATGCATGCTTTTTTTTAGACTTTTGTAACTGGAAAGATATGTTAGCTGCTGTTCACCAATGTGCTTTTATCGTTTATGTTCCTCTTTTGGACCGCAGCGCCTGAATGTACTTCATTTGTGTGGATGAAAATGTTTGACCATTCTTTTCTAAATTTACACTTTGACATGATGATGATAACGGTAAAAGGGCTTTTGCTTTTAAAATATTAATTTTAGGATTTGGATTCACTCTTTGTCCTTCAAACTGGATAATGACATGTCTTCACTTTCCATTTTCTTTTGTTGTTGTTGTTGCAGATAAGTTTATAAGTAAAAGGGGTTTAACTGTCACCAGTTGTCAACACTTGGAAACAAGACCATGCTCTCTTCACTTGACCTGGATAACAATTGATTGCTCCACATCCCCTGGAGAAGATTACCTCTATCAATGTACAAGCTCACCTATATATACTCCAATCAAGGCAAAACACGGTAGGTTGCTCTGCACTTAAATTAGATTACACAGTAGTTGTTTTTATTTATTTTCATTTATTGAGATAGGTGTTTTTTTTAAAAGATGCAGTGGCTGTGAAAGTACCATAATCCTTTCACAGTGAAAGTGAGGATTTGTTACCTGATCCAGTTTCACACATTTTCTCTCTTGCACAAAAGAACAAGAGATGGATGAGTCTCTCTCTCTACCACTGGCCCTGTCTGTGAGTGAGTGAGTGAGTGAGTGAGTCATCCTGGTTAAGAGAACCTTTGTGTGTCACACATTTACTGCAACAACAACAGCTAAACACTAAACACAAAAAACAAGATAATCCAAAAATCACCAAATAATTGATAACGTGTTTCTTTAGTTTGGTGCAGAACTTGATATATTTGACATCTTATCTTAATTAAATGTACCTCCTCTTCCAGAAGAATTAGGAATATACTCAGAACTTCAGAACAGCTTCAGATAATGTCCTGCACAGTGCCATTGTGTTTGTAATTAAACAAGA
Source organism: Brachirus orientalis (assembly GCA_016785285.1). Taxonomy (NCBI): domain Eukaryota; kingdom Metazoa; phylum Chordata; class Actinopteri; order Pleuronectiformes; family Soleidae; genus Brachirus; species Brachirus orientalis. Next base: position 3,954,955 of record JAFBJR010000047.1, read on the forward strand.
ATAACTAGCCACTTGTTTAAAAATAAGCATTGTCTAAAAAAACTTAAGACAAGTAAAAAGAGCTGTCTTATAATATAATCATTATAACCATGATAATTCCTTAACTGGGGCAGTATATACAGTACTGGTCACTTATAAGATGTACAGTCAGGTCCATAAATATTAGAACATCGACACAATTCTAATCTTGAAATGAACTATAGACCTTTTATCTGCTCCTGGGAAAATGGGATAATGAGGGAATAACACACACCTGGCCATGGAAAAGCTGAGCAGCCAATTGTCCCATTACTTTTGGTCCCTTAAAAAGTGGCAGGCACATATACAAACTGTTATAATTCCTACACCATTCACCTGATTTGGATGTAAATACCCTCAAATTAAAGCTCAAAGTCTGCAGCTAAAGCACATCTTGTTCATTTTATTCAAATCCATCGTGGTGGTGTATAGAGCCTGTTATGTGATAGTCTCACGAGGAATCGTGGCAGCAGGTAGAGGATAAGAGTTATATTTAATTGTAGTCAACAGAGAAAAGAAAGGGAAACAAAACTAAACAAAACAGAATAAAGAGAATACAATTTAACACTTCAACTTAGTGTGCCCAGGCCTAGGTCTTAGACTGTCAGAATAGCGTTGGTAAGATCTTACAGTTGGACTCGTAGGCCCTTGGTCTTGATTCAATGATCAGAATGGGTATAGGTGTCTCTGGTCCAGAGATGGCGATGGAGGTGAATCCAGTGCGTGGCGCTCCTTCAGGGAAGTCCTCAGCAGGAGTGTAGTTGTGCTCCTTCAGGGAAAGGGCGTCTTCAGGGAAGTCCTCAGTGCTGGAGGGAAAACTGTTAGTGAGCAGTGAGTCCTAACAGCCCTGAAGGGTGAGTGTCCCTCTGGGGTGACCTGAGCCAGGAGCGGAGGGAGGACAGCTGAAACCACAGTCAAGTCTCAGTGACGTATCGGTGAAGTTTCTGATGGTGAATCATATGAAGTGTCTCTCCTCTCCTCGTCAGTTGGGCAACACGGTGGTACAGTAACTCTGGACGCTTTCCTCCTTTCAAGCTGAGTTGAGTGTCTTTCATCCAATAGACATCATTGATAGTTACATGAAAGTCAGGTTACAGTTCTTAGCCATTCAAAGTGATACAGAAATTAAAGTGATACATGTAATCATCTTAGTCATTCAAAGTTATATAGAAATCCGTCACAAGCCAAAAAGATTAGAATTTAGAATTGTGTCGATGGCCCAATATTAATGGACCTGACTGTATATAGGCCTAATGAACCTTAAAATCCCATGAGACATTAGGTGTGTTTGGATTCTGAACATGGATGGGCAAATTATTGAACCCTTATGATATACTGTACATGAAAAAGAATTTAGCACATTTAACACTTTTAAACCTTAATCTTAGTCTTTCTAGAACTGCAAATGCTCAAAATGTTCTATGAGGAAAGGAAACAAGGCTGACGTGAGACTCAGCTGAAAAGTTCATAGGCTGACTAAGACAAAGTTGCATGGCTTAAATTCAACCTTTTTGTGATACTAACTGCACTTTGACCTTCCAGATAAACCCATATTTAATAAATAATTTAGGACTTTGAATATGCTGTAAGTGCTAGAGACATTTTATGGACATGGGCACCAAACAAAAATGGACTGAAGATGACCTGAGGTGCGGATGTCCTGCTACACCCACCAACCAAGAAAACACTGATCTTATTCACCACATGTGATAGATGACAGAGCATCACCATGCCAATGCGATAAGCAGTGGCATGAGAACTCTGAAATGACAAGAATTAGAAATATTAATAAATAAATGTAATAAATAAGTCACAGTTTTGATTGTTCAAGTCAAATAATGCAATACCTTGCATCAAGTTTAACTCAACAGTCAATGTTCTTTCAAGCAATAGCTGGAAGGTAACTGCTGTATAATATAAATCAATGTTATACATCATAGGCAATATCTATACTCATATATACAGCGTGTGCACATACAAACACATGTGCCACACACATCATTTAATTTCTAACACGAGAAATTCAAATAAAGTTTTCTGGTTGAGGAGCAGAATAAAAAGGACACTCTGTCCTGGTCTTGAATTTAATATTGCCCCTGAAAAGCAGATGTTATATGCTATTTTGAGGAAACACAAATTACTTGTGCTTTCACTGGAAATGCCAGGATCAATATGTTTCTCATTTCTGATGCTAACTCTCACTGTCATCATGTTGACATTACTGGCATGGTACGTGAAACCAACTGTGTCTCCTGCTAAAATTTCTGCCTCTTCGTCCCATTGAAGGAAATGTCTCTTTCTTTCTTTCTTTGGCTGTATACACTATGTTACAATACCAGTGAAGTAGTTTGCTCATTGGAATGTAAACCGCTTCTTTACTTCAGTTAACATCCAATGAACCCTGAGTCTAAGAGCAGGTTTACAGCTTTTTCCTGAAGCAAATGCAATAGAGGAAATTGTATGCATATACCACTGACAGTATAAAGTTTTCTTCCTGTTTTAAACCAGGTCAAGGTCAAGCCACTTTGTGCTCTTCACTAATGTAACTGTGGCTTGGATTCAGTTAGTATGCAATAAGCACAAAGTCTGAGAATAAGAATGATTTCTAAGATGATTATCCTTCTGAGTAACCACAAAAACCACACTTAACATTTTTATCATCAGTGCAGAGAATTGTACTTGGAAGTAAAATGGTGGCTAATCAGGCTGTGGATGGTAAACCTATCACCCCTGCAGACTCTCTGTTGACAGCTAATGGGTGTTTTGTGAGGCTAATCTTCTAAAACTCATATGTCACGAAAAGATCATATTCCCTATTGAACTATTGAATCAAAAGGTCATTGTGGTCAGTGAATTAAAGCCCCGTGTCTTGTTCTCTCTGCAAAGCAGATTCTGATACTGACTGTAGGACGCTTTTCTTGCTCTTCATTTGGTCAGTTGAGAATTTACACATTACAAGATTTATTTTCCAGAAACTGTGTGGTTTTTGCTTTGACATACAGTAGATGTCACAATGAAACAGGGAAGTACTTTGTTGTTGACACTTTGTTTTTTTAAATGTAATTTATTGTACTGAAGGTGCACTGAAGCAGGAGTAAAGAATACAAATGTCTAGCATGTAAAGGCACATTTATGTAATTCCTGAAGTAATGCTTTAATTGCAAGGACCATGCAGTCTGTGCATTTAAAACAACATGCACATACAAAGAAGATGAAGCTTACCTTAGCAAGTATTATCTGATTTGCAAAAACCATAATTTTAAAGAAATATTTAATTCAGCCATACCTATAACCAATGCATTAATATTGTCTAGGTGCAGCAAAATCAATGTTGAGCTAAAATAGTTTGGACTGGACAGTCTCATATATAACACTGCATATTATAAAACTGATGCATCTTGTGTTTTTCCTCTAAAATATTGCAAGTAGTAGGATTTGTTGATTAAATGTAGTGGCATAGAAATAGAAAAAGACTGTAGAAAAACCAAAGAAATAGGATGCCTGAGATTGCCTGAACTGACATTGTATTTCCCTTTTTATGATTCACCACACCCATTTGGTCCTCCTGTAGCTCTGCAAAGACATTATTTAAGAATGCATGCTACTACAATTTAAACCAGATAAGGGAGATAGTCCCCTCCTATAGAGTATGTGAGCACATTATACATAAGTACATAACTCTGGAGTTGTCATTCAGATCTCCTGTCTGAAACTGACAGGGATGCAGCTATGTTTCAGTATAAAGGATGCACTGCATAAGACTATTCTGTTATACAATCTTTTGCATATACACACACACATGCTCACTGACCCACATATCAGACCAAGCAAGAACATATTTGTCTGTATTTGTCTGTCTGTATATAAATCCATCCTTGCTCTGTCATTTTCACTCCTTCCTACATTAGATATTTCCTGATCATTGTCTGAGTCAGGCTTCTTTCGGTCTCTAAGAAGAAATACCAAAGGGTGTGAACTGCCTGTTCACCTTTAAAAAGAAATCCTTCCTTCCTTTGTCTGCTTCCTATTCAAAAGAAACTCTTCCTTCCTCCCTGTGCTTTCTCCTTAACGCCTGAAATCATGACTCAGTTGTGTTACATGTCTATTTGCAGGACAGAGCGAATGTTCTAACACTAATATAGAAAAGGAAAAATACACATGTACTACACTATTATTGTTTAAGTTACATAAGCTTTAAGTAGATGTAGGTTTTTTCTTTCTTAGATTTCTTAGGTTTGTATGTTTTAGGTTTATGAGCTACCATTTTACAGGACAAGGAGCAAATTATTCCAATAGGAATATTGCCAAAATAACCAGCCTCAACCGCTCCATTCTCTGAACTGCAACATCACTGGTTCAAGTGTTACCTCACTCACTCTTTTTCAACCACTGTATTCTCCACATGAGGGGCGCTGGTGCCTAATCCCAGCTGACATAGGGTGAAAGGCAGTGTACACCCTGGACAGGTCACCAGTCCATCGCAGGGCCACATAGAGACAAACAACCATCCACTCTCACAGTCGCACCTACAGGCAATTTAGAGTATCCAATTGGCAGCCAGAAGCCAAAGAACTCAGAGAAAACACACACACACGGGGAGAACAAACCAGAGCTTCTTGGTGTAGAGGCAAGAGTGCTAATCACTGCACCAGCCAGGTGGCCTCAAATGTTGCCTTCATTTCAGAAAGGCATCATATCTCAAAAACACACATAGAATTGAAAGCATCATCTGTCATATTTTCACTGAAAATGTCAGTCCTCATTAACCCACTTTCCTACATAGTTGACTCACCATTCATTTCTTTTGGTCGTAATAGCAGAAATTCAGAGATATGATCTGCTAAAGAGCTGTTACCACATTTTCAGTGGAGTTGGAATGGTTGAGGAGAGGCCAAACTCTCAAAACACTTCATGGTGATAGGTGGCACTGACTGCTGTAGGTTGGTTATCTTTCCCATACCATGTTGTGGAATTATTTGGCAGTAGGATGATCATGGCTGGCTTGAAGTATGTGAGAAAAACTGGTTGGACCAGAGAAAATTTTTTTGGCCAGTTGAAAAGTGTAGACCTTGACTTTACAACCTCTGCTCCTGCTGTTGTGAATTTTTCTTGACTCCTTAAACACCAGAATTCTTTCCCCATCTCACTACATTGAGTGCGATATAGAAATTCTATGGAATGAGTCTTGTTTTGGATTCATCAGATAGGACTTTTAGTGTCATGAGCACCACAAATAAAATTCCTTTAAAACTCTGCATTTGGGTAGCAGCAGAGTTTTACTGTAAGAGACGTTTATCTCAAAATCTCATCTGATAAATCCAAATAGCTGCATGATCCACTTATCCATCTACCACTGGCTTAAGGGAGAATCTGCATTTGTGATTCAAATGGACAGACCTTTTAACTTGTATCTACAGTCAGACTGCCAAAACCAAAAAACCAAAAAACTTATAAATGATAGGGAGTGACATTTTGGGAAAGGGAGGACATTTTGACTGATCCTCACATCATGTCCCCTCCCCCCCCTAAAATGGCTTTTTGAGGCCTAAGACTTTAGGGTTAGGATTAGGCATTTAGTTGTGATAGTTAGGGTTGGGTAAGGGGCTAGGAAATGCATTATGCCTATGAATGTCCTTAATTGTTTGTGTATGTCTGAACACAGTATGTACCTCTCCTTGGGTCTAGCCATTAATTCCAATTAGAAAACTGACTCCATGATTTTGTTTATTTATATATTTAACTTCCAAAAATCAAGAACATATTTGAAACCCAAACGTTGGCCTCCATCTGGCAGCACAATAAAAGTGTGTGTATGTTATTGTAGTTAGTTTCCACATGTCATCTTCTCAGCATAACTCAGTGTAACCCACTACATCACACAAGCATAGGCCTATAACATGTTATTTCATCAATCCCAGTGGCACATATTTGCACACAAAGCACCACACGTCCAATGTTTTTTAATAATTTATTTATAAATAGGTTCGACCATCGCAATAGTGTTCCCTGTGATGTTTTGAGAACAGTGCCGTTTTCTCAGGCCCTGGGGAGCTCCTGCTCCTCACCAGGTACACTAGCTCTTAATAAGACATCCGCATTCACAGGACACACTTCTGTGCACCACATAATTGAATGACTTGCACAGTGGGTCATGCCTGCCCCTCCCCTTTTTCCCATTTCTCCGCCTCTTCTCTGTCTTTCTTGTTCTGTAGCTGCCCTTCTGTGTTCCTCTGGCAGATAAAAGAGAATAGGCATATTTGCCTGTCTTGCGTTTCCTTCCTTCCCGCTGACATTTTGGTCCACACCAAAAAAAAAGCAATCCTGAGAACCAATTTCTGATGACTCTGAATGTGGTAAAAGATCAGTTTTTCTTCAGAAGTATCTTAAAAGCATGAAATCACCTGAAATAATTCAAATGGCAGCTATGATAAGATGTCAAAATGCTAAGGAGTGTGTTTAGGATACACTTTATTATCCTTTACAAAAGCAGAGGGGATAATGACATCCCAGACAGCAGTATTTGTTAACCACATCATATAATTCCATAGCAGAACGGTCTTTAACTAAATCTTACAAATTCTTTGACAAGTCTTCTCATATTATTTCTTGATCACAAGTAAAAGAAGTGACAGCAAAAGGCCTGCTAAATTGTGTCAGACATTTTGCCACCACTTTTGGGTCGTGTGCTTCTTCATTTTCTGTTTTTATCTTGCATTTTGAGTCCTTTAACTTATTACATGTTAACCCATTTACTGTTATTTTTTACTATATTTTTCAAGGTTATTCACCAGAATAATATTATGTCTGTTAACTTACATTTCTATAGCTATTGATCAAATTTAGTGTGTTCATTTGTGCAAGAAGAAAGAATCTAGCAAAATCACAGAGGCGGTAACTTGACAAACGCAGATAATTAATCAGACAATCTGATTATTTTACTGATTATTTAACAGGAGCAAAACAGGCTTTGTTTACAAAAAGAGCTGCAACAATACCACTGTCAACACATGCAGTGATACAGATATTTAATCATACTGTAACAATATACACTATATAAGAAAATGGGGGTAAAGTGCTTCAGTAATCAGTCTGCACATCCCTCCCTGCTACATCCATATATCAAAATATGGATGGAACTTGTGGCCTGTGAACTCACCATCTTGCTCCTCAGAGTTTGGTCGATGATCAGCAAGAAAGGTTAAACATTTTGATAGAGGCAGATGTAAAAACAAATGTGACTCGAACCTGTAACATGACAGAATTGTCTGCATCTTTTCACTTAATTTAACTATATTGGCAGTGGCAACAGGTAATCAATGGGTTTAGAAACATGCTTGGGATATTTGCAAGGTGCATTGGTCAGCTACAATAATGAAAATTGTTTTTAATTCAATAGATAGACAAAAAATAAATAAATAAATTAAACAGCTCCACCGTTGTACATGTCATGCCACGCACAAGCAAATAGGCAGCTGACAGTCTGCTTATGTGTGTATCTGTGTGTGCATGTACTTTTACATTGGTGCAGTTACTCATGAATCAAATGCTTCATTATTATGCCTTTGTTCAAGTATTTGACACTGACGGTCATCAGTCTCGATTTGGTACCAGCACCTCCAGGTCTGGGTTATTCAACAAACATTCGCAAAATGTTGTCTTAGCAGCACTGAGACTTTCTATGTACTGTATGTTGGCTATGTCACATAAACATGTTTTTCTATGAGTTCCCAGTTGCCCATACTGTATATACATAGGGCATCACATGTTCAGTGCCCAGTGTTTTTTTTGTTTTGTTTTTATTACTTAATGGTTAATAATTTCACCATTGTTACTTGCAATAAAACCTCACAGTGTTCCCTGGGATGTTTTGAGAACAGTGTGGTTTTTTTGGGCCCTGGGGAGCTCCAGCCTCTCTCCAACCACACTTGCCCTTAATGAATCATCCACATTCACAGGACACACTCTGCTCCTCCTAATTAAATGACTTGCATGGAGAGCCAAACCCGCACCTCCATCTTTCTTCCTCTGGATGTTGGTTTGCGTCTGCCCGTCCATGTTTCTTCTCTTGAAGGTAGAACAGAATGGGCGTACACCTGTGCCTGCACAGCCTACACTGTCCATCTACATCTGTCTCTTCTTTCTCCTTACATTCTCAACCCACATTGGTCCTTATTCTGGTCCACTAAAGATTATCATCAAAAAATAATAATTTCTAATAACCTTTTCAAGTGCAGCGATCATTCATTATTTTATATAGCACTAAAGTATCCCTATGAATACATTAAAACATATGACTTTTTTTCTAGGCATTACATTACCCCTGTACACTTTTTTTCATATTAGAAAAAAAATTCTTATTCATTTTAGTTTTAGTGAATTTAGTTTTGAGAGTGTGCAGCAGAAGTCTATATATGTAATGTTAAGTTGGAGAACAGGTGAGCAACAATAAACACAATTCTCCTGCAAATATGCATGTAGCCAAATCATTTTTCCTCAGTTTATTTCAGTGCTGTTCAGCAGTCTGTGATTAAAAGAATGGGGTTATTTTTAGAATTTGGGAGGGTGAATGAATATTTAGTTTTTATCAAGTAGCACATATCTGCTCAACTAGGGCCTCACAGGCAATAGGGGTCTGTCTACAGGGTTCTACTATACAGTCATTTGTGGATGACACTCTCAGGTTTCTCCTTTATCATGAATGAACAGCTTTTTTTTCTTTTTGTCTTCCAACAGATGTAAATTAAAACACCCCTGACTGTTTTTCATATTGTTGAGCACTAGTAGGCGTACAGAGTTCCATGTTTTTTTTTCTGTGGCCAGTAAGTATGCTTTCCTTCAACATTCCTTTGAATGTTGACTGTGATGCTTCAGTGGTCTAATATGCATGCTTAAAGCAAAGGCTTTACTGGCTACATCTTCTTCATCATCTTTCTCGTGTCTTCCTCTGTATCACCAACTGACCTCATGTCCTCCTTTACAACATCAAGGAACCTATGAACCAATATAATTAGTCCTCTGCACATGACAAAACCATCTCAACCTTAATATTCATCGATGGCCAAGGTTTTTAGGGATCCTGTGAATGTTGAATGCTTTGATCAGATGTAGTAGTGCGCTACTCCTATTATGACAAACTCTGTCTGGTGAAACACAAGCTTTAGGATATTTAATTTCTTTTCACTTGCCTCTTTGCTTTGTTTTCTGTTTTAACACAATGATGTACACAGACCTAAGTTAGTGCATTAGGGGTTAAACCCTTTATTGCCAGACAATGAGAGCCACACATGTGATAAATAATGATTAAAAATAAAAACAGACAATAGAATGCACAGGCAAAGCTAAAACATATACAGTATGAAAAGAAAAACAAGTGTAGTACTATGCAAATAACTGAATCATCTACAGTAAGAGAGCACAACATAATATTGTGTATAAGATGATACATATTTTGGAAAACATATCTTATGACATAAATAACGGGATAATATTCTGACATATATGCAAAAGTTAACTATAGAGCCATGGTTCTCAAACTGCGGAGCTTCCTCTAGTGTTACTTGGAGGAAAATCAAAAATATTGTTCTACTGTATATGAGTATGCGAACAGAGTGGAGCTGATCTTTTCCATCTTCATATAATTTCACTAGAACAGTGTCTGAAGTATGTGTGAGGAAGAGGATGATGATGAGAGAGCAGATTAACTTATTTACACCACTGTATTTTAACATTGGTGATAATGGTGGTACTTCAAGAGCTCAATATTTCCTCAGGTGGTACTTGGTATGAAAAGTTTGAGAACCACTGCTATGGAGTAATAGAAAAAAATGTTTTATCGTTTCACTTTTTTCTCTTGTCTTATTATACAATGTTGACAAATACAAATCAACAACTTGATTGCTTCCTCTATAGTGTACTCTTTTTTGTTGCAATTTGAATTCATTTCCTGTCCCCAGTGGAGCTGACTTGAGAGGAGGGTCTGCACCGGAAATGACCTCACAGACAGATTGTCTGTGGCCTGCAGACAGGTTGTCTTCTTTGGGAGCTGAAATCTACCCGGTCCTTCTGAGTATGTGGGTGTACCACAGTATATAAAAGAATAGGAATCAGGCTCAGGCTTCAAGTTCCCAGTCTGCTACTGGCTCACAACTACTCTTTGACTTCTCTCTGCTCAAAATGCACAATAAGCTGTGTTTCAACTCTTGTTGAGAGCAGGAAAATGGCTTGCCCGAGGCATGATTAATGATCTGAAATTGCTGAAGGTAGTTTTATTTTGAGGTTTTGCTTGAGTCTGATGTTTTCCTATATGCTGCGCTGCCTGCAATTTGAGTCTGGTCTCTTTTTTTCCTTTTTTTTCAATTCCCTGGATAGGGTGTCTGCCACAGGGATTCATACTGTATTTGTTGCAGGTGACTTGAAAGCTATTCTTCAAGCAAAAACCTGGGATGAATGACAGTTCAAATATTAAACAAACTGATTTCATGTTTTGTCACATTAAAGCAACACTACAACTTTTGCTTGACATGTGTCACAAACATTCATTTATTGTCTGCCGTTTTATCCTCCATGTGAGGGTCATGGGGCCACTGGAGCCAATCCCAGCCGACATAGGTCGAAAGGCAGGGTGGACTGTGGGAGGAAACTGGGGAACCTAGAGAAAACCTATACACATGGGGAGAACATGTGAACTCCACACAGAGGCCCTGGGGGGATGCAAGCTGGCGATCTTCTTGCTGTGAGGCAACAGTGCTAACCTCATGGCCCTATATCACGAAAATACCACGATGAAATCAGATTTTTGAGAAGTCTTGATAAGTCTTTTTAACTGACCTCAGTTCAACATTAATCTTGAGCTTGCTGGGCCAGAATCAGTAGTCTGAGTCACTGATTAATAAGTTACAGATTTCTCTGTGTTCTTATACCCAGCCAAATATTGTGCAAGGATATAGTTTCGGGATGCAGAGTGAGAATGAGAGAGCCATCATTCTCCTAGCATTTAACAGAGGGTCCAATACCATGCAACTAGTCTTACATTTATGATACAACATTGGGCTGTTGGAAGAGTATCAGTGCAGGCTGGCTTTCACCAACATTGCATCAGGCAGTGGTTTTGCTGAAGCGAACAACCCAAATCACCTGGTGGGATCAATGCAAAATGTGCATCTACTCACATCTTTGCAATGACTTTGGATGTATTCTCATTGTGCAAAATATTTGTATGTATACTGTCGGTGGATGCAAAATGCATTTATTCAGTCAAATTGCAGAAAAAAGGTTTTAAGCAGTAGAATTCACTTCTGAAACTCTTCATGGGCACCACTTTGTATTTTCGGTCATACGCCAACCTCTTTACATCTGTCTCACTGTGTAGCGTAATGTTGCTGCTGCTGTTGCCTCTGACTTGAATAGGGTAAAACAAATCACTTCCTGTGTGTCTCTCAGGAATGTCACCACATGACACAAGATCTAAACACAACTATACTAGAAAATACAAAGTTGTGTGGAGCTGATAAGCTTACATTGCTCTGTGTGAACTCATTGGACAATAAACCTAACAGGCATTTGTTTGCATTAAAAAGTTACACACTACTGTTCTACAAAGTTGTATGAAGTTTTGTTTTGAAATACCTTGTGTTTGTTTCTCAACTGGTACCAGGGCCCATCAGTGGTACAGATAACAAGATTCAAACTGTGATCCATTTCTTTTGGGTTCCTTCACCAAAGCTATTGGGATTACATGCTCTCATCTGAGGAAAATTTATTTTCTCTCACTGACTCGGACTCTAAGTTAAATGTTATGAATGTACATAGGTTTAGTGGTTGAGGAGGCTGTAGAAGCAGCTAAATTACGACTTATGGTCTCCTCTGACCTACCACTGAGGGAGTGAAGCTGTGGGCGACAGAGACACGTTTTGACAAATTCCCCAGTAGGAAGGAAAGGGGCGTTCACCAGCAAGTGTCAAACTCACAGCTGTGTCAAGCTACCAGGCATGGACAAAAGCTGGCCGGAAGCGGAGCGCCTTTTCCTTTAAAATAAAATCACTAAATAAAACACACATTAATTGTAGAGTTTGTATTGTCTGCTTTCGAAACACCAGTGCTTGTTTTTGTACAGAAAAATACGCTTTGATTGTATATCTGTTAACATGTAACTGTTAATGAGTAAACATTTACAACTGTTGTATCAACAAGACTTTTACTGTTAAAGGGCGTGACAAGAAGTGCTGCTCTTGCTTCAAAAAGCTTGATGCCATTTCGCCAACTGTCCGCCCTGCCCTGGATTGAGTTTGCACTTGAGTGCGCCAGAACAGCACGGCGGAATTACATAACTTTAATGCGCTCCGCGCAGTCACTTGTGGCGTACGTCTGTCGCTTCTTTGCGGATTTTCTTCTTCTCCCGAGAGTGTGGGCAAACAAGTGACCGATCGAACCCCTCCTGCTCCTCCTCTCCGCCCGTCCCCCTCCTCCACCGGCGACGTGTGTTAAAAGTTATCGACAGATCGTCGAGGCGGCGCACAAGATGGATCGCGAACTCCAGTGAGGTCAGCGACGTTTTTTGTTGACTCTAGTTTGAAATAGTGGATGGTGTTGTTTGTTTGTTTTTTTTTTTCTTTTTGGTGTTTGGACAGAGGCAGCAGCAAACGCGTCTGACATTTCACCAGACAACATTGCTGTGAGGACAGGCTTTGAAGTGGACAGCTCGACTGGGTGGACGTTGCGCTTTTTTCCGTTATTATTTTTTTTTTCCCACTCAACTCGGACTTAAAGGAGATGACCTGACCATCGGAGTGCTTTCCTTTTTCCACAATCGGTACGATCCACTTTCAGATACTACCACTTGTCTAACAGTTGGCACAGACCTCTGCTGAAATACTGTCAGAGACAGAAATAGACGCGTAAAACTGGTTGATAATGTCGAGGTAGGCCGACGATGAGCGTCCCCGCCGCCGCTGTAGCGTTAATAGAGCCGCACTGACATCGCCGCTCCGTGTGGCTCACTGTCAGTGACAGCAGCGGGGAGCGGTTTTCTTTTCTTTTCTTTCTTTCTTTCTTTTCTTTTGGTGCAAGAGAGAGAAAATGTTGCACAAACTTGGGTTTATTAGCGCCTCGGGCTGTAGGCGTGTGAGCAGCGCAGTTTCCTCTCAGCGCCAACAGGTTGCACTAACGCCGTTACAGTTTGCATGAGAACCACAGCGATCGGCGCCTCAAACCGCCTCCTTTTTTAACTTTAACGTATGTGGAGGCTTCTGTTATCTCCTCTTTTAGTCCATTTGCAGAGAGATTGTGCACCGTGTGAGATAAACTTGACACAATAGCAACATTGGTGGAGAGGAAGTGGTGAAACATCATACAGAATGACCAAAACAAAAGTATTTCTCTCTCTCGCTCTCTCTCTCTCTCTCTCTCAAGTGTTATAAAACACAGAAACACTCACAGGATGTTTGTGCTCTCGTTTGTGTATAATTGTAATATTTACTCAGTGGCACCGCGTTTGGAAAAAAAAATTAATTTTCCTCTATGATTGTGAACTACTCACTTAGTAAATAATTGTGTTAAAAGTGCAGATACATTTGCAAGCTCAAATAACAACAATTTAAGTGTTTCTTTCTTGGGTAATAAAATAAAGTTCGTCACAAGAGCTGACCAGGAAGTCAGGCAGAAGTCCCATTTGAATGTCTAAAGGGCTAAAATCCATACTTTGCATTTAATTTCAATTTATTTCATTTTTTTTAAATTCGGTTCCAATAACAGAGTTTTGATTTTCTCATGCAAGTGCAAATTTGTCAGGTGCCAATGCTAGAAATACCCAGAGACACATGTTTAAGGCTTAAACTCTTGTTTGTTGTTACACACGTGCTTATATTCAGTAACACTGCTTGTAATACAAGTTACACCAGGACACTTCTCTCATCACTTGACTTCAGATGAGGACACACATTTAATTGAATGAACAGTGCAGTTATATATGCAATGTAATCTCTGTGGTATGTTAAATACCGATTTCCCTCAGCCTGGTGTGTGTCATTTCTGTCTCTGCCATATTGTTCCAGGTGAGTGAGACAGAAGGAGATGTCTTTCTGATTTGATTGCTGTCATTTCTTGGTAAATAAGCATAAATTAGATGGCAGTGTCGTTTAGACAGAGCCATTGCCTTGTACTGACTGCTTTTAAATGGCACTGTGACATGTTTGTATGACAGATGATTCAAGACATCTATTCTTGTGAAAGGTCTATATTTCAAAAAGCATTTTGGCCATTCTGATCATGTGTCATCCTATGCATTGTATGTCTTTTAAAAGGCTGACCATGTCTATCTCTCTCACTGTGTGTGTGTGTGTTGTGCCCCCTTCATTCACTCTCACTGTCCTGTCAAGACAAAGAAATGGATCAGGGAGGATTCAAGCGCAATGGTAATCGAGACGACAGCCTGACCTTTGGGGAGACAGGAGTCGGACTAGGCAGTAACACAGGTGACACAGCTGGTGCACTGCTCCAGTCTACAATGCACCTGCCTGGCCCTGGGTCCATGCCCCAGCTCACAGTGGCCCCAAATGGACAGACTGGAATCAAAGAGCAGGGGGATTTTGGAGGCCTCTTTGATTCCCCTCATGGTCAATATGAAGGGTCAGACAAGGAGGGTAAAATCATGAGAATGCAGAAACCGCAACAACAACAGGATATCGGAATGTTCAACATGGAGGGCAATTTGCCATTTTCTGATCTTAATAGACCAGCCACCACAGTCATCAACACCTCCAACACCTCAGTCCTGGCGAACCTCCCTCTGCCAAATCTTTTCCCACAGCAGATCAAGCAGGAGGGAAATTTTTCTCTGGAAACTGATTTGGGAACGTACAGCGGGCATACAGCTGGTGGACCATGCGATTTGGATGGCAGCAGCAGCAGTCACCTGATTGAGGAGACTGAGATTTGGCAACACCTGGACCTTCCTAATTCATTGCCTGAAATCAGTGATTTAGAGTTGGTGTCAGACATTCTGCATGACAGCGGTGGTGGTGGTCCTGACAGCAGCTTGCTAAAGGAAACAAAGGCTCTGGTGGGTAACGGAGGAAACTGCACCAGTTTGAATGGCACAGACCAGCAACAACGCATACACCATTATCAACACCAGCAGCATTGCCATTTACTACAACCCCAGCAACATCCGGTTCACCATCCACTTCAGCAGCCGCAATCTCTTCTCTCTACCGTTACGATCAAGGAAGAGAAAGAACTGGACAACTCCTTCATCCACATCTGTACCCCTGGTATGATCAAGCTGGAGAAGCAGGAGAAGCAGGACAGTGGTGATTTCTGCCACGTACCATGTCTCCAGAGTGGCATGAGCTCTATCCAAGGAGGAGGCCCAATGTCCTCACCTATAGGAGTCAGTGCAGGGCCTGGCTACCAATACAAAGCCAACCCGGCTTCTACAGTGGGCCTTCAAGACCAGAAGCCTTTTGGCATGTACTCAAATATGCCTCAATCTGTGGAGGAGAGTTGGGCTATAGGGAACAGATATGGGGAGCCATCAGGGTTACAGAGAGGCAATGATGGGGTCCCCTCCTCTTCTGTTGTGGCATCTTTTACTGTCAGCTTCTCCAGGTAGGACCCTTAAAACCAATCTTTCCTCCTGCTTACATTTGTCTAGCTTGCAAATTTGGTGTTTTTGGTGCTTAATTGTGTGCTATGTTTAACTTTGTATTTGTGTGTGAAAGGAATTTTAAAAAACAGTTATACATTTTACTGTTCTATGGTAAAAAAAAAAAAAAAAAGGTGTATACTGTTTTGTTTTAAAATATCTTGTGTTTTTACATATCATCTGGTACAAGGGCCTATCAAGACTAGAGAAAACCTAACTGTGATCCATTTCTTTTGGGTTCCTTCACCAAAGCTATTGTGATTACATGAAATCTATTTCCTCCCACTTACTTGAACTCTGAGAACTTAATGCTATACATGTACAAAGGTTTAGTAATTGAGGAGGCTGTAGAAGCAGCCAAATTATGACCTGTATGGCCTCCTCTGAGCCACCACTCGGGAAGTTAAGCAATGGGCAAAGGAGACATGTTTTGACAGATTCCCCAGTAGCAGGGCAAGTTTCAGTATCGAAATGGGTGTTCACCATCATGTGTCACACTCACAGCTGTGTGAAGCTGCCAAACATGGACAAAAGCTGGCCGGAAGTGGAGCTCCTTTGTTAATGTTTGCATTGTCTGCTTTCGAAACACTAGTGATTATTTTTTTGCAACAAATACACTTTGATTGTATATTTGTTAGCATGTAGGGTAATGAGTAAACATTCACAAATGCTGTAACAACAGGACTTTTACTGTTAAAGGGCGTGGCAGGAAGTGCTGCTCTTTATGCCATTTCCCTGTCAAATTTGGTGATTTATTTTGTGCCTTGTTTGGCTTAGTATTTGTGTGCAAAAGGAATTTTAAAAAAAGTTTTACATTTTTTTTAAAGCTGCAAAGCATGACAAATAGAGGTGTCAGTGGTTCAATTCAAATCAATTTAATTTGTATAGTGCTAAATCACACCATACATTATCTCTATAATAATATAGTTGATGATGATGATGATAATAATAATAATAACATTGAAACTGTATCTGGATCCTGTGGAATGCAAGATGAGGACACAGAGAAAGAGAGAGAGAGGACAAGAAGGAAAGGCAAAAACTTGGGTGAGAGAGAACAAGGTTAATGACATGTAATAAAGTCATTATCATACCCTAAGTGTGAGAGAGAAAGTGAGTTTTGGGACCAAAGTGATCTGCTGGGCTGATATGGTGAAACTATGTCTTAAAGGTATGATGGGGTCTGATCATTAAGTGCTTTGTATGCGTTGTAGCAGGATGAACATTAGAGTGTATTCTTGTTATCTTAAAAAAATAGGAAAACCCCTCCAACCCTTTAAAGAGGTGACAATTGATTGTACATGCAACTGGTAGAAGTAAATTACAAATTTGTTAGAGAAAGACCATGTTATTTTCCTCTTTTCACTGTCACTTCCCCAGATAGCAACTCTCCTTAGTTAACCCAAAAAAAAGAGGATGATCTTGTGGCACTATGTGTTTGTCTGTGACAAAAATGTTTTATTTTAGTTATTTATTTATTTAGAATGGATTACCACCACCTCTTTTGTGAGGGCATCTGCTGCTTATTGCTTTTGTTCAACACACACTTTGCTCCAATTTCTTCACACCACATCACATTTTTGGAATGCCTTGACAAATAAAAATTAATGGATTGGTGTCAGAAGAAGCAGATACATGGCAAAAAATGAGCAATTTTTGCCCGGCAACAAGGAAAAGGTTGCAGCTTATATAATCCTTACAGTGAGGTAACAAAAACCTGTATTTCATTTTCTGGTATTTTCAGGAATTAGGATTGTTCTCACACCCAGTAGAATTTCCATGTTCCTCCTTGTAACACAGTTTTAACACAGTACTTAGAAATATAAATTTTAGGGTTACGTAAATGTTTCCGTCCCACAGGAAATGATTCATTGAGAAAACATGATTTGTGCATTTCAGAGGATGTAGTATGGTCACATTAAACGAGTCTTGTGAGAAAGTCATCAACATGAAGTGCAGTATAAAATGAAACATGTCTACATACCCATGTGTGTCACTTCAGCTGGGAAGTGCTCTCTAAAAACTGCATTGACTGTGAGTGTAATGTTAAAAAGAGAGAGATTATTTGCTGTTTTATGAGTTCCTGAATGGACAGATCCCAGGATGTTGTTTATTGACTGTAGTGTTCTACTGTGACTCAGCCTTGTGTTTTTAGAAGAGCCACTGGGGTATTTGGCTCTGGATGCTTTTTAAACAAGTCAACAAAGCGAACATGAGTGTCAGCTTCTGTTATCTTTCTGCCGTCACATTGATATGCCCCTGGGCTTTTCTGCTGCTAACTAGTAAAAACTATGGAGACGTCTCTTTGTCATGATACAGTCTTATGTGCCAAGTCCAATCTCCTGTTGTCACAGTTAGTTTGACTTTCTTTTCAAAACAGATTGTTCACATTAAATTCTGCTACAAACACTGAAGACGATGCTTTGTTAAAACGTGTCAGGGTTCCCCTTGTAGTGTCAGGTGTTGCAGGCTTATTTTTAAAAGCTCACAATCTGTGTCAGATTCGACCTGTACTTAAGTGACCTTTTTCTTTTAAGCGGTCAGTAAGTGATCCCTCAATGCTTCTAGTTTCTATAGAGCCAGCCACTTCATATACAAGCAAATGACAACAGACAAGCACAGCCGTGCACTATTTACATATTTTTATTTCCACTTTATTTTATTGTAAGAAATTATCATGAAAATGCGTTGATATTTTTTTTTAAATGCCAGTGAATGAACAGGTCATGTTTTGGGTCAGGTTTGGGTCTAATTTACAAACTCTGGTTACCGTGGCATTACCGATTACTGTTACAGAAGCAGTGAGTTGTTGTAGTTGGTGTAGAAATGGAGTCTGCTAATATCAACAAATATCCAGCTCCGAGCACACTGACACACACCCAGACTGCTGCTGCACAGTCTCCGTTGTTGCGAAAAGCAACAAATGCTTCTCAAACACGTCAGAGCCAACGCGAATGTTTTTAAACGCATTGCCACTAAACATGGAACAACTGGAAAATTATAACATGATGGAGACTGCCAATGTTAATGACAAGCTCCCAGCACAACACACACTCTAACAGAAACCCCACTAGAGCATTTAAAGCAAAAGAAAAAAGAGTTTTATCAAGTGCAGTCCCTCGGGCTGAACTGGAAAGTGACCGATGCTGAGCAGGACTGGTGTGTTAGTTACCTCATCAATGTGAGTAAATCACTGCAGTCTTCTCTGTCGCTGTTTTGGCTGGAGCCCAGGGTGCTCACTTGCTGCTGTTGTGAGCCTCCGGGAGCACAGCTTTGAGGCTGCAGTTCACTTATGGCCACACATGTCGCTATAGAGCGGGGTCTATAGCGACCTCTTTAAGGTTTGCCTCTTTAAGATTTCCCAGGTGTCCCACAGTCCAAAAAAGTAGTTTTTGTTGGAATTGTCAGGAGTGTATTTTGACTTTACAGATTGCAAACAATACTAGTAAACAGAACTTTGAATAATTTTGTAAGGAAAACTGACAACTGTTACTTGTAGCTGTTTCTATTTATCAAGGTAGTAGCAAAGGTAGCAAGTAAATATTGACTGGTTTGCTCCAAAAGTGACTTCAACAATGAATTGATTTTCAAACCAGACAGTGTTAATTACAAGTTCAAATGTACTTTTATTGTGGCTGCATCATATAAAATGACTGTAGATGCTTGGTGTATCTCAAACAGAGTCATTTATTTTCTTGTTTTTCAGGTTTTTTCTGTAGTTGGACTTTTCAACATATGATCCCCCAATTTAAAAAGATGACAAAATAGGCAACCTGTGTTGATGGCATCTCTCAGGCTAACTCAGTGATCAGTTTACACAGCAATAAATCTTTAGCCATGGATAATTTGCCCTCCAGATGAGGCCGGCCACATGATCAGAAAGTTTACAGTATGTGTTGATAATGGAACGGGTCATGGCAGGCTCAAAAGACAACTGTGTTACTATGACAACATTTCATATTGCAAAGTTGAATAGTTGGCTCCAGCCACAGAGAAAAAAACACAATGCGTGACTCCTATGATGCATCAGTATGAGATTTGCAGTGTTTTACATATTAGATTTTTAGTGTCATGTTATGACATAGTTGATATACTTTGTAGTGACCCTTGCAGGAATGGAAACAGATTTTCTTTGTTGAACATGACAGCTTGCATGTTAATATTATTTATGAAGTACTGTAAAGATGATGTTCTCCATTTGTTTGCCTTATTTTCCATATGAAGAATCGAGAGATGAATGAGTCACTCACTTGTTTTGCTGAATGGAATGTAGAGTGGCTTCACTAGAGAAGCATGATCACAGATACACTCCTATTCTTTCAGACTCATGTATACTGTCTTTTTGTTTGAACAGATGTGCTTATATTTCAAACGATGTAATGGTCACTGTTGACTTTTTTTCCAGCCTATTTCTGTAGAATTACATGTATATATTTTCAATAACATGCAGAAAATTTAAAAAGTTATGATTCCTCCATCAAACATATACTGTATCTCTTGGAAAAGGCTGGTTTACATATTAGAATAATGCAAGCTGTCACAGAAATCAGAAACATTTTGCACTAACCGGAAATGGGTCACAATGGTTTGTCATCTTAAGACAGTGGGTCCCCACATAGAAAGTTTGGTAAACTGCAGTAGAGGACAGCATAATATTATATAAGAATAATATTGGCGTTGATGTTCTTGTTCTCACACTGACAAGTCCCTCTGCAAATTCTGACATTAGCTTTGCTTGCATGTGCAAAAGTTCTTCATTCTGAAAAGATTCGTTACCAGTTAATCATGATCCAAATCTTAGCTTAACCAATTCCTCAGACATTAGTTTTAGGTTAGGGTCTCCATGAGGAGACTGGTCAGTGTTTTTGCCAGGAAAAAGTCCTAAAAAGATTGCAAAAGGAGGTACACACGCATTCGCACACGGTGACACCTGGTGGGAAACCAAATTGAACGTGATTATCAAAGTAGGAAAAAAAAAAAGTGTAGTAGCCGGCTCCATGTACTGTACTGTATCAGTGAGCACCCAGCTGTGCTATGGGAAGGTTCAGCACAGATGGAGCACGGTTTGGCTCCATCACGTTGCTTGGCTCAAGTCTCTTGTTATGTAACTAATAATTAAACAGACAAATGTTGAAGCGTCAAGCTCAGGGTGAAATGGAGCCCTTGAAATGTTCTTTTAAAGTTTTTACAACAGCACACTTTATTAAGTAGATATTCAATTGATTTACTTGAGATTTATTTCAGATTTCTTTTTACTGTATGCACCAGATAACATTTAACTATACAGGGCATTGCTCTCTCTATATTATAATATTTTATCTTAAGTTTAAAGTGGCATCATAAAATGTTCACACCCACATTGGCTTGGACAAAGCTGGTGTAAACTCTTCCTTGCTGCTGTGTGTGTGTGTGTGTGTGTGTGTGTGTGTGTGTGTGTGTGCGCGTGTGCCAGCCGTCGATAGCAAGACAGACTGTCTGTGTCTTCGTATGTGTGTGTTTGTACACACAGAGAGGTTGGGAGGCCACGTGTACAGATCTGCTCTGGTGTGCTGTTGCGTCTCTCTCTCCTTCGACTGCTGCTCAGTCACTTTTTTTTTTCTGCTTCTCACCTACTCACCCTTGATAGGCCTCTCAGAGCTCTCTGCATTTCACAGAGGCATGCAAAAGCTGAACACACAACGATGTGCACACACACACACACACACACACCTTACATGTAGCAAAAGTAACAATTAAGTCGTTTTTAACTCAAATCCACAATGTGAAACAATGTTATTAATACGTTACAAATGCTGCGATATAATTGGTCTGTTTTTGGTTCTTCTATATTCTGTGCTAAATTAAAAAGAAGAAATAATAAATACATGTGTAAAACAATTAATATCTTTTTTTTTTTTATGGTGTCATATGGTAATACAAAAAGTAGTTACATGTCAATATAGCGCATTGCTTTCATGGACTTGAGATCCAATAGGTAGCTTTTCATTCAGAGCCATGGTCTGACCACCTAATGCTGATGGAAGCAGCATTAGGTGGAATGGTAAAACCTAATTTTATCATTACATGACAGGTTCCACAACAATGCATATGCAGCATTGAGAGTATAAAACACATCTGGCCTTCTCCTGAGCGATGGAGTAAGGCCTCTCAACAGAGTGGACCGTCTTTTTCACAGTTGGGAGCAGGATCTAAGGGGCCAATAGAAGGGAGAAGCTGTTCAGCAGAAATGTAAACATGAGTTGCAGTAATGGATTTCAGCACTGTCAGGCTCTAAATGTTCCATGACCTAAAATGCCAGTGATGATTGTAATTTATATGATCCATATGAGGGTAATTGTCCTTTAGATGCAGTCAAAATTTGGTGTGAGTGCAGCTGGTTTTCTGCCTGCACTGATGCATTGGAGTTGCATTTTTTTACATGTTGCTGCTTGTGGAAGCTGTAGGTACGAGAGATATCATCTTTGGTTTTACTAGAAGTTTCAACATTGTAGGATATGCCCAGGGACATATTGATATGTGGACTAGAGGAAGATAACCTGTTCTACCAACTGATGCAGAGCCATCCTGCTGACAAATTTTCATATTCTTATGTACTATATATTTTATAACACATTTTTTACAAACTGTTTTCTTGTCATTTTACTGCAGCCATCTCAGGTAAAAGGTCGATAAAACAAAAACCTATGGCTAAACTAGGGCAGACTCATGTCTGTTGACAGTTTCCTGGATTTGTAATCTCTCAGATTATGCCACCCTCAGCTCAGTCTTCAGTATTTGAAGTTCTTAATAGATTAACTGATGATTTTTGATGCATGCACGGTGACATTTCACTACTCTTTTACTGCATCTTTCTGATAAATTATAGCTTTCTAATGTATTTTCGCCATCCTCCATCGTTTAGGGGACTAATCATATGCATGTGTCAAACCATCAGCCCTGCTCATTAGTTAATTGTTTTTTTAATTGTTAATTGGTTTTTTTTCACAGTATTAATTTATTGTGGTTACTCAGCTGTCTAGAATATTGGCTTTATATATTCATGATGTGTTTCAGTAAAAAACTGCAAATCACATTTCAGAATCACAAGGATGAATATACTTTGTTATGTCAAGTGATTATGACTATATATTCATTTATTAACATTTTATTATAAATACTCATATTATGCATATATTCCATTTTGATTAATTGAATAATCATGTGGTATGCAACATTTCAAAAGCCAATAAAAAAACATCCCAGTTGATTTTTGTGACTCTTTGAACCAGAGCCCATAATAGCAGGCTTATGTTGCTCAGTTGTCACCATGTGACTGTGATTGGTATTTAGCTTTGTGCTTTCAGAAAATTCATGTAGTTGCCAAATAGGGATTGGATACTTTGGCTAATCCTGGACTGTTTCCACAGTTACAATTTTAAATGTAAGGTGTAAACATATAGGGCAAATGTTCAGCACACACTCCATTGCCTCAGCGCTCATCATGAGATGATTGTTTATGTTAATCGATGCAAGTTAGTGAAAATGTCTTGTTTTACATCAACATTATTTAGGATGAAGTACTTGTATATCTTTCTTTATCCATCCTTGTTCAATGAATTACATAATGGCCTTTAATAATATGCCTGAATGTCCATGTGAGCCTTTATGTGTAATAAACATCCTTTTGCTGCTTTTGATGGCTTATTTAACAGCATAATCTAGCTCAACTTGCAACAATAATGTGAGAAGCATACAACACAATGATAAAGGCATTTCGTTGATTGCGGCAGCCTTTTTTCCTCTCTTGCTAATTCTTCCTCTTGCTAATTCTTCTACTGCATTCACATAAAATCTTCTGTTATAGCAAACTGTGTTTGGATGTGAGAGGAGTAGAGCTTAAATATAGCCCCAACTTATCTGACTCAATATACTTCACAAACAGACTGAAATTAGCCACTGCTTTTTATGCAAACATTTATTAACTTTATCCTTTCTTTACATTTTTTTTTTTTTAAATCTTTCACCCATTCAGCATTGAGTTTAATCTGCAGAACTATCTATTTTTTCGTCGGTTGAACCCGATATACTGTAAGCTCCTAATTAGCACTTATATCAGGCTCACTTACTCATTACACATTTGGCTTGTGTTATACACTTCTCTTCAAATAATTGTGTTCATAACAGACAAATTTCCCTGTAAATCTTTTCATTTCTCTGACATGTCAAGACTTGGGTTCTGATTGACAAATCACATTGGTGGAATTTCCTGTCTTTTCTGCAGAGCCTGACAGCTGTTGGACTCTGTGCCACGCTGCATTTTCTGTATTCTCTACTGTTGGATTGTTTTCCTGTGAGATATTTTCACTTTCTTTCTTTTGTTGTGTAGCCATTATGCCTTAATATGGGTCATCATCATTTCATTACTTCCTTGCTCTATATCTATCTCATGGTATAACACAGATGTTTAATCCCTTCTTTCCAAGTCAGCATGAAGGCAAATACCCTTAATCTGGAGAAAATATGCATGTACTTGCCTTTCAGATGTTCCTGATTGGAGGAAAAGTGTTCTGAGTGTGCCAGTGTTTTATTGCCAAGGTTCAATGATCACTGCCAGTTCAATTGCAGTTAAGAATTACCAAGCATATCCTAGTGATACATTTATCCACATTATTTTATTAGACTGTACCCCTGTGAAAAGGAGATAAACATAAGTAATAGTAGGGTTTAATTATTAGAAGACACCCAGTGCAATTATTTTATAGTAATTACAACAGGAGCAAAAGAGAAAAATCTCATGGTATGGTGTAACAAGTGGCAAAGTCCATATTAATCGGAGGTTGTGCTAGATCGGTGGGTCAAAAAAATACAGGACATTAACATAGGAGACCATTGTTTGTTGTTAAAGTGAACTCAACAGTCATAGTTCTTCTTATAATCATCACAATTCTTCAATTTCAAAAGTGTTATTATTGTAGTTGATGAATATAAGCACATAAGTACTTATTTTAACCCACGCGATCTTTTCCTAAACCTCTGTGTTAATGAGCTTATGCCTGCAGGGGCTTTATTTCACTCATCTTTCTAGGCTCATAGTTAAATACTGTATATAAGGCATTTAGTATATTTTTATTAAAGTCAAATGCAGTGGCTGGAAATGTCTCTCTTTGGTATGGAAGCTGATCAGATAGCAACACAAACAGCAATTACTGTGTTATCATGCACAACAATCCTTATCTAGCTGGAGTTCTTTTAATAATTATTTGTATGTATTTATTTGGTATATATGTTCTATTCCCATGGCCACAATGACAAATAAAAGAGGTGAGTTTTTTCAATATCTTGTGCCATTTCAACACTTTGCTCTGCAACAGTTCCTTGGTATAAGTGGGTACTTTTCAATGGCAACAAGACATGGCCTCTTAAACCATTCATGAAAAGACATGGTTGCATAACATTCTCTGTCATTGAGTAGCTGCTTCTTGAGCTCCCAAACACATCTATTGTGTGTAAAATGTAATGTGTACATATGTTTTCATGCAGTTCATCTGTTTGCATGTATCAAGTTGCAATGATACTCAAGATCAAGACCTTTTTCATTATCATCTGTGCATCCCCACAAACTAGGTTTTTTTTTTTTTTTTAAAAAAGACACAACTGACACTTGGACAGAGTAATTTGAGAGACTCTTAGCAGGAGCCACGGGTTCAGATCCCTAGTTAGTTAGCATTCGACCTGTTGAAGTGTGAGCAACTTGATTAATCCCACTAGTCCAAGAGCTGCATTTCTTTGATTTACCCAGGCTGATGTAATTATAGCTAAGATAAAATGTCACTCACTTGCCACATGTTGCCAGCTTTTGGATCCTGCAGATATAACATGTACGATTGATTAGAGTTGTTTCTGATTGGAAGAACAGATTATCTGTGTGTGTCAAATACATTAATTACATCCTGAAAATATTTTCTTTCCAAACATTTGAAGGTTTTGTCTATGAAAAGTAGGTATGATATATGGTGCCTCAAAGGGAAATAGATGAAGACACCAGATTATGTTTTGTCTTTATAGCAAAACATCTTGAGCCCTGTAGAACACATGCCCCAAAGGGTGTAACTTAGTAGGACCTAGTATATTATTGGTTATTCTAATATTTCTTTGCAAGCATTTTTTTAAACTGATTAGAATTTTTACTATGTAAAATACTGTAAATAGTACATTAAGAAATGTCTTCAGGAAAATTAGTATTGTGGTGTATTTTTATATTTTAACAGAGCTATAAAACATTTTCCTGTGCATGTGTAGATACATACTGTATATAAATGATGTACAGTGTGCACAGAAAGAACTGTCAGCATGCATTTGCTGCCCTGATTTCCTCATGTGCACATGTGCTGGCATTATCATAGGTTGTAATAGGTTGTCACCAGACAACGGTTAGGACTTTGTGCCATAGACTGATCAATGATTTACCGGACCAGTGATACTGTACATGTGGAGGCAAACATTCATTCCACCATGCTGCTCTTCAGACTTTAGCCTTGTGTCATCTTAAGATCTTTTCCAGCTGGGTTGAAGAAACTTGATCATGGCCTCATTTTCCCCTCAGTGAAAACACCACTAATGAGATTCAGTTCAGGTTGAGCTTTTCAACTTGTAGGTGACCCACTTCCTATTGTTGCATTTGCTGAGCTATTGCTGTGCACCTAAATCAGCCTCTAACCAGAATATTTAAATAGCACTGCTATTAGAAGCTGATACTTTATTGCCAAAATAGTTAAGTGTCAAAAATGTGCCCACTGTAGTTACAGTATTTGTTATGTAATGGCTTTGGAAGAAGTAATTTTGCCAGTAGTAAAGTTTGAAAAGAGTGGAAAGTGAGAGTCATGCCTCTGCAAATAGGATTTTATTTGATTTGTATATTAAACCAAACAGTTGAGTACTTACAATTGATTTACATCAAGTGAGCACTTTACTGAGAATGTAACCATGGTTGTTATGGACATCTAGGCCACATTTTGGTTTTTCCAAAGTCAACATTGGCAAGCACTTAAGATGTGGTTTGCTGTGGAAGCAGTTGTCACTTGCAGCTTTTAATGTAGGGACCTACTCCAGTGATTGTCGACTGCTGTATCCAACTGGTCCCTGCAGTTTAAAGTGGAACTGTGCAGGATCTGTACCCTCATTTAACAGCTTGTTTAAATGAAAAATGCATGAAGCAAGTTTAAATGACTTGTCATGGTGACAAATGACTTGTTGTGGTGAAAAAGAAGCAGAGAAAACCGTTGTTAGAGGAAGCGAGGAAGAGGAAGTCTGACCTAGCAAGGGACCACATGTGAGTAAACCTCGGGCCAGCTTTATCGTAATGGCAAGAATTGGAAAAACACAGAAGCATGCAAAATGAATGCCAACTGGCATAGACATGGCTCCAAAGCTGGTGTTTGTCGTCTCTGTTAAAAATAAAGGCACATGGCCAGGAGAGGGGAAGGGAGGTGGGTCACATCAGTGGTGAATTTTTATGTCAGTGTCTATGGGGGTGTCGTAAAGATATGCAACTGTAGGGGGAAGGTGACCATATTTACAAAGTTCCACTATAATGCTAGTTATATTAATAAAATAATCAAAGCACAAAATAGAAAAAATATGCCACTATAGTGGAACACATTTTTTTCCCAGTGTAAAACAATAACTTTTTTTTTTTTTTATTTAATTTCATCACCTCCACTTTGGTCTTTGGTCACTGTTGCCACTTGGGTTTTTTTTTTCATTTGTAAGGGGGTATTGACCCACCTCTCAGCCAACATTCTGTCATTCTTAAAAATAGAATCCCCTTTGGGTTTGGAGCTTGTCTTTTTTTAGCTCTCAGCTAATGCTGAGACCAAACTATTTTTAAAGCCACTTAAGCTCATGATGAAAATGACTTACTTATTGATATGCTGTAAGTTGGCCAAGATTCAATGACAATGGCTTTCATGGCTTGTGCCTCTTTTAAGTTGTTGTCACGGCTGGGGTTACACTTGCTGTTGCTCATAGTAAAGTCAGAGGTGTCTCTTTTCACTATAATTTCCTGCCATTCATCAGTGAATCACAGAAAATCTTTAATCTTGAGTCTGTCATAGCTTCTGTCTCAACTGCTCGATTTCATGGCAGTCAAATAACTTAAAGCTTAAAATGGAACCCATGTGGCCTAATTAAAGTGGCTGCCACAGATCTGTGTTATCAAAAAAAGCAATTAATTCCAAACTCATTCTGACATTGCGTGTTTGAATTTTGAAATAATGACCAAACTAAAGTAGCTGGCTTTGCGTTAATTAGTTTGTTGTTTAATTGGTCTATCTATTTGGTCCACTCTTAATAATTTTAGTGGATTTGTCAACTTTTGGAGGTATTGATCTAAAATTTGGTACAAACTTCATCTTTAGGATGCATTTAAATGTAGTAAACATTGCTGTATAGCTGCTAACTGTTGACAATGACAACATGTTTGCTAACATGCAAACATGTTGTAATTGTTAACATGTTTGCATGGTGATGTTTGCATTTGCCTGAAAACAGCACATTATACAAGCCCATTGTGACCAAGTAACTAATGCAGCTGTAGATGTTCTTTCTACTTTAATGGTTGTCAGATTAAATACACAGACTCAAGACATGAGTCATTTAGTGTGTGATGGGTTTTTTGGTCATTATTTTTGACATTTAAAAAACAGCACATTTAGTCTACAATACTAAAGAGAGAAATCCCTTTCCCTAACAGTCATCAGTCAACCCACCTTTTCTCTTACTGTCATGTGCAACCAACATCCATTTCTTTTTTTATTTCTTTAGGTTGTAGTATCGTACTTGTTCATTGCCTGTAACCAAACCAAAGTTTCCCTCTCTCCTTTTTCAGAACAGGCATCGTACTATAAACTCATCAATATACACTGTTTGCAGTTCAGATTATTAACCGTATCCCCATCCTTATCAGGTACTGTCAATAAATTATTGGTGAGTTTCAGAGGGAAGTGAAGACTATATAGGGACATTTCATCCGATGAACACGATGAACAGGTTCACTGATTGCTGTCACCATCCACCAATTTACTGTAAAAGCAAAGTGTGGACAATTTACTATCCCTGCCCTCTTTGTTTTTGGCCACTTTATTGTATGTGATAAGGAAATGATAGCAAGTCCGAGTATGAGAAAGCTGTCTGATTACTTTTAATGGATGTGGATAACTCTTGAATAGTGCACAGATCCTTGCTGCTTCTATATGACATGACAACAAAAACTTTGGATCCTTGAATCCTTTGAAATTAAAATCTACAAACAAGTATAGATATAACACATATAATAATTATTTACCACAGGAAAAGGTCTGAGAGTACCATTGCTGGCACATCCAACTGCTGTAGCCCTAAATTATTTTCTTAAATAATACATAGCTGGATCAAACTGGAAGACCATCTAGAACTTATTCTATTCACTATATTTTATTTATATATTTATTTTTATTTAATGTTCTTTTACTAGAAATGTAACATTTTACATCCTTGTATAAACTAGACTGTTTTGACTGCCTAAAAATGAATCAACTCTTTGGCCATATTGCCTTGCTGAAATAGCTTTCACTGGGTTAGTAAGGGAACAGTCTCGCTTGAACTTGAATCTTCAGACAGCATTTTGTATTTGTATCCTGCATGTTAAAATGTGCAGTAAAATTCTGAACAAGCCGCAAAGCTCTGTTTACGGCGGGGCCTTTGTGTTTAAGCAGCTGAACTTGAAGGCATAGGCCCAGGCTCATCGCATCTTACTGTTATCATTTCCTATATGGGCAGGTGTCCCATGCCTCCCCCCTTCATGCTAAGCACTAGCTGTTAGCACTTAGCAGCATCTTTGGGAAGCGGCTTCATCGTAGCCCCTCGATCTTGCTCCTTAACTTTTGATCCATAGTGACAAGAAACTGAGACAACTGAACCACCTCAGCAACCAAGGCTGCAGCAGGACGTTTCACAAAGGTAATTATATTTTTTTCCCCCCATGTTTATTTTCTCTGTGCTGTTAGAATCCTGAACTCTGAGGACACACTGGTGCTAATAGCAGTGTCCCCCACTGACCTCACTGTGTGTGTATGTGTGTACGCTTCTTCACTTTAGACCGATCATACCGGTAACTGTATCTGTTACTGTAAACAGGCTCTTTTAAATTTTATTCTGATTTTATTATTTAATTATTATTTTTGTTATTTTCCTTTATTTAACCAGATAAAAACCCATTGAGATCAAGCTCTCTTTCACAAGGGTGACCTGGCACATGTCATAAAAAATCACATAGGGCAGATTAATACAAACAATTTTAGAGATACAATAGTGTTTTAATGTGTATCTGCACTACTTTGCCCATTTGTTGTTGTTTTTTCGATATCTCCATAGGGTGAGTCTGTGAGTAATGTTGTTTGTCTTTATGAGGAAATGACTAAATGTACCTTCTGCACACCATGGTCTCTCTGTCCATTCTGAGGTCACATCTGTAAACATCTGCTGTAAAAAAAAAGTACTGAAAAAGTAACATTTTGCCCAGTAGTAACTAAAGTTTGTTGAGTTTTTTTTTTTTTTTTCACAGTACCTACTTCTACTGGAAACATTGATAATTTAATTAAAAATTTGACAGTATTTTGAAGTCTGTAAGTGGTCATTTTGAATGAAGCCAGTCTTCATTCAAAATGTAGCTCAATTTTGTCATCTCCTGAGTGTAACTATAATGTTACTGTAATAAGACAACTCTATTTATGATGCAAAACACTTACCACATCTTCCATGCAGACTATGGGCCTTTGAGGGGCAGAATATTACACAAGTACCTTTTAAATCACAATTAATAAAGTACATTAGTGTAACATGAACATTAGCAGCCCATTACAAGATACCATATGAAAGGACAAACATTTTTCCCCAGAATCTTTTCATTTCAAAATATTTTCAAAATATACACCGCAAGAAATGCATTTAACTTTTCTACAATACTGTCTGATTCTCTTCTCAGGTGTTATCGACATCTAGCTTATCACAGCTTTGTCAGCTGGTGTTGGGGCTATTTGGGTAGAAGTGAATGAGTCGTCATCCCGTCCCGTGTTGTTTGCCGGACACGTCAGGAGTTTCCTGATCCAGCTGCCCAGTATGCCGGCTTTCGTCCTCCTCTTGACTGAAGTGGGACACATGGCAGGCGAACACATCCTCCTGGGAGGACAGGCTCTCTGGGATGGGGATCTTCTGCAACTCTTCAGCAAAAGATTCTGGATCCTTCATAACCTCCTCAAACACCAGTCTTATCAGATCAGCCACTTAGTCTGTAAAATGTTACATTCAACACAAATATTCAGTCAAATGAATTTAGTCACTTTTATTACTAAGATTTTAAAAGCACATTCTTGGTAAGTAATAAAGATTTCTCAGCAGGTGTTCACAGTTAAAATATTTTTATTATGAGAATAACCTTGGTTGTGATGTACTGTATGTGGGGCCTGTGTTTACTGGCTTTGCAATGGCTTCTACCTTCTTTGACTATAATACATGACAACATGTAAACAGGTTGGCTTGCAGCTTATATTTTCCATTGTGATTCATGGTCACAAAGTACAACTTATGTGAACGTGAAGATGCATATCAATGAGCCAGTACTTTATTTGGTTCTGAAGGTTATGATGCCCCATAAGTTACTTTGTCAAATACTGTTACAGAGTTGATGACTGTGTATTTGTGCATTCCACATGCACTTAAACCTATTGTGTATTTGTACATACAGACACACCCTGCCCTCCGTCGGAGCAGGAAGAGCTGCTGCTGGGGGAGGATTCATGTCAGATTTACTAGTTACATAACAAATATGGACTTTTCAGATCTTCTTAGCAGAGTTCAGGTAAACAGTGACACCCTGCGTTCACAGAAGTGGCTTTGTTGTGACAATTGAGTGATGTACAGAAGGACCTGAGGATACACCAAAAAGCAACAGATATTAGATTTTCCAGTAAATGGGTCCCTTAAAAGATCAAAAGGATTCGCAAAACACTTACTGTTCTTGAAGTTCATGCCTGGTAGATACTTCTGATTTATATGGTTTCTTTTATTAACAAAAGGAAAGCAATGACAAAAACAAGTGTGGTTTCAGTTTGGTCTGGTATGGTTTGAGTGATTAGTCTGTCAAATCAAAATGTAATTGAGAAATTTGAAACTGTTTGGATAGACAGTGGTCGGGTCTCCTTCCAAAGTCTCTGGCCTCAGGATTTTGTATTTAATGGTTTTGAGACAAAGCCAGAATCCACCTATCTTCCCTCCTAGCACAGGCGGTTCCCCTGTCATAACAGGGATAGCTGTTTGTGAAATCTAAGTTGTGAAATCATGGAAAGACTGTACAATCTAGTGTTTCTTTCCCTGATTTATTTATTTATTTATTCTAATCACACCTCACATCTTTCAACTTGTATCACTTGTATCATTGCATCAAGAGTAGGAATGAATGAGATGCTTTTCTGGGTCTCTGTGTTTGTTTGTGTCTGTGAGAGAGAGAGAGGGAGAGAAAGAACAACCTTAGGTGCATTGAAACAAAGCCAAGTATAAGTAGTGCTATGCCCTTATGGACTGAGGGTAAAAGTCTGCTTTGCCCACATGTCAGAAGAGTCCAGTTTTACCTGGCACTGCAGCTGCTGGGCTGCGGGGATCAGGTTCATTTAATATATATATATATATATATATGTGTGTATATATATATATATATATATATATATATAAAATAATTGGGGAATGTCAGTTTCAAGATATCAAAAAATATGAGAATAAAAGTATTGATATTCTACATGGGCAAAACTGTAGCACTGTTTCAGCTGCAGTTGAGCTGAAGGGATTGATGTTCCTGTCTGGTGTTGGAAACTTTTTCCTTGTCGAAGCAGAGACCAGGAGACGTTGGGAGATCTTTCAAGCAGAAGTTACTCTTTATTGAGAACTCACTGTGTGTCGCTGTAGTCATCCAAGTCTGACTATAGCTCAGCATTGTAGAGTTATATACTTTTCAACATATAGGTGGAGACAATCTAAACAAAGCATGCAAATGCAATGCAGGCATAAGCCTGACAGTATCACTCCTTCCTTCACATGACTCTATCAGGTGGTCAGGAAGTGAATAAAGACAAAAGGCTATTGTCTCAGTCACCTGGGCTGCCAGACTTGACGTCATCATCTTTACCTCAAAATGTAAAACCCAATGTTTTTATGTTGGAACCAAGATTTAAACATTTTATAAATTTGTAATCCAACACTGGGTTATTGTTTCATTAACAGATTTGATTCCAAGTCTTCATTTGTTGTTTCTTTTTTTTTTTTTTAAATAAGATCTTGATATTGAGTTTTTATCATGTCGTGGGATTTTTATATCATCACTAGTAATTGTGAAATATAATTCCAATTTGTTTTTCCTTTGTATTCTGCAGTTATAATTGTAGGATTGTCGGTATAAGTGTACAGAATTAAACTGAAAGACTATTTGTTCTCATTCTGAAACCAAAATCTTACTTGATCCTCACCTCATCTTCTTTGCTGTTCTGAACAAACATTGCTTCATATTTGTTAAATATTAAACTGAGCTTTGTTGCAATGAACCAGACTGTATTGTTTGTTGTATTCCTGGATCTTGGGAGCAGCCAGAATAATCATATATCCATTCATTTGTATATTTAGTAACCCTGGGTGTGTGTGCATGTTTTTTTTAGGCCTGACCTTTTTTCTTTTTTAACCATGTCCCTCTATATAATTTTGACACATAGCTTTGCCTACAAGCTCCAAAAGTGGTCTATTGCTTGGCTATGTTGTGGTTCCTGTACTTTCAGGTATTAATAAAATCCGGTACAGACAGGATATTGGTAAAAAGAGATGCCAGTGGTCTATGGCACTATTATTTTCAGACATATTAGTGCTTGGTTTTCATACTGGAAGTGGAAAATTGCTCATTTATCATTCCTTCTTAACAAAGTAAGATTAACTGGTAGTGCTGTCTTGGTTAGACAATGTTGAGACAATGTTTGTTTTGACTTCCTGTTAGTGTATTAAAATGTCATTGTTTGTAATAGTAGTAATAGTAATGAGTCCTCTTCTCAGATTTTCTGTCCTGTCTATGCTAAATTTCATCAAGTCGTAGTTTTGTTGTTTTAAGCAACAATATAATGATTAATAAAACTATTTCTCAATCACACCAGTAAGGAACACATCCAGAAATATGAGAAACATGTATTCAGATTTAAATATATTTTATTGGGCTTCATATGACACCGTGTTTAGATGTGACACTTAGTCCACGCTGCAGTTAAGTGTTTTGTAATCTTAGCCTTGCCTTCTCTGAGACAGAATGCCAGTTTGGCAAAGTAATACCATTTCTCGGTCGCATTGTGTAGACCTCATACTCAAGCTGGTCCACTGCATTACATGTGCCCTGGCGCATGTGGTATCGGCAATGTAGGGTCACCATATGTGGAAAAAAAAATCTTGGATGTGCTCTTTTGAGAACAGTTTCACAGAGCGCAAGCCTATACTGCACCTTTGGGAACCAAAGTTATCAAGTAAATTCAAAAGTAAAAACTGTATTGTCATGTTTTTTCTCTTTCTGCTTAAATGAGCCTAAACTATTTTATGGCCTACAGTCTTGTCTGTGCTTGATTTTAGTGATAATATAATTATGCATTCTTCCCCTTCCATTTTCAAAGCCTCAAAGCCTCTTGGTGTGTGTTACCATTTGCTGTACTTCATCCCAGGCCAATATAACAGAAGGGAGTGGCATTATATGGTGTTTATTTATAAGGCTGTACTGCAAAAACTGCCTAGTTACGTCTGCTCTCTGGTTACATTCAAATCCATAACCTACAATGTCAGGTCACAGGGACATTTTAAAATTAGCTGCACCTCTTGTTTACACTTAACATGGAAAAACTGGTTCCCACTACTACACTGCCAACAAATGGGATGAGCTTTATATAATATCAAATGATAGCTTCTGGAACATTTCAAAAGGTTATCTACTCTCATATTTGTATATGCTTTTTTCGCATGTTAAAATGTATCATCTGTGTTGTCTATGTTTAAAGTAAGTTTATTTATTTATTTTTTTGTATAACTCATAGCTCTTGATAGAGGTCCATATAAAATCTGCTTGTCTGTTGCACTGGCATGACTTTGTCACTGATTGTTAGCGTTGTTCCTTTTGCATCTTCAATTCATTAATGTCTTTGCAGACAGAGATGGTGGGTGTATGCAAATTTAACCCCTCATTAATTAGTCTGAGCCTTCACTGCAGTGCCACTGTTGCTGCTGCTGCTGTGGACATTTTACGTATTCCAGTTTGCCAGCTTTTCTTGCAGGGATGTTTCAATGGCCTCTGGGTTCCTTAACAAAAGGCACCTGGCATTCAGAAAGCTTTTGGCAGCAAGTTAGTGGCCTGTGGTTTCATTATGGGCTGACCATGGTGTCAAACCATAGACTGCACATAGTCAGTAAAAATATACTGAATAGTGACTCTGCTGGTTCCAAAAATAGTCAGTTTATAAAACGAAGGTCTATGGGGAAATGACCCTCTTCTCACCGGATGTATGACTCATTTTCCTAAGGAATGAATTGTCTTAATTGCTAGATCCAGATTTTCTACAATTGAACACAATGTCAGTTTTGTAAATTATATTCCCATTTAGAGGAAAACAGATGCTGAAGTACTGCATACCAGTACAACTGAGAGCTGGTATTGTCCAAAAACTGCCTGGTTGTGTGTCGTGTCTGTGAACTTCTGTTTGCAAAATGACATTGGCCAAACTGTGAATCTCAAGGCTTCAAACGGGAATTGAGACCCTTATGGGTGATGTCACTACCTTTTGCTAATTGGTTAGAATGACTCTGCCTGCATGTGTGACCTGTTTTCTAACACCGCTCAGCCTGCTGGCAGCTGCAACCACACTAGTGACTAAAACAGTTTTAGGGATAACCAATTTAACATATCTGCTAGCACACTCTAATGCATGCACTCTGATGCATGCATTACCTCATTGCCTCAAAGTTGCTAAGTTGGTGTTTCACTGGAGATGATATTCACCAAAAGGCTGTAGGCCATATTCCTGCCCACTCAGTGACCCAATTGCAATCCCAGGATGTGAGCACCTAATGCTATCATAGATACAGTGCAGGACAAAAAATCTATTTAAACAGCTAAACTTGGTGGGAGTCAAATACTATTCTCCTCACTAGTGGCTGGCGGGTAGTTAATTCAGTATAATGCCAATTCAATGATAGGAATGAATGGCACTTGCACACTTGATGTAATGTTTTTGTTGTTTTCATGGGGCACAAAGACTTTCATAAGCTGTATCAGGCCATACTTGAAGGTGATGGAAGGTGCATGCTGCATGTTTTGAATTTCAGCTTCAACTGCACTTTGTGTGTAGGTAGCTGACATTCCACACTTGGCCATCCCTTGTTCTCATTGTCTTACTTTTTAAACCTTTTATGTGTTAAAGGCTGGTAAAGTTAGACCAAACAGGGAAAAGCTGTTTTTTTCCTTTCACCAGAGCTGACCACATTATTTCCAATCTGCCTTTCATTTATCTTTCAATAATGTATCTAAAAGAATGCTTTTTATAGCAATAAATATCTATCTTTAATTAGGTACTTTCAACATTATAACTGTAGAACTAACATTTATAGGTAATAGAAATCTTCTCTGCAGGCTCTGCAGTATTTGAATGTTTATATATTTATGACTAACATTTTTATATACAGTTTTTAAGTGCACTTAAAGACCATCATGATCTGGATGACTGAGAAGCTTCACAGACATAGTTTTATGTACAGTAAATGTTTATGACAGTGTATTAGGTATGTCACTGCTAGTCAACAGCAAGGAAAAGTTCATTCATGCTGACATTCACAGTTAATATTTTAATGCTTGCGTAACGACAACAGCACTTATAATGACGAGAGAAGAGAGTAGTCTTCTCTGTCAACATGATGCTGTGACTAAGGGAAGCAGAGGTAGAGCTCGTGTGGCTGAAATGGGGAGAGGAGACTTTCCTGTGGGTCATTTGGGGGCAAAACATTAAGGTGCTAAATGGAAGCTAATTACATAAGGGCATCAGGGGAAATGGGTGCTGTGTGACCTCAGGCCTTGGTCATCTGTCTGATTTAAGACACACAAAGTGTCAGTGGCAAATTGAATTTGTGGGAAGCAATTGAAGGTTTCCTGCAACACACACACACAAATTTTCTTTTGCTGAGGTAAGGCTGTGCATCATCAAACATACACATGCTTCATTATAACTATGTCAGAATTGTCCAACCATTTTTTTTTTAATTGTCCCTACCACAATTTCCAAGTTGTGCAGTAGCCTTACTCCATCGTGCCTCTTGGCTATGTGAACAAAACAAACCGTCCGCGTTCCATGAACAGCCGAAGGCATGATGGGAATAACACATTAACAGTGCTGCCGTGAAGGAAGATCTGTCAGCGCTTAAT
This sequence comes from Brachirus orientalis, assembly GCA_016785285.1. Classification (NCBI taxonomy): domain Eukaryota; kingdom Metazoa; phylum Chordata; class Actinopteri; order Pleuronectiformes; family Soleidae; genus Brachirus; species Brachirus orientalis. Next base: position 3,992,103 of record JAFBJR010000047.1, read on the forward strand.
ATGTCAGTGCATTTAATATATTTTTTTCAATTCATATCATATTTACAATGTTATATATTTTACTTATTTCTAGTGTCTTTAAAAACTGTTGGTCCCTTCAGTTCTATATACACCAGATATACTGTAGATTGTATGCTAATAATAAAATACAAACAAAATACAAATAAAATACAAAAATACAAAATTGTCCCAGTGTAAACTGCAAAAATCTTCCAAAAACATTTTTCTGTTTATTGGATGTTCATTTGACGACATCAAATTTAAAGGTAATAACAGGTGAACAACTTTTTTAATATTTCCACAATAGTTTCATTGTCACAGAGGTCAGGGATTTTATACCTAATTGACAAAATAATGACAAAATGTACTTTTATGATAATTTACAAAAGCAGTTCCATTACATATTCACCATGAGTAGATTTTTTTTTTTTTGTTGTCTCACTGCTTTTTACTTGGCTTTGTATATTGGTTTAAATAACTGTACAAAAATTTCTAACTACTTTTGGAAAGGTGCTTTACAGGTAAAGTTAGAATTAAAATTAAGTCAGGCCAGAAAAGCTGTTGACTCGAACAGGATCACATTAGAATAACAACATGTTAAAAGTAGCTTTATACCTAAACTCTAAATAATGTATTCATCACATTTTTCTGTAACATTTTCCAAGCAATAGTGAGGATAAGACAATCAGCCTCCCCAAGAATCAATAGTGACGAGAGATTAGTTTTGGATGGATGGATGCCTTATCCACTGGCTGCTTGACTTTCAGAGAGTCAGAGTCCAACAAGTGGAGGTGGGCCCTTCTCCCCAAGGTTGTGCTTTATCACCCTTATTTTTTATTCAATATCTGAACACTTGTACCCACTCTCACCTTGGCAGGCATCTAATTTGGTTCACTGGTCAACCTCCTCCAGTGTGATGAGAAGGGCCCAGTTTTAGATGAGTTGTTAAGATGGTTTGAAAAGTCTCACGGCAAAAGCGATGTCTATTGATTTTAGGAGATGGAAAAACTGTCCTGTCCAACAGTCATCAGCAGACGATACAGTTTGTCACTGAGTACAAGTATCTAAGAAGTGGGACCAGTGCAATGAAGTCAGCCAAAAAAGCACAACAAAGGCTTTACTTTAAAATAAATTGATGGTATTTGATTTGACTGCACAATGCTTTTTATTGTGCTTTCGTTTTAACTATTTGTAGTTTGGCTCGGTGACGTGTTATGTGTTTATTTATTGTTTAAAATCTTGCTTGTGTGGTCATTCCAATAGAGTTCTGCAAGATGCTGTGTTTGATTCCATTAGTATCATCATTTTTATTGCTCAATGCTGTGATTCTGTCCACATTTTCTGGATACGGCCCTAAATTTACTGGTTTTAAAGAGAACAAACGTGCACTTAAATCAGAACAAATGTAAAAACTACAAAGCTGCAAAGCTCCAAGAAACACAAAGTCCTCACTTTCTTAAGGGATACTAGTTTGGGACTGCTAAGGTTCATGGTCAACATGCTCCTATGTTATTGTGTAGAACATTTGTGTAGTTCAACAGGAACAAACCTGAAAGATTGTGCAGTTGCCCTTGATTCTACTCCCTGTGGTCTGCACCATGTGGCCCAATTTTCTGTAAAGCCCCACATTCCAATAGCATGGCTATGCTCCAGGGATTCAACATGTGACCTCATCTTGCCTAAACTGTAACCTTCTCAGAGGGAAACAGTAGAAGTTGTGTCTCCTCAATATTCAAATTCATATTGATCAAGTTAGCAACATAATATTATGTGCGACGAGGAATAACCCTTATAGAATATTCGTAATCACATTAAATAACCTTATCATTTCAAAAAAAAAAAAAAGGTCTCAATGGAATGCATGCTTGTTATTATCTTTTTTTATATTATTATTTATTTATTGGCAAAAGCAAGCATGTATCCCAGACTGTCAGTTCTCATAACACATGATCACTGCAGCATTATTCCACCGAAAGAACAGAATTTGCCATAATTATATTATGTCTGAGTTTGTGGCTGCTTTCAGGATTCGATCCCTTCTCACCGTAACACTTTGCTTTGGTGTTGTATGTCATTTAGATCATGTTATGTGTATATTGCAGGTCACTGTGTGAGCACTTTGCTATTAAGTATACTGTGGTTGTGTTAAGGGAAAAAAAAGTCAATCCAGACCACATGAAAAGACGACAATGACTGATTTATTTATTTCAGAGTAAAGATTAAAAGTCTCTTGGTTCGCTGCCAGTCACAGTGGAAATTACTGTTAATGAGAAGTCATCCTGGCTGCTTTGCTAATGATTCTTTATGAGCAGCTGTGCTGGTGCATTTAAGATAAGAGAAACAGAGAAAGGGAGAGAGCTGCAATAGAAAATATGATGTGAAGAGCATAAACATCATCTCTCACCATGTGCGTGAAAGGAAGTTAAAGTGCTTGTCTGAATTATAAGCTTGTTTTATCTACCAGGTTTCACTTCTCCTCTGCTCTGAATCACCTCTCTCTCTCTTAGGCCTTTTGACTCAAAAAGCGTCCTTGGATTCAGTCTTAATACACGTCTGTTTTCTAAATGATTGGTGGTGATGAAGGATGAATTTGAAAGGAGCTGTTGTTTTTACCTTGAGAATGTGTGAGCATATTCTGATCTGTTGCTCCTGTCTGCATAATGTTTTTTGTTGTTGTTGTTGTTGTTGTTGTTTGTTTGTTTTCCTGTTTCCTGATCCGGTATTGCTGTAGTGACAAATTAAATATATTAAGGCATGGAAGCAACTTCAGTCTAAAGAAAATAATAATTAAGAAATCCAAGGCCATGGCAAAAGGCACAAGAAGATAGATTGGATCTCTGCTAACAATAACCTGACATTCTCATTAAGAGGTTTTATAGCTATACACTATCATGCCATTGCTTCTGACATTTGGCCGCAGGGATTTTTTCACACACTAGTCTGGCTTTTTGATTCTCACTGTGAAGTCTACTTCACATGATGGGAAAACAACTGAAACTCTTTGAGTTACACTCCGGAAGACAACAAACAAAAGGACTAATGCTATGAAATGATTGAAGTGACAGCAGTGTGTAGGAGATGTAGAGACTCAGATGTGACGTGGGTGGGAGTTTTTAGTGAGAGAAAAAGAGAGAAGAAAAGAGAGAGCCATCACACAATCACATGACGGTATCTGAAACAAGGGTGGCTTTATACGTAGCTGTGCTTCTCTCTAGCGACCAAAGGCTCTACTCAGTAATTTAGAGACCACATCAACACGGATAGAGACACGCACACGCACGTAAGTGTGTCCAGAAAGCACACATATACAGTATGATGCGGTGTACGCTTGTCTCCGGGTAGGTGAGCTGGATAATCCCATGACTCGCCTGGCCTCCTCCGTACTCCTGCCGGTAGTGACTCTTGATTGGCTGAGAGGCTGAGCCAGGGGAAGGGAGGGGTAGGTGGGAGCAGCAATAATACACATATTATATAACAGGCGGGGGGGGTGGTAAAGCAACGATTGAGGGAGTGGGCGAGAGAGAGAGAGAGAGAGACCAACGTGATGGAAAGCGGAAGTGAGAGCAGGAGAGGCAGGAAAGGAAAAGTACAGTAAATCAGTAAAATAATTACACAATAATGATTTGAAAGGCACAAACTCATAATACTCATAAGAGATAAGACCCACAGTATATTACACCAACGATAACTTTTTACAGTGCCTTTACAACATTAAATATTTCCATAAATATCCATGTCCATAGTGTTACAGTATCTGCAGTGTGTTTGATTACATTGGAAACTGTGACATGTTTGCATCACATTTTTGTCTTTGAGTTTGCAGAGCATTTTTCTATCCAGTTTTGTTGCCAGCATTTGCAGTGCATGATCTTCTCAAATTGATTCAACAGTTTTCTTTTTGTTTCGTTTTGTCTGTGTTTCCCCCTTTTTTTTTTAGGTAGGGCAAGGCAATTATTCAAAAACAGTAGATATCGTTTGGTATAAGTTTTGACAATATCAATACAACTAAACATTTGGGAAACATTTCTGTGTTTGACAAGTGTTTGGTGTTTTCTGTCTATTGAAAAGTTTAACAGGTTTTAAAAGCTTAAAAAGGCTTTAACTACCTGACATTTTGTTGTGATAATTATTGATATCGACTCATTTGAAGTTCAGATATTGTGTGCATGTCCTTCCATCTTGTTCTTGTGAATAGAATTTCTGGTCCTCTCTACTACTCTAGGATGGTGGTACAAAATGGGGGCTTCAGTAGAGCTGACCCAGCTCCTCAGTGATATATATATATATATATAAAAGGCTCATCCAGGGGTAATGAAAATCAACAATCCCAGCAGACAAGAAAAGGTCAAGGTCAAAGTGGAATCATAAAATGTGTTTTTGGCCTCTTGAACATTAAATTTTATTTTTAGGCAACATGGGCATGTTATATGCATCTGGAAAAAAAGATGTGTTGGTGGAAAATGTTGGATAGTGAAGACAGTACAGCCACTTTAATTTCCCTTTTTAAGATTCCAACCTTTTCTCTATTTTTACTTTCAATAATTAAAATGTAATATATTGCTTCATTTGCTTCCCAGTAAATGTCTGACTTTTGGACCCCATTGTGTTCTGTAGGCCGTGATGAATTTCTACATGGTTCTTTTGGGGCTACGTGAAAATTGTGTTCTTATGGGCACAAATGTGTGATTTGAAGTTAAAAATTAGCTCATGAGTCAAAAACTGTTGCATAACCTTTAAGCTGTCATGAGTCAGGATGGTGATTTGACTTTTTGCTGCCTGCTGTAACAGAGATAGGGAAACAGGGACAGGTTTGTGATCTGTGTGCTCAGTGTTTGTGTTTATTGATGAGGTGTTATCTGTGGCTGTAGACGTTGACAGACCAGTGTGTGGATCATATTTTATTCAGTCTGCCCCTGCTTCGGCGCTAATGCTAAGCTGTTTTTACGCGTCAGACTGAGGTCTTTCCACAAGCAGGCTGTCACTGTCCTCCCTGTCTGAGCTTAAGTTTGACCGACAGTTCATACATATCTCAGAGTTGAACTAATCTGACATTCATTATCAGTATTGGTCCAATATTGATCACAATCACTGGATGGATGTCTGTAAAAGAAATATGTGAAATCCATTCTAATCCAAAAACTGTGTGCAAATGAAATGTTATAGAGAGACTTGGGCCACCAACATCTTGTGAGCAGAATGTGAGTCAGAGTTGCAGTGATGATCATTTGAGCTATGTGGACTTATTTCAAGATTTAAGAAGAAAACAGCAAAACACATGAGTAAAATTTTATAAAAGACTGTTTCAGTGTGATATTGGTACATACTGGTATATATGTATAATATGTACAGTATGCTTTGAATATACGATAACATCTCTGCTTTAATTTTAGTCCACTCAGTTGTGTTTTGTGCAATAAAAAGCCACACCTTAGCAACACATTGAAAACAACACAGGTTTCACACGTGAAAAAGTCTTAAATCACAGGAAAACATCTGGACTGGTTTTTGAAGTCTGTGAAGTCCGTGGTGGTTCCCATTTTTGCGCTCATGTGCTCGTCGAAAATGGCCTTGAACCATGCTTACATGTGCAGGCGCATGTGTTCCATCCATTTCACATGTGATTTTATCATGTTCACATTTGTGACATTCTTGTGGTTTTCCCTCTAAGGCTAACCAGAGACAATAGATCATCATCCAAACAACCCATGGTCTATTTGTTTGTCTGTCTGACTTTTAGTAGGATTGCTCAAAGAGAACTCAGCCAATTTCATGGCCCAAGGGATAAACCACCTAATTTGATAAAGAATAGACCCAAATAGGGCATGGAAACAGGAATTTTGAAAATAATAATGAGATTATTATAAACAAATATGCATATATAGCATATATTGTACAACAAGTACAATTAGTTGCAGGTTGACTTAATGATCCATATATTGTGGCTCACAATATTTCAGCGGGTTGATCTTTATTCAGTCATTGTTAAGTTGCTGTTGTGTTTCTCAGGAGTAAATGTGTGTTTTTAGAACATTTGAGACTGTTTTTTTTGAGGTACATTTTAACAAACAAGGGACTTGCTTGCTTTTGTTTAGGAAATGCCTTAAATATTCAGGGTATATTTTAATATAATCCAACACTTAACATACTGTCAGAACTGACATTTTTCCTCTTTGGTAAATGTACTTTTATTTTACTTAAGTGATCAGCTCCATGTCTTTTTCCATACTTTCTACTTTTATGAAGTAGGTCTACAAATTCTTACTTACAGAGTTTCCCAAGCCTAAGTACTTTGATGTATCACATGGTCATTGTAAACCTTATGCTCCCACACGTTAGCTTTGATCGTAAAGGGAAAATAATTAGCTTGCATTGGTTCCCACTGTTGTCACGACCGTACAGTTCTCCAGTAAGGAAGCCATTCAGCTCAGTTCAGACTGTTCTTCATCAGAGACTGTTTGCATTATGTTCTAATTTATTTTCAATCTGACAGTAATGTAATGGATTTACAAATCCATGTCTAGAATAATGGGATTATTTTTCAACAATAGACTAGAAAACTGTTAAAACATAAATGAGTATTACCCGCTCAAGACTACCATTTGTGTCGTGATAGAGGAGTGTGCATTCTCAACCAAGATCTGCAGGCAGATGCGGCCTGTTGCAGCAGAATTTAATTTAATTTAATTTAATTTATAATTTTTATTTTTAAGTCTTGTTGCCAAGGCCTTTGAATATAGCATAGAAAAACAGCATGTTTATCGGCAGAAGTAAAAAAAAAAAAAGTGAAGGAAGTGACTGCAGCATACCTCAGACCTCCTGTTACATCTGCCTCTTTTTAAAATGTGCTCATATACAAATGAAAGGAAATGTGGGCAGCGATAGAGCAGCAAAGAAGAGTAACCATTTTGTGCTTTCCTCATATTTTTAGCTCAAGTTGATGATTGTGTGTGTGTGTGGGGGGGGTGTTTGCCATATTCTTACGAGTTGGTGCTCGCTACAAATGTGCACAAGACTTTCTCCGCTTGTGTGTCAGATTTGCTGTTGCTCGTCAGTGCATACAAGTGATTTTGCAATGAATAAACTGTATGTGAGAGACAGAAAGAGTGTGCCATTTATTGCACTGTAGTCCAGTCCAGTATGAAGGCCTAATTCCTAATGAGGCTTTAAACGGCACCGCTTAGCTCAGAGCCACACTTGTTGGCTCAGTGATAGGAGGAGCATGTGAGTAAGAGCAGGAGTAAGCAAGTGGGTGAACGGGTGATGTATGGAGTCATCACCAAACAGCCATTTCATTTCATTTCACATTATATGCAATAGTCTGTTTCGCTGGTTTTCCCCTGATGTAAATTTGATACATTGTTCAATTTTTCATCTGGTTTGTTTCATGTTAATTCAGTGAACCAAAGTCATGTGATCATAGTCAGCCTAAATGTCATGATCCACAATCCCCGATGAGGAGCGTAGACAACCAGGAGGAGAACCACTGAAAAGTCAGAGGACATATGGCATTAAATGGTGTCTCTCCTCCAGGTCTGTGAGACCCATCTACTGCTTTTAGCCCACCTAGGGTTGTCAGCTCGGAGCGTTGCAAATTTGCCAACTCGCCACTGTTTTTCACCTGCGGGCAGGAGGGTTCTGAGCTGCAGATGATCCCCTCATCCTTATCCTAGTGCCCACGGGTGAGAAACACTGGTGAGTCGGTGGATTTGAGGCACTTTTGTGTGACAATGCTTGGCTGAATGTGGTAGTTTGCCTGCAGAGGGGGAAGAGATGGGACCTACCAGACGCAGAGGATGAATGTGCCGTACTTGCAATAATATTTTCATCTGTCAGAGGCTCTCCTCCCATTTCTCACTTCTCCTTACTTGCGGATGTGGACGAGAACACTGAAGCTGTAGCTGTTAATACTATGCTTCGAGTGAAAGGTGCAGCTAGAGTTCAAAGCAATTATGAATTGCTGTAGAGTTCACTTGCAAGCCACGTTCGCAACAATACAAATGAACTGTACTAACGGGGTAAACACACCATGGTTCGATTTAACCACACTAAACCAGAGTGGTGTGAACGCACCCTTACTCATATGTCATAATTTTTAAGCTCTCCAATGTACTTGCTGTGTAATGTTACCCACAAAAACCCCTGAAAATCTTAATTGTAAACGCAAATACAGAGTAAAGACGTAAACTTGCTTCACTTGATTGGGCAGTGATCTGAGAAAGACATCACTGCCCAATAATTGCATCTTCATTCAAATACGAACAGCTGCTTTAAGTTGACAAGCAACGAGCGTGCCAGAAAGAGGAGCACATAACCCGATACCACACTCCCAACTACAGAGGTTAAAGAAGGACAGCCTCTATAAACACCCTATTATTACCAGACAGACAGTCAAAAGTGCATATTACTACATATCAGAAAATAATCTGGCAGAAGCTTGAGTCAACAAGTAATTCTAACTATTGTGTGTACAAATCATTATTTTCTGTTTGGATAAGTTGATGATTTTTATTTGAACATGAAGTATATACATACAATACAAACAACCATAAACAAAAATGATGTACACAAGCATTAGCAAAAGACCAAACAATAACTTAAGTTCTTGTCATTGTAGTACAATAACAATTAATCTGAAAACTGCGTTAAGTCCTGTAATTACATCCAAACATTTTGTAAATGACTATAGATTTCTTATATCGGGGTAAGCATGACACAGGTGTCTTTGCTACTTTCCGACTAACACAAGTGTCATTTTGCTGGCAAGGTTCCACTTTGTTTAAACAGCACATGCACAGTAGTCGAGACCATGTAAGTGTCCTTAACCATGTTTGTCTTACAGCGAGGTTTAAGCAGTTACATTTTGTGGGTTGGATATGGTTCAAAACTAGTCATAAGTGGTAATTTAGGTGCAAGTCATGAACCTTTCTAGGTCTGAGGCTGAGTTGGGTATAATGTTTGAACAAACCATTTATATACGGGTTCACTCAGCTTATCTTGTGTCTTAACGTTGCTGTGGTATTTAAATAAACACTGAATAGGAAAGGAAATATCTTTCTAGTTTCAGTTCAGCTTATGGTTTTAGCATTACTCTATCCCAGACCCTTTTCTGTGTTTATGCCCACTGGCAGACAGTGTGATTGTGTATTCTGTTCAGCCTACTGCCAAATTTGCAATCATTTGTTGGGAATCGTCTTTCCAGGTCTGCCACTTCTGCTCCGCTTGATTTGCTGTGCAGTTTACATAAGCAAGTGTTCTCTTTCAAATGTTGACCAGCGCCAGGTACTGCTAACTTAGGTCATGCTTGTTTAAGGGTACAAATGGGGGGTGACTCCTAACCCTAACCCTCTCACACTTTTCATTTACACTCTCTTGCAAAAATTAGTTTCTAAGTTATTTAAACAAAATGGTTGAAGCAACACTGATTATTAGTTGAATACAGTAGCAGGGCTTATAAATACTGTATGTAGGCCTGCATGCAAAGTCATGAACAAGCTCAGTATGCCAGTTGTGTTACATAATTCCAACCATCCAAACAATCAAGGGAGAAAAGGGGAGAAATGAAGCCCATGTCATGATTTCAAATTCCTGTCCTAGATTAAAGTCATGCAAGTTTTACACCAGTCTGGAGTCACACCCATGTAACCCACAGTCTCTCAGCTGGTGCTGAGTCCTGGTGCCTAGTTAAGCTTCACTTAAGCAGTTACAGTGACACACTTACTATAGACAGTCTGGGATAATGACAGGTCTTTGTGTCCACTTGTGCTTCTCATGAGGATAAACCAGGATTGAATTTACATTGTGACCTAATTGGTTATATATGACACTAAACATTTACACACAGAGAAGCAGACCTGTAAAATGTCTGCTGCACTGGTGTGACTGGCGAAAATGTTTACATGCACTTGCACAGATTTTTTGGTTGCATGAATGACCACAATGTTCACACGCTGCCGCCAACTTCAGAGCTTAGTCACTGCACCGAGGAGCTGTTAACAGTCTTAATGATTCACTAGGATTCATTTCCAGATAGCTGATGTCATGTCCAGGCAAGGCGCTCTACTCCACCAGCTTCTGTAACTCAATAGAGTCTCATTTTAAAGCGTGTTCCTCGCAATTACTGTTCATTGTCCTAGTCAAATTAAGCAGTTGCTACAAAAGATGTAAACATTTATTATTCCTACAGTCACTTAGTGACCACAGTTGAAACTACAGGTTCCACAACAATAACTACATGTACAACCCAGTGGGTAATGGTGTCATTAAAATGTGTTTTTGTTTGAAACTCTCCATAAAAAGTAAGAAAATATAAATATATAAATATAAAAAAATTAATGGGCAGCAATGATAGAAACTCAATTTCCTGAATTTAACTAATTAAAAGAAAATTATAATATTAAATAACATTTTATTTCATGAGCACAGAGTGGTGCGAAGGCCCATCTGGAATTCAAGGAATTGATATTATTGCATGCGTCTGAATGGTTTTCATGTCTCCTTACATCTGTACAACATGCCATTTACGTCGATAACATAAACCATGCCTTTCACCCTGCCTTGAATTTATCACAAACTTCTTCATATTTACTTGCAGATCAGATGTATTATCTGATATATTATCTCTGTGTCTGTATGTTACAGCTCATCTCCCAGAACAGGAGATAAAAGCAGTCCTTCAGTGCCAGGCCCAACCAAGCCCAGTGGGCAGACCCAAAAGATCTGCTTGGTGTGTTCGGATGACGCCTCTGGATGCCACTACGGGGTTGTGACCTGTGGCAGCTGCAAGGTGTTCTTCAAGAGGGCCGTCGAAGGTTGGTTTCACTTCCCTCAACCACTCACTTGTTGACTGAGACATGACAACACACTGTGATGACGGTTAAAGACATCTACACAAAGTTTCACAGAGACAGTTTAATGCGTCTTCACACTAGAAATGGGCGGCGCTAAGGTGAATTTGGAATTTATAATATAATGAATTATATGATATACAACAGTAGAGGTCAACTGCCGATTTTTTAGAAATAATTGATGTCGATTCTTTTGGCCTATATGTTTTTCCAATTTCTTTTTTTTCCCTCCATTTGATACAATATATCTCTCTCATGATAAGAAATAATACAAAAAAAAAATGCTTAACTTCAGTAACCAGTTATTGGTCAACACTTATGGTCTGTCTCACCAATCTGCATTTTATGTCTGCACTGCAGTGGAATTATACACAGTACTCACAATAAAAATAATGTCTCAACAAAATATTTGGTTATTACAAAATGGCAAATATCGGCCCAGTTATTCCACCCAACCGATTAATCTGTCTGTCTTTAAATAGAATTTACAGCACTGATAAGGATGAGGATGAGGATGAAAATTTAACAAGTAATCCCGCCCAAATAGGCAAGAGCTGTCAGTCAAAATCAGTTATTCCAAACCAGCACTGAGTCTAATCAGAAACTAATATAGAAATACCTATGAAGTTGGCTTGATTTAATTACAACAAGTATACACGGATTTACATGTCCATGCTTATGATGAACATGCAGGGGTCCCCAAATAGTGGCATCATGGGGAAAAAAAAAAAACCAAACAACATTATTTTGCAAATTTCACTGTGCTGGGATCAAGTGACTCACACGTGCAAGGGAGATTATTGATAGTGTTGGACTGCAATGGAAGTGTCGGCCGGGAACGTTAGAGTTTGGACACTGAAAATACTATTTTTTACTCATATATTCAGGATTTATTTGGGTGACTTGTCGGAAAACTTTTCAAACTCATCACGTGTTTTCCGCCTCAGTGAGTAGAATTGCAGTGGTTGTCAAAAAGACCTACTGTATAAGCTGAATGAAGGAGAAACTGATTACAAAGCAGGAAATCAAAAACACTAAACACATTTTTCTGTACGATTTACAGCCATTATGACCTAAAGCTCAAAAACAAGCCGCAGGAAAATTCCAGTGTAAATACAGACATGAACTGAGAAACATGCTTTTTTGTTGTGCAGCTTACAGAGACGCTTTTATTGTGACGAGTAAGATGCTATTATGACAGTGACAAGAACATCAGTCTGACCAGAGATAACAAAATCTTTACCACTGATTGGACTCTTAAGGGCTACACATTTCAACATCTGTAATTTCTGGAGCACTTGAAGCCTGGAAAGTGTTCATTTTCGCACAATAAATGTATTGTCATTGGACACCTCTAATAATAAAGCTATTACATGCCTGAAGTTTGACGGCCAACTGTAAAATTCTTTGAAACAAGGCATCAGCATTTGACTTATTTTTCAGTTGTTATATTGCAGTTCTGTAATTTGTGGAGAGAGTAACAGATAGAATAGAGGAAAATCTAATTAGGGACCCCGCTATACGGTTTATTCTACAGATATAAGGCATCCACTAACTTATACTTGCGGTCTTAGTTGCACTGGTTAACATCAGTCACATTTTATTAATCAATTTGAATTATGGAAGCTCAGCTCTTGAAGATTTTTGCATGTCTTCATTTTCAGTGTTTTTTTCTTATGCATCACAAAATTAAATCAAGTCTCCAAATCTAAGGTCAGAGTAGAAACAGTGTGGGTTTTGTAGGCGCACCACCTTGCACAGTAGTTGCATTTTTTGTGGGATTGAATCATGGATCTGACCTTTTATGTCCACATCCCACATCTTGTCTTCCCTACTTGTCCTACATCAAAGCAGAAAACAAAAAAACTACAATTAATTTGAATCGACAGCAGAAGAAAAAGCTCCCGTGATTGAATTCATTATGGTGACACTCTTGCATTTAACACGGGGGGATACTTGTAACACGGGCGTTCATCATTCATTTGATTCATGTCTCAGGCAAGAAATTCATTTGTCATTAAACTAACTTCCTATATATTATTGACCCAGCACGAATACTAAATGCACAGAAATGGCCAATATTAACCTTGTCCCAATTTAAAGACCAACATACTTCTCCTTTTCTTTCATTTAGTTCTTACATTCACTATTTGTCTTGTTGTTTCTAACTGTGTCTATAACTAACATTACCTTTGTAATAATACAGTTAGTGACTTACTGTGGTAAAAAACTTTATTTAATTTATATTTCCTGCAAAACAAATGTTTTTTTTTTCATTTAAGGCTACTTTTCTTTTAGAAAGTACTGTATATGTGGAAAACAATGAGAACGAAACATAAAATCAATAAATATGAACACTTAATGTGAGCTAATTCCTGGAGTTGAATGAACACTGACTTTTTTTCTTACACGCTATCATTTTATTTTTTGGTGCTGGCATAATTTCCTAGCACTCAAATGGAAGTGTACATTTTATTTTTGAAAAGAGCTGTAGTTGCACTGAGATATGTTATTCTTGTTTCTCTCCCCCCCATCCATTCTCTGGTTGTTTTCTTCATGGTCAAGGATGGAGAGCACGACAAAACACAGATGGTAAATGAATTTATTTTCAATAATAATAATACTAATTATAACAGTGATTATGATGATGATTATAATAATGATGATGGTCAAATTATCACCTCTGATGTGATCTGATTTCAAATACATCTGTCAGTATACATGTGCTCTATAGACTCATCTGCCAGCTATCTGTCAATGCATGGTCATGTGATTTGGAAATTCAAATCAACATAAATTTTCATGGGTTTCTGCTGGGAAAGCTCCACCTTATCAAAATTGCAGGTGTTTTATGCTAATAATTGCAATCACATCCTGTCACTAATTTCCCCAATTTCTTTGCACTTGACCCACATTAACCTCCTGAGATAAATCACCTGTTAAGTTTTGACCCTCTTGTGTTGCTCATCGTTTTTATTAACTCTGTTTCACGCCATCTGCTGATAATTATATGCATGCTAAATTAAGTCCATCATATCAACACTAAGCATTCTGTACCCCTATACATGAACAGCCCTCTTTTCAGCTGTGTGACTATGCTTTTTTTTTTTTTTTTTACCTCGTTCTATTACTGTTCATGTTTTCATGTGTTCAAATTAGCCCAAAATAATCGAGTCCTATCAAGTACTAAAACTACCAGTCAAAAGTTTGGACACACTTGTGGACCACATTAAATCAGAAGGTGTGTCCAAACTTTTGACTGGTAGTGTAGGCACAGCCATATAGTGTGTAATGATAGTTGTAAATTTCTCAATAAAAGACGCTTGAACAGCCTAAAATAAGCCTAATATAATATTGAAAAAATTCAGTATCACTAATATGAAAAATCTTATCGGCGAGCCACTATTAAACAATTTTTATAATAAAAACCATCAACATTGGTTTCCACAGCTCAATTCGGAAACACCACTCTAATTGCACTTTTCCACTATACACTTCTAGCACGCCTGGCTCGGTTCTACTCTACTCAGTTTGGTATCAGGCACATTATTTTGCCTTAATATAGTACCTCCTCAACACGGCACATCATAGCACAGGACACAAACGCCGTGAGCAAAGCAGTTCTTTTCTGTGAACTGAATCATTAGAATCAGTGAATTGTGATTTCCCTTGCTAAATGTTGGAGATGAACGTGTTTTCAGGATTTAAGTCTTTTTAAATCCTGCATCGGCATCGGCCAGTTTGATTCCTGTGTCGGATATTGCGCTCCTGACTTTTCCACTGACCAATTTGTGGCCGGCAGCCGATCACATTTTAGTATCGGCTTAGCTCGCTTAGAACCTCGCAGGTTCTAAAAAATGTACCAGGTACTATCCCAGATGAAAACGCAAAAAAAAAAACAAAACAAAAAAAAAACACTTGAGCTGGGTCGTGCTAGAACTGTATTGTGGAAAAGTGCCATAAGTGTTATACTTCAATTCAGTGCAGTGATTAGGTTTAATATATTTAAAAAAAAAAAAAACTTTTCAAGTCCTTACAGGTGAGAATTTCAGCTTCACATAAACATGCGGTTGCTCATTTTAAGTGCGACATGTTGGAGTTTAGCTACAAATGCAACCAGATCCATCACCAACCAGTGATAATGGGTGTTGCCAAGTCCCGTGTAACAGATCAGAAGCCAGGATCAGGGAGAGTGGATATCAGTGTGAATCAGCTGGCACTTTGGACAACACAGATGGCTATTCACGCTGTTGTTTGTAATGTCTTCCTGTGATATCAGTGATGGATGCAACTGACAACCCCCAGGCTTTTATATCTATGATAACAGCACTAACCCTGCAGATTTATTTCTACTCTAAATTGCTACTCAGTGATTTTGATATAATATAATATAATATAATATAATATAATATAATATAATATATTATAATATAATATAATATAAATATTACCATAATATATATCATTTGAGCCTTAAAGAAATCAAGGAGATCTCTTTCCTTAAGGGAATAAGAGAATTCCTTAAAGTATGGCAGCACTGTTAACTTTATTTATAGTGATACATTGTTTAGATAATTAGTTGTAGTACTAGTATATTACTTTTTGTGGTAACAAAGTAATAGATTTTTTTTCACATCACCTCACATTCACCAGTCATGCTGTAATGTTAATAAAAAAAAACAGTAAAGTGGCTTTCATCACAGATAGAGGTAGAATGTGTTGCAATGATACGATGTCAGCTATATTTTATCACATCTAACTCAACTAAATTAATTTTCAAAGTTTTTTTTTTTTTTTTTTTTTAATACCTAAACTCAAACAAGAAACTTTTTCAGTGTCCAAATCACCATGTTAATTTAGGCTCCGAACATCCGACCTGGATATGTATGTTCAGGGACTGCGATTAAAATGCCCTAAAACAGCTCTTCTAGGTGATATACTCTATGAGAGATTTAGATTCTCAGATTAAGAAGAAAGTTGGGTATAACTTTAATTAATGATGACGACACTGAACATAGTCCAGCAATAAAGCAGAAAATATAAAACACTGAGGGTGATGGTTTTATGGTCAGTTTCTTACGGCTGGTTTTGTGGGTAATAAAATTACTTATAACTAATTATGCATTAGTCTAATGTCATTTTACAGACAGTCAAATGATTTAATACGATTAGTTTACCCTGATTTGCCCCCAAAACCTTTAAATTTCCCACCTCCAATATCCATTGTTGGCAGTTATAATGTGATATCTGTTTAAAAGGGTCCACATTAGTCACATTAATAAACACATAATTAAGTGAAGAAAGAAATAAAAATAACATAGTGTATAACATGGATTTAAACCCTCAGCATTTTCTTTTTAGTTTTTATTTTAGTAGAGACAGAGCACTGAAAGAAAGGCCTCATCTTATCGCTTTGTAGATACTGTATAGTCATCCAGTTACTCAGAAAAGTATGAAGAACATAATCTTTAATTAGACATTCTTTTGAACTTACACTTTTCAGGGGAAGAATGCAATTCTTTGATATGGTCATGGTTTCCTGTCACACAGACTGAGCTGAAGAAAAGTCGAGAAAAAGATGCCAACGTTTCACAGTACTTGTTTCTTTTGTGCTTACATTTAACCTCTTCCTGATCTTAGTGAATTGTATAGCAGATTCACCACATCATGCCATGAAGGGGCCAGTAAGAATACATAAAACTTAATCCAGGCCATGACAACAGATTAAAGCTAACATTTAGACCTGTGGATGGTTTCACATTAAAAGCAGCTCTGATTGTGGTGCAGGTAACGGTAAAGTTAGATTTCTTTTTCCCAGAAACAAAGCTTATATGAAAATGGAAATGGAAATGACTATGGTGTGCTTGGCATGATCTTGTTGGACATCCCCTTATACATTGTATCCCATTAGAATTATTTAGTTTCATTCGGATCTCAAGATAAATTCAATTCATGTGACTCTCCTCAGGCTCTGTCATGCAAGCACTGTAAATAAGACAACCTTCTTTTGTAGCTGAGACAGCTTCAACTTTATATATATATATATATATATATATATATATTTAAAAAATAAAGGGCCACACAGTGGTATAATGGTTAACACTGTTGCCTTACAGCCAAGTTACAAAATACAGTCTGCATGTTCTCCATGTGTGTGGGTTCTACTCCAGAGTTATTGATCACTCTAAATTGTGGGTGCAGGTGTGGGAGTGGGTGGCTGTTCTTCTCTGTGTGTTGGCCCTGTCATGGACTGTATGGAGGATAGAGCAGTAGAAAAAATGAATGAATGAATGAATGAATGAATTTAGACTGTGGCATGAGCTGCTATCTCGTACCTAACTCACAAGAGTGTGCAGAGGAGCTCTTTGTGTGAACGAACATGTTGCTCCAAAGTTTCTCCTGCCAGGTTCCTATAAGCACCGATAAATGTCTGTATGAGCTCATGTAAGAACACGGGAAGAGGTCATCAGGGCTCTTGACACAATATTTTGCACAGCAGATGTAGATGTAAATTGTCTTCATTGTCTGAAATAAACAAAAGTATGATAGCCAGAGAAAGGTGCAAGCATTAAAGTCAACGAGGTTGCAGCCTCTTCTGCCTGTTGTTTTAGTCATTGGTCATATGAGGGGATCTTGGCTTGTTTGCCAACATTCAATAATACATTTTAAAGCCAGTAGCTGCCATTACCATGATAATAAGGATAATATCCCACATCCCTGTAAAATAGTTGTCTGTATTCTGCTGCAGCCCTAATGTAAAGTAGGTTCCTTGCGCAGTACACTTTGCATTTATTGCATACATTTATTTGTAGGAGCTTTTTCCTCCAGAATATTGGTGTTGTACAGTAGCACGTGCCTTAATGCCTACATGAATAGAGAAATAGCTTTAATACCAGTTATTTCTGTTCTTCTTGTTGTGTTCTTACTGGTAGCGTTTGACACTTGGAGGGCTTAGTAATGTTTGTCAAACAATAGAATAGAAAAAAACATTACACTATTTTTAGTGGTGATATTCACTTAAGTCTCTGTACACTTTAGGACTGTGCTTAATAAGTTTTGTATTACTGGTGTGGCATTGAGGTTCCCATTTTAAAAAGTAGGACCAGTTGGCGTATCTCATTTATCAGGATATCACATAGCTCATCCTTCAGGGAGAGCTTCATGCAATGCCCTATAAAGGGTGGAGTGACAGACTGACATGTGGACTGATGAGCCATCAATAGTTAAGTGGGCAAAGATAGAACTAAGCTGGAAGGCGAGATTTCTTTCTTTCTTTCTTTCTTTCTTTCTTTCTTTCTTTCTTTCTTTCTTTCTTTCTTTCTTTCTTTCTTTCCGTAATTGAGCATCATTACCAGTCATGAGTCACAAGGAATGAGACAGCAGATTCAAATAACAGAAGAGACATGGTATAGGATATCTATTAGGCATCTGATTAGGATGGAGGACTTTTGGGCAAACCCAAATTAAAAGAGACCTACTGTAATGGTATAGTCCCAGAACATGCTACAAAATGATGTATCTCAATGAAGAGTAACATTCAGTACAGGGAGGTCAAAAAGTGTCATGGGTTGGACTTTTAATTAATTGTTAATTGTTTGGGGGTCGTTCTTTTCATCACGTCTGATTAAATTGCATTACTGGCATCCTTCCGAAAGATTTTTTGATGACGTCAGCACATACTGTGAATTCCTCCCTCAGGTCCAAAATGTGATACTGTCCCTTATTAAATTAAAATAATGTAGTTAGTTTTCTACGGTAGCCTGGATACACAAACCATTATTACAAAGTGTGAAGCATTTTTACAAATCCCAAAACAATTTAACAAAAATTTAAACAAATTGAAATTTTCAAAAACAAATTTTTAAAACATAAAACAATTTTGGGTGTTTCACATTTTTTAATAATGGTTGTACTTCCAGGCCACCATATCACCTCTGGTTTATTTTCTCATATCCTAACAAACCTAACCTAACCAAATTTAGAATGCATTACTCTTGCTGGATGGATGTTGGCCATGTGGATGATGATTTGATGACTGGGCTAAGCGGGCTTCTTTTTCCAAGGCCTACTTCAAAAGGTGGTTAATGTGGTCATAATACAGACTACTCACACTAATAATTTTAACACATCATAGATAGCTAATATGTCTCCCTTTGTCTCTTCTTCATCTTCTTCTCCTTCCTTAAACCCTTTTTACAGGTCAACATAACTATCTCTGTGCGGGGAGGAATGACTGCATCATCGATAAGATCCGCAGGAAGAATTGTCCAGCCTGCCGCTTCAGGAAATGTCTTCAAGCCGGAATGAACTTGGAAGGTAAAAAGGACATTTTAAGTACATTAAAAGACTCCACCGTGCAGTTAAAACAGATTTATGTCATAGTTGTGGGATTTCAACAGCATGACTTACATAGGAGGAAGTTTGGCCTTCACCCACACCACCATTACACTAACTATACTGTTTTAGTCGTCCGTCATATCAGAATTTCACCAGAATGATGATTTGAGCATGCATGAAGAAAAATGGTCAGTGCATGAATTCAAAGAAGGACATTTGCATTATGCCATTGCATAAAAAATTATATATTTACAGTATATTGCATGTTGTCTTTTTTTTTTTTTTGTTAGTGACGTTACAAGCACTCAATCTTCTCACTATGATTTCCAATAGGAGAAACATGCAATATGAAATCAAATTACCTGGATGCTTTGAAAATGGGTTTTAAGTTTGTGGTTTTTAATGGTTTCAAGCTCCACAGGGTTGAAATAAATTAATTAAAAGATGAAACAATTATTTATAATATGCTGACAGTTATTACCTTTAGTCTAGTATAAAATGGTGCCAAGCAATGTGGCGCATCGTTTTTGGAAAATGTGTTTTCTCAAGGGAAGCACTGACCGTGTCCACAGATATTTCAAAACAACTGAGCAGCAATCCTGAGATGATCACTTTCCTCAGAATTGGCCTTGAAAATCACTCAGTGACTCAAGTCGAGTCCTGAACGTTATGGCTGTAGTGTGTATCATCTACCCCGAGTGTGCATCTCCTCACATACTACAGAGATACAGTGAGTGTAAAGTCCACTATCTTGGATCACATGATGATCAGATTCACCAGATTCTGCTTCCAGGGATAGATGTTAAGGGCACAGTATAGCAGTTAAGATATGTGCCAAGGGTGAGGAGGACAGACAGTGGAAGCAACGTGTCAAGTACTACATCTGCTTCAGTGCTTAGAACTTGGTTCTTGTGTTCTTTCAGGTTATTAAGGTAAGAAATTGCTTTCAATACAATGCGTTGAGTTAGGTGTTGTGTTTTATCAGACAGAGGTGAGCATGGTTACATGGGGGAGGGAGAGACAAAGACGAAGAGAGGTTTTTGATGGTTGCCAGTGCATCAGGAGACAAACTCACACCGGTGAGGCTCTTAGTTGCCATGGAAACACCAGAAGGGGAAATTAAAAAAGGTAGAGATTAGAAAAAAACATGCTTTTCCACAATAACCTCTCACCCCGATGTGTTTTTGCACATTAAGTGGGAGAAAATGTCATGATTCATAGATTATCTACATATTGTGAGGAAAAACACAAATATTTGCCATCGCTGTCGTTACACTCAAGAGAAACTGCAAAGCATGCTAATGTGAAAAATAGTTCTTCTTGGAAAATTATTGAGGTTCTTCCTTTACTTTGTTATTCCTGATTCAAGTTTTCATTCAAAATGAGGATGTGTTTGGGGGTTCGTTACAGGAGATGGCATTTTACATTTTTACACCAAGTGGATAATAATAAATTAGTTAAGAAAAATGAATGAATAATAGATAATAATTTGCTGCTGCTGCCCGAATAACAGCCTGTTTATTATTGTTCTATAGCCTTTTACTTAATTCCTAATATTTGTTTTTCAATCGTTTTGGGACCAAATCAAAAATGATATTTTAGAAACCCTTATGGTTTGTTTATTTTTAATCCCACCTGTGCATTTATTATTTCATGTGATTGTATAGACCTTATTTTTGAATGCGGAATGTGTTTCTTGACATAGTTTCTGATTATTTCAGCTAACGTAGTCCATAACAGAGAAATCTTGAAGGGATATATTTATGTTTTACAAAATGAAACAGAAATGGTGGATTTGAAGGCTACTCAGTTTCCATGAGTGAAAATGGAAAGAATGTGAACTTTTTATGAACGTGGAAGTAACTAACCAGAAGTGCAACACATTATTAATGTGTTGCACTTCTGGTATTCGTTTTGTTGACATAAGTATATCAACTGTTTCTTGGGACACCAACTCAGAGGACTAACAACACTTAATCATAATTAGCTGAGCTTTTACCTGCAGCTGCTGACATAGCCTTTTAAGGTTTTACCAGTGTTTCATAGTGTAGACACGTCTCTGGTACTGGATGATGTTCTAGATGTTTCTTTTCAACAAAGTAAAACAAACAGACATAGTGATGGTACAGTTGCTTCTTCAGACTTAAGGCTTTTAGCCACAGCGTGTTTCCTCATTCCTTGGAGGAGGACAAATAAATGTTCATGCAGCGCATCCACATTCTCGTCGTCTTTTGCTGCTGATGATCAAAACATTCCTGTTCCATTAAAGCCTCTCTCTTAAAAGCCAGCAGCTGCTGTAGCAACCCCTGTCTGCACACATACCTGCTTTCTAGAAGAGATATTATCTGTCAAAGTTGTTGTCCTGCCTGCTGCGTGAAGCACAAAGAAGAAAAAAAAAAAAAGAAAGAAAAAAAAAACAACCATGTATATGAAGTGTTGAGAATTGAACATCTGCTTACAGCTCTGTCCCATTCTCCTCCCTCAGCGAGAAAAAACAAGAAAATGATCAAGAAAACGTCCTCCATCTCTGGATCATCAGAGCCCATCAGCAACATGCCAGTTCCAGTCCTCCCCAGGATGCCCCAGCTTGTGCCGACCATGCTGTCTGTGCTTAAGGCCATCGAGCCGGAGATCATCTACTCGGGCTATGACGGCACACTGCCTGACAACTCCTCACGCCTCATGAGCACTCTCAATAGGTTGGGGGGGCAGCAGGTCATCTCTGCAGTCAAGTGGGCCAAGTCACTGCCAGGTAAAAAAAACAAAAAAAAAACACTTTTGTGTTCTGCCTTTGGTTTGGTTTAGATACATTTATATAGTATTTATATGCATTAAAATGCATTCAGTTGAGTCTAAGGGAAAAGGGAGAGAAAGCAGTGGGAGGAATAAAGACACATATTTGAAACACTCGGTGCGTGCAGCTATTTAAAGGAAGTTGCTTCAAAATGAAAAAAAAAGGACTAATTCCTTGGCCATGCAGTGCAACACATGCTGACTAGACATCCAGCATAAAAAATAGCAAAAGCCTGCAGTTAAACGAGCATCTGCTTGTCAGCATTGTCATCATTCTTCAGTTTAAAAAAAAAAAAAAAAAAAAGGACACGAATAGCCGCAAGTTATCTTGCCTGATAATCCAAAATACGTGACGTAATTAGGTAGAGCAGAAATTAGTTAGAACAGATAGTTCTCAACCATGTTATACTATCTCTGTTATTTTAGGCACCCAATCTATAAAAATTCTTTGAATTTTAATCAGTTAATGTCCATTTGAATTTACACAGAGACGGTGCTCTTTGTGTCGTTCCCACACCCTGATCCTACTGTTCCTACAGTAGGATCAGGGTGTTCCTACAACAATTATGTACTTTTTCATTGCATTTTTTGATATTGTTTTCTAGAACATACATGGATAGCAGTAAATTTAATATGATTCAATTCAATTCAATTTTATTTGTATAGTGCCAAATCACAACATACATTATCTCAAGGCACTGTACATAATAAGGCCAAAACCTTTACAATATTACAGAGAGAAAAGAAACCCAACAGTTCACACAATGAGCAAGCACAAGGCATCAGTGGAGAGAAAAAACTCCCTTTTAACAGGAAGAAATCTCTGACAGAACCAGACTCAAAGATGTGCGGTCATCTGCCTCGACCGGTTGGGGTGAGAGGAAAATGGGGGACAGAAAGAAGGGGGAGAATAAAGAAAAAGAGGGAGGTGAGGGAGAGACATAAGAGAGAGACCAGGAGCAACAATTATCAAGTTTAGAGTCAGTTATGTCATGTTTATAGAACTACAGTGTCATTTATACAAGCAGCAGCAAACATTATTGATAAGAAATTATACTGATAATTATACTGTCATCATAGTAATAATGACAGGAGTATTATTGTTACTGATAATAATAATAATAACATCATCCAAACTGGATCTGGATCCTGCAGCCTGCAAGATGAGGACAGAGGGAGAGACATAGACTTGGGAAGGGAGAAAAAATAATTAAGTCACATTCATACCCTGAGTGTGAGAGAGTGAGTGTGATTATGGGATCTAATAGTTACTTTTTTGTCATATTACACAAATTGGGGAAAAGTCAGTCAGATTTTGTGGTGATATAAAGGCATTTTTGCATTACAAGATCAGATCTTAAATGCATCGAGTAATACAGATGTATTAATGCATGACACTGCAAGCCAATATTTGGCAACTGTTCCTACAGTGATTGAAAATGTCCCGTTTTCATTTTATTACCGTTAAAATGACTGCGCTCATTGCCACTATGCTTTTTTAACATGGTTTCTGATTATTTCAGTTAATGTAGTCCATTACTAAGAAATCATAAAGGGATATATTTAGCTTTTAGTGTCCATATCATGTCAATACATTTTACAAAATTGAACAGAAATTTGGATTTGGATTTGAAGGCTACTCAGTTTCCATGAGTGAAAATGGAAAGAATTTGAACTTTTTTACCACCCTTGTTTCTCCTTACAAGACAGAAGGCACAGGACATGAAAACTGCTCCAAGTAGTTGCTTTGAGAGTTCGTATTCAAACTGTAATAGTTGCAATTTGTCATCACAAAATGTTATGAACAGATTTCTCACATAATCTATGACAATTTTTTGTCCTTTTGCCGTGATTCATCTGTGTGTGACACTATGATCAGGGACCAGGCTGGCTCTAGTCTTGTGTGCATTTTTTCCAGCTGGCAGGCTGCCAGGGTGATAGCGAGCAAAAGCAATGAGGGAGGGACACTCTTACATAACAGCCGCGATTTAAAGCAAATGTAATGTGAAAGGACTTTTCATGTGCAACTCCACTTCCATGATATTTGACAACGTGGAAGCAACTGAAATGCATTTCAAACCCACTGTGAACATTGACTTAATTACACAGTCTGTTTTTTTTATTTTCCTGCTGGTTTCACATTTGTGCGATGATATGATAATACATAAATTATATTTTTATTGAATGTATTACAATATAGCATGATGTGATGTCACATACCATAGCATGCAGCTCAGGCTGAACTGAAATCCAGTCAAATGATCCCCTGTCTTCCCTTGACCTTCCTAGGCTTCCGTAACCTGCACCTGGATGACCAGATGACTTTGCTGCAGTGCTCCTGGCTCTTTCTAATGTCGTTCAGTCTGGGATGGAGGTCGTATGAGCAGTGTAATGGTAGTATGCTCTGCTTCGCCCCCGATCTTGTCATTAACAAGTACGTGCCAAAGCCAGCCTTTTTGTATTTTTCAACAGCACAACGTTGCAGTTTTGTTTTGTATTTAATTATTTCGGGTTATGCCAGTCCCATCCCATCACTAGGAAAACAATGTGGAGAGTTTTGTTGAAACAATCCCAGGCCTAACCATTATCTCAATAGCTCGACACGCTGCCTTAAATTAGTAGTTTAACACTGGAACAAGAACTTCACATCTGAACTAAAAGTAGAAATAAGATAAAATAAGATGCACGTTTATTGAACCCACAATTTTTCTAAAAATAAATATGTTTCATTAAGTGTGAAACATATAAACTTTTCATGTTATAACGTATATTACCTTGTTACATGTTAATGGTAAAAATATCGGATGCACGATATTGGAACTTTTGCAGATATATTCAATATGCTGATATAATGTGAGTGCTTGGGCCAATTATTAAAAATTATATTTGTAGAGGGCGGCAGCATAGAAGTCAAGGAGGTAGTGGCCTGTTTAGCCTAATGTAGTAGTCAACTTTAGTCCTATCAGCAGACCTTGGTGTGTTTGTTGAAATCATAATACATTTTAAAGCCAATATCTGCCAATAATATCACCATCCCTAGCAGTTTTACAGAAATATTGCTTGTTATTTCTTATCAAAAAAAGGTTATGTTGTTACGTGAAGCGTATCATGTTTTTTTAAATAAAAATTTCACATAATGATGTGAAATGCATTAGGGCTTTACTGTAAACTGTCGCGTTAAAACGTGAGACATATCATGTCATAACATGATGCTGAGCTATTTTTATTTTTGCTGGAGTGGCAGTAATAGGCTGCCAAGTATTTGGAGGTCATCAGTGCAGCAGTGTAAATGTTGTTTACTTCATGCTGAATGACAAGGATGCAACAATGCGCCTGAAAACCTGAAGGAAACCTGAAGGCGCATTGCCTGACCTGCAAACTTAAAAAGTTGAATAATAGATTTATGAATCGTGAAGGCTTTGAGCTGGAGCACTCGCTCGTGCTCACGCATAACAAAAATACGGTGAAATACCATGTTATAAATTTTTGGTCACACTGCCCAGCACCAATTTAAAAAACAGAAAGTAATATGTGTATTAGTAGAAGTGACGTATGAAAATCCATCTGGACTGATTTCACAGTCCGGTTTTCTCTTGCTGGGCTGAAGTGCTTCCTTGCCGGGGCTGTTTTTCGGGAATTGAATAACAGGATGAATAGAAGAAGTTAAATCTAACATGTATGTCTCTCTTCCTTCTATTTTTCTCTGTTTCTTTCTTGGATGCCTCTACCTATTCTACATTTCCCTCATCTCTTCTTATCTACTCCCTTCATCTCTTTCCCCTCTCATTTATTGCCCTCATTTCAGAGAGCGTATGAAGCTGCCCTTCATGAACGACCAGTGTGAGCAAATGCTGAAAATCTGCAATGAGTTTGTCAGACTGCAAGTGTCCTATGATGAGTACCTGTGTATGAAGGTGCTGTTGCTGCTCAGTACAGGTAATGGAAATCACTTTGCTTTAAAAAAAAAAAAGTTCAGTATTAGTTGGCTGATTTTGTCTCATTTAGTTATTATATTCATACAATTTAAGTAATACAAATTATAGTTCATAATTTCACTCATTTATCAATATTTGTCTATACTTATATTTAAAGGAAAAAAGCAAACCTGCAAAAAATTGGATTAACAGTAAATTTGAGTGAATCATGATGTAATTTTTTATTGCATTTTTTTGATATTGTTTTCTAGAACATACATGGATGGCAGTACATTTAATATTATGGGATTTGTTCTGGCAAAATTAAAGATCTAATAGTTACTTTTTTGTCATATTTTATAAATTTGCCAAAATTAATGGCAACTCAATAAGCCAGTGTCCGATTTTGTGGTGATATAAAGGCATTTTTGCTTTAAAAGATCAGATCTTAAATGCATTGAGTAACAGATTTATTAATACAGGACACTACAAGCCAATATTTCACCGTTTTTTGTTGAAGCGCCATGGTGCCATATGATTTTTAAGCTTTTTCTCTCTATATGGTCTAAAGGCCTCGCCATATTTTACATGGTGTGTGCTCACAAAAGTGGCATATGCTTTCCACTCATACGTGGGTCCTTTTACACTAAAATCAGGGTCTGAAATGTTGCCATGAAATGTGGTATCATTCCATGGCAATATTTTACTGTACCTACATAGAGTTCATGCCTACTACTGCATGTATGTGGTAGTAGGCAGGCACCTCAGTGGACTTATCAAGTCAAATCAATTTTATTCATATAACCAAATCAATAACACATTTTGCCTCAAAGGCCTTCACAGTCAGTACAGCAAGTGACACCTTCTATGCTTAGACCCTCACATCTGCACTTCATTAGATTTTAGTCATCTGTCTCAGTGAGAGAGAGAGAGGAGGACACATGGAGGGGAGATAATGCCTTAGGAAGTGCAGTGGATTGATAAGAAGGAAGTGAGGGCAGGTATGAAAGACAGTTGGGCCAGACGACATACCTGCAGAGGTACAGTATGTCATCAATGTCTCAGTGAGAGAGCGGTGGACTTTTGGCCAGGTTATTAATGTTTGTCCCCTTTAACAATTAACACAACAATTTAGTTGCTCTGTCCTGTAACCCGCAGAAAGCTTGCTTGGAAATTATAAAGCACAATGAGGTCACCTATGGAGTTCAGCGAGCACATTTAATTTTATTTATCTAAGTGGATAGAAATATAGCTTCCAGTTTGGCTTGCTGTCTAATCAACATGGTCACAAATTGCCTAAATGGGAACACATCATGGAAAACCTTTTTACAACCAAACCTGCCTCCCAGTTTTTGATAAATCACTTTGTTCTGTTGAGTCAAAATTGGACTTTATCACCATATTCTAAATTGGTCCTGAGAGCAAATGTTAATTTGTTGGCAGTGATTTGCTTGACTCACTTTAAAATGTACTACTCATTAAGGTCCATTGTATGATGGACTTTTAACCTAAAAAAAGGCACAAAATAGTCAATTTTTTTCAGCCTCTTTAAGGTAAAAATAATGTTGAAAAGAAACAGTGATGAAAGCAATTGGGTACAATTTTAGCAATGTATTAACCATCAATAAAATCAGCAGAATAACTTCATAGAGCATACATTGCATGTCTGACTGTTTCACCTTCATCTCAAAGAGTGGCAGGTGAAATTATGCACTTTAAATTGGATGCACTCATTATGCGGAAGAAATTACATTTCCATCGGGTGCATTTGTTGCCCGCATGTATGCAGATGACTGAAATATTAATGTCACTCTTAGGTCACATTGATTTATTTTGACGTATTTGTGTAAAAGGCAGCTTCTCCATCGCCAACACATTATTTTAATAACTCAAACAAACATGTGGGTTAAAGTAGCCTGTCAAAGCTGTGTTAGATATTAATAGCATTCATGTACTGTGCTCTCTAAAATCGAGAGACAATAAAACTCTGAGCAAAGTTGGTATTTTGATTCTTTGTCTGTCTTCTTCAGGTGCATTATGTCATGGCCTGATAGCACTTATCTGATTATGTAAATTGGACAATATTTCAGTTTGGCACTGCTCTCTTTGGCTTCACATAATCTCAGCATCGTTGACTACAGCCTTGTCTTGGTCCACTGCCAGGCACCAGGCTAACAAAGAGTCCATAATACGTTGACATGGTTGTTATGACAACTACATATTGGTGTTTTTTTTTTTCATCCATGTGCTTGTTCTGACCTCTTGCTATTAGACAGCAGCTTGCTATTAGTATGTGGTCTTTTTAAGGACCACTGACTGTACATACATGTATTTATGTGCTGTATGTTTTGCATTTTTTAATTTTTCCTCATGGTTCATACCTGAACATTAACTGTATCTCTTTGGCTCTCATGCCGTCCAACATTTAGGAAACCCACTGGACACAGCAGCATTTAATGTTGCATTTAGCTTTGCATATTTTCCACTGCCTAAAACATTCTAGTTTACCTGGCATTTCCTAAGGGTCGTTGTTGGGGTCCTACACTGTTTGTTTTAATGGTTTGATAATGGTTCGATGATTTAACAAAAACAGTGACCAAGACAAATAGGAATCTTACTCGTTTCAGACAGGTTTGTAGACAATATCAAAATAAATCTTCCCCTTAAAGGAACAGTGTTCACCAGTGTTCTTGCTGATTTCCACGCTTAACATTCATGGTCTATTTAAACAGCCTTGTAGTGTATTCTGTTAGTGAAACATTTTGCTTGAAAATACACCTGCTGCTCATTTGAATGAAGCTGAAGCCCAGGTTACTTTATGCAAATCAGAGGCATCCGGCCCTAATGATAACCTAAAACAATAGGGATCACTTATTGTCAAGTCCTGGGACTTTTTTTTTTTTAATTAAATCTTCTTTTTTAAGATTCACACTTCCATGTCTTTGTATGTTTGTGTGTGTGTGTGTGTGTAGTACCAAAAGATGGTCTGAAGAGCCAGGGGGTGTTTGATGAGATCAGGATGTCATACATCAAGGAGCTAGGAAAAGCCATCGTCAAGAGAGAGGAGAATGCCAGTCAGAACTGGCAGCGCTTCTACCAGCTGACTAAGCTATTGGACTCAATGCAGGAGGTTAGTGGAACACAAAGACATGGTTTTATACATTATACCACAATGATTCATGTTTTTCCCTCTTTTTAATATACAGTAGAATCCACAACATACTAAAGATTAGATTAGTTGTTTTTTTTTTAAATACTAGCCAGGATTTTTCTTCATATCCCATGTGATCAGCTGACTACCCTGCACCATGCTGCTTACTGTGAAATGCTCACAAATGTGCATTAGGTTCCAATCAAGTCTCTATCAGCTGCTCTTCTCTTAATTGCTGAAGTAAAAATCTGTTCTACAAAGACTTGAGATTAAATTAAATATTGTTTTGCAGATTATTTAATAGACTATTTCCTACCTGTGTCTCTGTCTGCTTGGATGTCTCCCACAGATGGTGGAAGGCCTTCTACAGATCTGTTTCTACACCTTTGTGAATAAAACCCTCAGTGTGGAATTCCCAGAGATGCTGGCGGAGATCATCACCAACCAGATACCAAAATTCAAAGATGGGAGCATCAAGCCTCTGCTGTTCCATCAGAAAGCACTGCCATAAAATGTGAAGCAATGACTTAAATCTTCATGCAAGAGCACAATATCTGTAGCCTCATGCCTCTTAATCCGGTCTCAGATTTGGCCAATTGACAGAAGGAGGCTAGACTGCTGACCAGTAGCCTTTCCTCCTGGCTAACAAGAAGAATTTGGCCTCCAGAGAATAGGTTTTGCATCTGAATGTCTTGTGGCCAGGCTACATTTTGGTGATCTTTCTCATCTCTATCCTCAAGCCCCTAACCAACTCTCCAATGTCTTTCCTGCCTCCAACCTTTACTGCTTTCTTTCACTGACAAGCCAATTCCCAGAACCACCTTTCCCTCCTTCAGCATTACAGCTTACATACTGTCCAGCAACCTGTCAAAGCCTGCCCCGAGTTTGACGCTGTTCCTCTTCACCTCTACCAACTTGTTTCTGTTTGCCCAATCTCGGCTCCACAATGCAATCACTTGTGGTTTAACATGGAACTGTTTGGCGATGAAGGGGGCAAACAAAAACTAAGATACAGAGGGAGACGGAACAGTACCCTCAATAAAATCCCCCCCCCCCCCCCCCCCCCCCCCCCCCCCCCCCCACGCCACCACCCCCCCCCCATTCTTTGGACTCAAGGACACTGAGGGCAAACTGTTATCAGCTGTTTGGCTCACATTGGAATCGAAATTGTAGAGAATAAATGCCACCCACTTATTTTAGACCACACAAGCAAACGTCCCACTACCACACACAGATGCAGAAAGAATATACAGACATGCAGTCACACAGTAAAATGTTTACACAGGATGCATCAGAGAAGAGAAAACCAGTGCCTTTTAGCTTTTTAAGCTCTTCATAGTCATCCTCTTCAAACCATTTTCTGCATAAGAATGTAACTTAACATCCTTCTACATGTTTTTTTCTGTTCTAATTAGTTTTTTGTTTTGTTTTTCAGGTTGGCGGTTTCTGTTTTCTATCCAAATTGTCATTTCTTTTTCCTAAATTTGGGCAGCTGTAACTGTTGCGATCACCAAGATATACCCCTGAGGAAGTCGGAGTATATGAAAAGTGTAGAGCAGAATTATAGCATAAAATCATGTTAAAAAATATCAAAAGTATTTTCTCTATCTTGAAAAGTTTAAGAAAATAAATAAATAAAACATTTAAGTGTATTTTCCCATGTGAATTGCATTGGATAAACAAAGTACATCTCCTTGTCAGGGTCACATTGTGCTGAAAGTTACAGCACATCGACAAATATAATGTTTAAAACAAATTCAACATATTATCTCTAAAAAATAAATAAACAAGAAGCTGAATTCAGCTTCTGGGCTACTTGGAGACCACTGGAATTTAACATAAATATATCTGATGTTTTGTACATTTTTGGGGACAGACTGACTTTACATTTTAGTATAATTCATGCATTGTCAGTTCAATTGAGTCTTGTACGCAAACCTTTGCAATTTATTCATACGCGTGAGTTAAAAAAATGCTTTTACATCTGGAGGAAGAAAAAAAAAGCTCCAGTTTTTCTAATGTGTAAGTGTGTTGATAATTAGCCATAAGTCAAAACTGTCCTTTCACTGCCAGCTGCTTCAATACCAAGTATAGTGTAGTATCTTGATTTTGAAATATGCTTTTATGGGACTGTAGCTGTCCAGACTCGCCTGGTCAGACTGTCAGTTGGCAACTCAGAAATCACAACATTGTGAAATAGGAACGGAAATATTCCCCGGTGTGTTGTAGCCTCACATGAGTACTGAACTTCAAAATGCTTTCAAGTTTATCAATTTATTACCTGGAAATTATAATTTCACCATAATATGATAGTGAAAACTTTTTTTTATTTTATTTTTTTGACAGAATATGCCCTTTAATCAGTTTCAAGTGTTTTGACAGACAGAAACTGTTTGACCTTAGCATTGCTAAATGGAGCTTCTGTTCTCAGCACAAGATTGAAACATTTTTGGAGGACAAAAAAAAATGTAGTTTGTTCCGACTAATTTGTGGAAAATGCTCAGACCGCGAGTGATGACATCAGCCAGATTTCCCCCCCCCCCCACTAGTGCCAAATGTGATGTGATGTTCTGTGATCTTCTTTTCTTGAAGATGTAAAAGGGTGATTATTCACTTGTGATTTGACGTTGCCTAAGGGTGCTCATTTATGAAAAAAAGTTCAGTGTCACACCTACACCAGCTTAAAAACTGTACTGATTGTGTTCATTCAAGTTTGTGTATGATGCACAAAATGTTGTATTTTGACATTACAAAATAGGCAGTACTTTCTGTTGTTGTGAAACAGATGCTGATCCGCAGTTTTTTTGGTACACGCGCAATGTGAAAATGATAGATGATTGTACCAGCGTCTGTGATAGCCAAAGCAGACTAAAACACTGCTGCAGTTGTACACTGACGTCTGTGTAAAGACAATGCTCCCCTTCCCCGCACACAAAAGACTTAGTCCCATTTCCCTTAATGTTTCTTCTAATTGCCAACATCCAGCATATAGATTTTTCAGATGTTTACTCTGAATGGTACTTATCCTTCTGCACTACGGAAGTCTGAATGGCAGTTAACAGAGCAGGTAGCACGTTGTCATAGAGACCAGCCATTTGTGTGTTACTCACAGTTAACAGCACAGCAGGTTCTGGATACGTACAATCTGTGCTGTTTTAAAAATCTGCTATTTAGATGGTCATCCGTGCCAGGGTTGTTTCGTGTACACGTTAGGCTTTTTAGGCTTGTGGCCTTAGGCTTTAAAGAACATGGGTTTTAGTGCTGCTCACTTTGTTCATTATTCTGAGGAAGATTTGACTTATCTGTCTCTTGTCTGGGTAACGTTGCATACAGTAATTACAGCTGTTTTCAAGTGGTGGTGCTTCAGAAAACCAGCTTTAACACACTGATGTACTTATATCCATGCTCATTTCTAAATGGCCATACATGTTCTATAAATAGCCATGCAGACATATCCAGTGCTACACAAAGTGTCTGTTAATACAAAATACTGTATTTTTGCATAGACATAATCTCTATATTCCTATTCATTTTCTCTTTTGCCTTTCAGCTTCATGTTAGACTAAAGGCCTTGTGAAAGGGAGTCAACAAGCCATAGAAATAAGATTTCTAATCAGGAAATAGATAAACCCTTACAAATATTTATGTTTGTGGAGATTGATGTGTTTAAAAAAAAACAACAAAAAAAAAAACCATGATATTTTCTGCAATTTTGAATACATCCGCTTAATCCTCTTTATAATGGTTTTACTCAATCGTTTTGTAAATTGAACGAGCCAAGAAAGTAAATATTTTTCTGTCTATTGGTTTGTGTTTGATAAAGGTAGATGTGTTGAATACATTAGGAAGTGTTAAACATTATTGTCTTGTGAAGTAAATGTAAATTTTACAAGTCAATGGGAAAGTCTACAAAAGAGCTCACTGTGTTTAAGTTAAAAGGAAACAGGCGACGAGGGCGGGTGGGAGGAAGGAACGGAAGGTGAGGTGGACTGGGGGGCAGTGTTTTGTGTTATAGAGTGACCAAAGCAGTAACGATTTAAAAAGGTTTAACAAAACCAAAAGAAGTATTCAAGTAGTTACATTTTAAGTAGCGCCTATTATCAAACTTGTAGTACTTCTTTTTATTCAACCGGTATCTTTTGTAAAGGTCAAGGCCGTGGATCCCATGTATATTGCTGTGAGGATTTACTGGACACTTTAAAAAAAAAAAAAAAAAAAAAAAAAAAAGAGAGAAAAAACATTAAATCTCCACATGAAAGTAAATCTGCCAGAGCCTGATGGAATTGCACTACCCTTGTATTGGTTGATAAAGTCTATTTTGTATAAAATACATGCAAATATTATCTTTAAAGATAAAGAGCAGATCATGCTCCATTGTTATATATGGCTATGGCTTTCATTGAAGTCTGTTCTGTTCGTATTTCACTTATGTACATGTAATCCAATGTAAAAGAAGAAAAACAAAAACAGACGAAAATATAAAATGTTTGTTTAAAACAAAAAAAAAACCAATAGTTTGTATTACTTCTGTATTACACCTCTTCTGTAGTCAGTGTCAGTATTTTCACCTATTGATTAAATGTTGAATTAAGTTATCTGTGTTGTTCTATGACATTGGATTTGGCATCCTGTCGGTAACATTTTTTTTCCATCACTAGGTAAATAAGGGGGATTTGGAAGAAATGATTTCTCCTTATTTCAAACATCTTACACAATAAAATTTTCTGCTGTCCAATGCTCAGCTCCAATGCTTCCTTTATTTTACAGATGACCTAATTATATGTTTAACGACAGAATAAACTGCGTAACAGTCACAGTACAAAAACACACAGAGGTTACTTGGACACTATAAAGTGACCGCAGGTGTGAATGTGAGAGTTAATGGTTGTTTGTGAGAGTGTTAACGATAGAAGCTGCATCCAATCCCAACTGCCGTTGGGTGAGAGGCAGGAAACGCCCTAAAGAGAACTTTCACAATAATTCACACGGAGGAAAACCAACCATTCAGAACCACAACAGTCCCCACTGTCTTTGGACTGGAGGCAACTTTGAAGAAAACACACAAAAGGAAAAACATGAAAAAGCCAAAGAGAAGCTGGGATTTAAACCGAGAACCTTCTTGGTGTGAGGCAACAGTGCTAACCATTGCACCATGATGCCGCACAAAGTTCAGTGAACCATATATTTAATGTAGATATTAATATTGCAATCATTGGATTAAATATTTTGGATTTAATTTTTCAATCATCTTGAATCATGCCACATTACAAATACTGAGGCCAGACACTGAATCACAAAGAATTTATTTTTACATTTATTTTTATTTTCTAATTCTGCACATGCTTATCAATTCACAAAAACATCTGGAAAAGGAATATTTAAGGCTGTAGATAGATTTAAATGATATAAAACCTTCTGACAACAAAGAGGGAATTAAGTTAGTATGCTAAACATACAAAATATAAAAATTATACCTTATCAAATGTGTATTTATTTACAATGTCAATAAAAGAGAACAATTCAGTTCAAGATGTTCTCATAAATAAGTTTAGGTATAAACAAAGTAGTCTTGTTTCACATTTTTACTGCCATGTGATTTTCCTGTTAAAAAGCTACTGTGTAATAGTACACACATATTGTAATATTCTGTCCTATAGGGGGGAAAAAATGTAACCATTAAGTGATTTAATTTAAAATGTTTCATCTTTGACTCATAAAAGGACATTCACTGAAGCCCCAGAGCAGACCAGCTTTCACAAGAGAACATCACACATCTGCATTTCATTTCCTCATGAATGAATGTCCAGTAAATGCAAATGTCCTCTCTTTCTACATAGTTTATGTAATTTCTACATTATATAAACAGACATGACACATTTCATATTGCATATTGTCAAATTATATATATATATATATATATATATATATATATATATATATATATATATGCTTTTGATGAGCTGGTTTGACATGGTTTGATTTTTCACATTTCTTTGTGATAGCTACGTGAAACGTGAGAGAGAAAGATGAGGGGAAACCCATTCCTGACCTATGGGCTGTTTGTGTCAAGTGATCAAGTGACCTGATCCTGTGCTGCTCTACTTTGGGGTTCCTGCTGCTGACTGGGGCTCTGAAACTAGTCAGGTCGAGTCTTGAACTTACAAAGATACCCAAAACATTTGGAGATGTTCATCCAAATCCAGTCATTTGTACTTAATAAACAAAACAAAAACCTCCACTCCCAACGTTGGATAAGCAACATACATCAGTCTAAACATCAATCATCCTCAGACAGCTTATTTCTTCTATTTTGTAGCTGATTAAAAAGGGAGAGGGTGAAACAGTGCAGTTCAAAGTAATCAAGCAAGGGCTGACAACATCCTCACAGCTCAGAGAGATCAACCCCAGACATACTGTGTATCTGTCACACACCAAAAAAACCACACACACATCATCACATACCTCATCATCATTGGGATTTAGCAAGTCATCCACACAGCCAAACCACACAGGGATTTAAACTGTTTTTTTTTTTTTATCCAGTGCACTTCATTGCTTCCGCTTAATTTCTGCATCATATCCACTCAATAAGGTTCAGCTTGGTCCAGTTTCCAGGAGTGGCTTAATCAACAATGGTTCAAGTTCAGTCCAAGTCTACTAAATGGTCCAATGTGATCGTGTCCCGTCTTGTGCAGTCTAATATAGTCTTTTCTTAGTCTGTTTAGTTCATCTCTGCTCTAACATCACCTGGTTCAGAGGTTCCACCAGAAAACTACGTGGACTGCAAAAACTCAACATAGTTCTCTGGTATCAGGCCTGTTCGACCATCCAGAGTCCCCTCCAGCCAACCCGGCTCCCTGGACGCATGAACTGCAAAGAAGAAAAACAAGTACATTGTTTAAGCATCTCAAGACAGATGCAAAAATGTAGGCAGAATAAAAAAAAGTGATGTCAAGAGCCAAACCCAATAACAGTAATAGTTGCTGAATCCTGAAAAATCCTGCAAGTGTCATGGTTAAAGACATTAAAACTCCAATCAGATTTCATTCATCCTCTTCAACCTTTTAAATTGTGGCGATACCTGCCGTTTGATTTAGTTATTTCAGCCGTACTGCTCAGTTCCAATTATTATCAGAAAGCTGCAGATATAGAATATAGACCAGTGTGTGACTTCACAGAAAAAACATGGTGAATGCCTTCGAAAACATGTTGGGAAATACATGCCAACCTAAATTTTTTTTTGAGATCACAATAATTGACAATA
Organism: Brachirus orientalis; assembly: GCA_016785285.1. Lineage (NCBI taxonomy): Eukaryota > Metazoa > Chordata > Actinopteri > Pleuronectiformes > Soleidae > Brachirus > Brachirus orientalis. The sequence goes on from JAFBJR010000047.1 coordinate 4,028,406, forward strand.
AAGCCAACATTTCCCCATGTTTGCTGCTGTTGTTCTCTACCAACAGCAGCCAGCAACCTACCTCATAATTGTTGTCAGTGTAAGGCAGGTAGCACAGGTAAATTTGGGTCTATTTTCTGAAAACTGTCTACATTTTGCTGAAAATGTCACTGAGGGCAATAAAAGTGAAACAAGTCACTTAAGTTGGTGGCCATGAAAATCAATAAGCTCACGGATAGTGAAAGATAAGAAAAGCGAAGAGGAACTGCTCAGTCGGGTAATAGTTGGCTACAGTTTGTCACTACAAACCTAATTATTCAGACCAATCAATCACAATGAACAGTAAAATATTGATTAGGGCAGCTTTAATGTGTTTCATTATTTGCTACCTATTTGGAGAGAGCATAAATTATTGAGAAGAAGTTTAGATGTACTGTATGAATTGCTAAAATCAGTTGAAAAAATGGAGCGATGACAGAATGACAGAAGATAATGATATAACTGTAAAGAAAACAGGAAAACAATGCCGACTCAGCAAGCCAACACAGTAAAGAGAAACAATAAAGTGATCCATAGACACCAAAAAGCCAGTATTTCATTTTCACTTTTTTTACGAGCTGTTTTTTCATCCTAATCAGGAAGAGAAAGCTCAGTAATATAATTAATCAATATTTTTTCCTGCTGTTCTACAGTGCAGTGACATTCCTCCATTTTCTCTTGTCCGATCGAAAGGCAGAAACACAGAGTGAATGTTTGGCAGAAAGTGGCGTTGTACTTCCAACAAGCTTTTAGGCTGACTGTACAGAAGAGCTTGACATGTACAGTTCCAACTACAGTGACTCACTGACGATTGATGATACAACTAGTGTGTGTTTTTTGATACGGCAAACAACAACAACAACGTGTAACGCACAAAATCACAACTTTGGATTACGTTAAAGACAGAAATGAAGTGGGATCTGAACATGAGCCAGATTTCATTTGTATTTTAATATTCAGAGAATAAGACAAACAAAAAACTGTGGCGTAGCGGTGTTTGAGGCTGCAGTTTGAGCTCCATTAAGGCCGCTGGGATGCTCCTTCCTTGTCTAGCCTTGAGCAGACAAGGGGTGTTGGGATAATGATGGAAGGATTGTGTGTTTGCGAGGTCATATTGTCACCAAATTGGCTCCAGTGACATTGCTCTGCAAGACATAACTGTCAACTCTCTTTATGCTTTTACCCAGGAGTCTGCAAGACCATGTGCCAACTGCGTGGTGTGTTTTATTTCCCTGCAGTTCATCGGTTTTATGTGTCTTAAGTAGTTTTTAGCTGCAGTGCATTGACATTACAAGTCAATGCACTGTACTGAGACTAAAATGAGGCATGGGAGATCTGAATATAATGAGGTGCACTGCATGTGACAGCAATGCAGTCTGGTCTGCTTGCTAAGCTCATTTTTAAGAGATGGATAAAAATATACTAGGGCAATATAAATATACAGTATATCACACACATCAGTATACAGGTCCCTTACAGCTTCACACAAATTTAAAAGCCTCATACAACACCTGTGTATGTTTCCCTACTTATCCAATCACATTACTAAAGGGAAAAAAACAAGGTTTTAAGGACAAGAACTATTTTAAAAAAAGGAATCATTAAATCAAAGTATTGAAATGGCAACTAAAAGAAAATGGTGTGAAAATCCATTCAGTGCTATTCTTTTTGGCCAACACTACTGACCATTTCAGTTACTTGATATAGATATTTTCAGCCTCAACAAAGAAATCTGGCATCAAGGAAAGGCTAATTCCCAGAGCTGGCTTTCTGTTTCAGCAGTGATTGTTTGTTTTTCTAGAACCTCCAACCCATTTTTTTTCTTTTTTTTTTTTCTTTTCTTCTGGCTTGTCCAGAGAGTGACTCACCATTCTCAAAGATGGTCCCAGCGATGAAGGACAGCTCAGAGTCGTGCTCTGCCTTGCAGGCATACAATGCTCGAGCCTTCCTGCCTGCAATACTGGAGACAAGACAGAAGCATGTTTAACTTTGCTTAGTTTAGACAAAAAAGATCTAAAAAACGTTGCACAAAGCACAGACTGATCATTCCTTTATCCAAGTAGCCATACTACATAAGATGATGGGTGTTTTCACTTTAAATTTAAATGACGTGAACCATATGGACTGTTATTATGTTATTATATTCAGGTCTTTATTCTTTTTATTTGTCAGTGACCTAATGGCTGTATATTTTACATTTCAATGACAGTTTTGGTTTTTGGTTGGACAGAAGAGTGGCAGTAGTGAGGACGACCAGCTGTTGAGAACAGCAGCAACAAGGGAAATTAAAGCTTGAAACTACAGCACCAGATCAAAGTGACAGAAACTATTTCTCTGCCAAGGCTCGGTTAGATAACAGCATCCAAATAAGGCAGATTTTACATTCAAATTTAAATGGTGAAGCTTATGTAACAATCACTGGTGTCTAATCTGTTCATTAATAGTTAGAGGAATTTAACATCCGATCCCTAAGAGGAAATTTAGCTTTCAAATTCCATCTTTTCACAGGGAAGGTAAGAGGTGCTTTTTGAAGTATTTAAAAAGGAGGTATCATTCTGAATGACACTGCAGCCTTGTCACCAGGATCAGGTTTCTGAACCACAGTTGTTACTTACTGACATGTATACAGACGTGCACGTCAACATGATAGTGTTTTACATGTTGCTAAATTGAAGGCGATGATAACCATCTTCTGCTTGCCGTAGGTTCAGGCCAAAGGCACCCGGTTAGTCAGAAACAGTCATGGTTTTGTTTTCCCATTAAACATACAATGCATTTTAAGTTTAAAAACACTAGGGTCAAGTTTTAATAACACCGTAAAATCGATAAAAAACACTAAATGGTCTACCCCTTCACTTCCAAGAGTGTGCGTGTGTAAGAATCTTACCTCAAACATCACTTTAGAAATTTGGATATGAATTCGCCAAAGGGTAAAATTCATCATTCCCCCCCCCCTGTACACTGTAAAAATATTAAGTTCCTAAACGGTTTGGAACACAGCAATATTTTTTGTGCGAGACCAGGCAATGGTTCAATGAGTCACAAAATCTGGCATGAGGAGTTTTAAAGAGCTACTTCAGTTAACAAGAGCATATTAACGTGCTGGTGTTAGCATTCGAATAATTGACTGAATCGTGCTCGTTAAGTGCTTGAGTCAAAAGTGCGGGCACTCCGACAACTCTGAAAGTGGAGCTTGCTGTATGTAAGATAGGTAATATAGCTTTGTTCATTTTTTCCCCTCGTCTCTCACACAGCACTACACCGTTTCACCTTAGGAGTGTTGTTTCCTTCACAAGAAATAAATTCTAATTGCAAAAACTGCAAACAACGTGGGCCAACCTGGCGGGTGAGGAATCACTTGAGGCAGAGGATGTTGGTTGCGGACTTGATGGAGCTGAGAACATCGGCCAGGACGGTGACCGTGGTGAGGTGGGGCTGGGAGACGTTGCACTGATGGACAAAGAATGTCAAACTGGCACATTTTTACACAAATAGACACTAGCAATACTTAAAAAATGTTCTTACCTAGTTGGTATGCTGCTACGACCCTTTGGGTTGAGCCTACAGAAAAAAAAAAAAAAATTAAAGATAAAAGTTGTCAGTGGGCAGAATAAAACAAATGCTCACATTGAATCTAAAACATTCAGAGAAACAGACTTCTCACTTGCTCTCAACAGCTGACATGAATCACATAACAGTATGTGTTTCAGCTCTAACCAATATAACCTTTAACAATATATACAAAACAATATCACCTTTATTGAAGGTAAATAACCATGATGAAGAAAACAAACAACAGCTCATTTAATCTTTTACAGAGTGTGTTGCTATAATAATCAGACGGCATGGCGCAATTATGAAAGCATTCTTCTACCTAAGCAAGCTTGACGCTTTCATCAATATATTTCCGACTATTTCTGACTACTATTTTGAGTCAGTATTTTATTACAGTTCAGAAGAAACATTTTACATAAACAAGACCGGCAGAGTCATGAAGAAACAGAACATCCACCATTTTGCCATCATGTTGCAGTACTGGTTAAACTAAAGCTGTACATGTATAACATACGTGTACTGTATGTCAGGCTCAGAAAAAAAAAAAAAGATTTCCTGCTGCTTCTGCTACTTTGTTTCATCGAACTGCTGTATATGAACAGAAATAATACTGAAAAGGCGAGAATGTTTGTTAAACAAAATGTATGCGTTAGTGTTAAACACAGTACATAGTATAAACTGTATAATTAAATAAAACCCTTGTCAATTAGGAAGCACTAAGTGTCACTTTATTGATTTAAATTTAAATGAAAATCAAGCAAATATTTTAACAAAAGCTGCATAGCAATGATGGCAAAAAAAAACTACCACCCAACTCAGCTGTAATGAAATTATGGTTTGAAGCCACTGCAATCAAAAAAAGCCCTGTTTGTTAATTGTTAATAAAACCGCCAGTAGAAACCATACACAGCTTGAACGTAAACGATATAAACTATGCTGGTCATTTTAAGTGAGATTAAGACTCTCCACTTCTCAACGGGCTTCAGACCAGACTTTTCTGCTTTTTTTTATTTTCATTACAAAAAAGGAGGCAGGTGTGGAAAACTGAAGTAATGACTATTAAAGTTATATTTAGCCTGCAAGTGCTGACGTTCAGCTCTTACACAGCGAGAGACACCCACACCCTCTGATTATGCAGAGGGTGTGGACTTTAACTTTATTGTCAGACATTGTCTGCTGTTGCTACATAAAACAATTAAGATGAAGTTGAAGAAACCACACCCTACTCTTAGTAACAGTCCAAGTATTCAACTGCAGACTGAACAAACTGTCTATTAAAAATTATAACGTTTAAGCACATGTTTAAAAATATTTGTTAAATGTGACAGTGGTGTCTGTATCTTTCATTTAATACACAGCTTAAGCCCAATGAACTGCAAAATCGAGCGGATGCAGAGGGTGATATCAAAAGTAGAACTGTTTTATGTCTAAATTTGTTTGGGATCTTGGATGCAACGGAATAAGCTGTAAACAATTCATATCAATTTAGCTTTACAATTGTATTTCCTTAGTTTCACCTTAAAGCACAATTCTTCACGGCCAACAGTTTGGCACTTTAAACATCAGCAGTTTCAAGAAACTGCTGCAAAAAAATCATGTGCGTCATTCGGTTGACTGTCATTTTGAGAAATTGTCTCAACAAACAATCTCGCCTCATTTGTCAGCCCCTGCTTGTCACTGTGCTGCCTCTGCTTCCATGGTTTCTTATTTTGTTTTGTCCTAACTCCCACTTTCTATCCCATTCATCTCTTCTACTTCCCTTCTTCCATTTTCCACAGTAGAGCTGTAGAAAAGGACAGTTTCCAGTTGACAATTAAGAAACCTTTCACTGATATTTCCTTTCTCCCGTTTTTAAGTCAAGTGTGTTTTCCTTTTTTGGTGAACATGGCCTCCCCATTATACTGACAACACATTGACAGCTGGCTTAATTTGATTTATCCACTGCCTCTCCCCCTCCTCCCCATAGACCATTTATCAACCTTCTCTTAAAACTTACACAAAGTCTCAAAACACAAACACTATTTCAAAGGCACACACAGTGTATGCATCTTATTAGATTGGAAAGCAACAATTTTTATGTTTTACAGTCAAATGCTAAGGTCAATCTTGAATAAAAGTCAAAGTAATTACTATTTTGATTGTGACAAATGTGTTCACTGTATTTGTTGACGTGAACAAAAATAAATGTCCTATAATTAAATGATGTTCACTTTGCCAGCACACTTGATCACGTCTGTTTTTACTGTGACAAATTGCACCCGTACAACCTTGGAAAGATTCCTTCAATAGGAATGTATCGTCCACTGCCTAGATGCTGTTGGCACAGTAAATCTGCATGACCTGCATATATCAAGTTTAAGCACCAGAAAAAACAAAAGGGTGCAAAAGATCTCTGAAATACTTCAGTCACAAGCATCATCAATTATGGCTCCGACTTGTGTCACACATACTGTTGTGCACTGAATTATATTTGTATGGATAATGACAGCTGTTGATTGAAGCGATACAAAGGCAGGGGAAAGATTGGACTGGTTCCTCCTTCAGTGTGCACTTCTCTGATCAAATGAGGGAATTATGAAGTGCAGACACGTTTGTATTTTTACTGTGCAACTCAACACTTCACTGTTGATGCTTGAAAAAAGGATCCACCATTATAGCAGTGAGAACCTGGACCTACTTTCCCCCAATTTTGCTATTTCCTTCCTTCCTTAAAGTACTCATCATCATTATGATTAATGATTCCTTTAAAACATCAACACTCCTATACTCACAACTCTACCGCTCTGTCTTTAACAGAGACAACATTTCTACTCACAAATAAAGTCCTTTCCTTGCTGACCATCACTTTGAGTGTGAATGCCACCATGACTCTTTCAAATTAAAAGTTTTGTCTGCCTCCCTGTTATTCTGTGATGCAAAAGTAAGGTTTGAAGTGGGACAATTATAAGATGTTTGGATGTACAGACATGCAGACACACAACATGAAAACCTACAATGCCTTCAGCCACAGCCAATGCTGGCAAAGAGACACAAAAACACAATTATGACGAGAAGCACATCATGGGTAAAAAGCAGAAGCAGACAAATGAAGTGCATTCAGTCCTGACATTGCATGAGTGTGTCAAAGGCTGTGCTGCTGTGGGAGAGATTTCTTGTAAAATCTTATAATCAAAATGGATTTTTACTTTCCTGTTTTTGGTGAGGGTAATAATATTTTACACCTCCCTTTCTGTCTGTCTAATTTCTCCATATTCAAGACTTGCTCTTCATGTCTGATTTATTTTATTTTTTATTTTTTTTACCAAATGCCAAACAGGCAGCAGGCGCAAATAAAAAAGCGGGTACATTTCAGCAGGCAAAAGGAAGATGGGAAGAGACATTTTGCCATTTACAGTTGTATTTACCTCAGTACATTAGGTCTCAGGGCCAAGTCCACATAATAATCACATATGCTAGTGCCAGCTGTACAAATCAGAGGTTTGACTGTAAATGTTAGCTCTTCTTTTTTATTCATTCTTATCTAAGAAATCAAGTGAATATGATTTTTGAAGAGAAAACCACACACAAAAAGAAAAACAAAAGGTGCCAAAGCTTAAAAATAACATCTGTCTTAGTTAAATGGGAAGCTTTCAAAGACCCAGGTGTAAACCTCTGACCTTTCTGCATCTCCTTTCTGCAGCACATAGGGTGGGTTTTCTTGGAAAACACTGTTAGGGAAGGCAGCATTATATCCTATAAATCGAATTTCTTTTTCTCCTTTCTGCCATGACCTACAAAGTGGTAAAACAGCAGGCCATACTCCCTGATAAAGACTCAGTGCCTGATCACATGCATACAAATTTAAGTTAAATCAATGCAAAATTATATTCATGCATACAAATCTAGAGTGCCCCTTCTAGTCAAACTTAATATCCATATTAATCTCAATTTATTTTACTACCATGATACTGATGTGTTTGTATAACAGCATGAAAAGTATATTTTCACTGTATCCATGGATGCATCCATGAAGTCTTTCATATGCTTTGGTCAATATATATAAAATAACAAAACTGGAAACATTTTACATTAGAGTAGAGTTACAATAATAAGGTAATAGTTTACTAATTTTGTTATGGGGCAATTATATTTTGGTAATACCATCTTGTTTCCATTGCAAGTAATAGTATGCTAATAACAATGGGAAACACGTGTGGTACAATTTGAAACTCATAATATGATACAGAACTATTCTGATTTACACATTAATGTTTTGAAGTGATGGTAGTCTATAGCCATATAGTATAGTAGTTCTGACCTGGATATTACTTTGGAAAAACATGGTATTACTGTAATTGTATCTCCTAAACTGTTATCATATCAAGCTGGAAATAGCATTCAAAATAAAATGATATTGCCATAATATTACTCCATATTACTAAAACTCTAACTATGCAAATGCAGTAGTTCAAAATAAATATACATTCTAATATTTTTTGAAATACTGGTGGAATCGTCATTGTGTAGTGAAAAATATTATTCAAGGTTTTTTGTTTTTGTTTTGTGCATGGGACTATGGTAAGACGTTGAAACACATATTCCGACCGCTGCGTGAAGAGGAAGGCTTACCACAAATTTGAAAAGCTTACTGCAGTGGTCTCAACCAGAGAGCCTCTTTTATTAGATTCACACTACATTTACTCCTGAGGCCAGATGGCTTTGAATCTGCATTGCATACTCATCCTCTTCCTTACAATGTTCACCTTTTTTTAATTGTTGCTGGTCGCGGAGTGGCTGAAGATCACTCAACCCGTCTGCCTATAAATGTCAAACTAAATCGTCAGTCATGTGCCGAGTCTGTTTCATGCACTTCCTCACGCATGAAGAAATTATGCCAAACTCCCAAGTGCAAGAAGCAAAACGCTTTCCATTTTAGAAACTGCTAGATACTAATAGCTTAATTAGCTGATGCTGGTAAATCAATTACTCAATTACACTTAGATGTGTGAACAGTTTGCATACAAGTGTGACCCTAAGTGGAGCATTTCAAGATAGAAGTAATGACCAACAGGTCATTTACTTCAGAAATGAAATACTTCTATATTGTGGATGGAGAAACAGTCTGAAGAGCTTTTCCTTCTAATTTTTTTGCTCTCTCTGCTCTTAAACGTCACCTTCAAACTCTTCATCTGTTTGCTGTTCTTTACTCTTTGCCAAACGCCATCATTAACAAGCAGTTGTGGACGCTAAATCTGCTTCAACGTTTAAGTGAAGAAATGTCCAATAAATGTTTGTACATACCTAATTTGATTTGATTTTGATGTTACCTTTTCTATTTGAAGTAAGAGTAGCAGCCACACACTTCATTTTATGTGGACCAGATCCTTTTAAAGCTGGGTGGCATTTGTGTAGCATCTCAAGGATGAAACTTCTTGCCAGGTTTATTTGAATTTTGCCTTACTTTTTAGATTCATGACACAGCAGTGGCTGCAATATAAAGAAAATGACCATTAAATGCAGCTTATTTCATTTCATGGTATCATCACTTATTCAGAGGATGTTACTAAAGCTGTGGAGAGTGTTTGTCTCTATGTATATTTATGTACAATATAAAGCAACCAAAGATAAAAAGCATGCATGCATTTATTTACCATGCACCTAAGCACAGAGGAATTGTGTTTTTAAACATTTTTATGTGGGCAATAAAGTAAAATATAAGACCAATAGTCTACTATTGTTTGTTGGTCATTAAAGGTGCTATATGTAGAAAATGTATTATATTATATATAATTATGTATAAACCAAATAATACATCTTGTCAACAAAAAGCAGCTGCAGAAATGCTAAACGTCACCAAACCTAAAAACCTTGTGGTGTAGGCAGCTGTATAGTTGCCTTTAAACCAAAGGGCACGTATACATGCAGCTGCTCAGTAGAACAGCCAATTAGAGTGTGCTTCTATGCTGAACTGCCCTGCGATTGGGCAAAGTGTCTCCAAGATTGGAAACAGAGCCTAGAAGAGGTGCAGAGGTCCACTTCTCTCTGATCATATACAGTAACTGACGTACTGAAAGGTTGTTATGTAATCACACATTTACTACCCCATTAAATAATGCATATCCAACTCTGTGTTCTCTCCAGGCACAAAGAGAAGAAGAAGAAAAAAAGAAAATCCAATATGTGAAGACGTACAGAAAATCCATGAAGAAGAGCCATCTGTGAGTGTAACATTAAATAATTATAATAAAGGAGACAGAGAAAGAAAACAACTGGTTGAGCGGCAGAGGGAAAAAGTAATTATTGGTGACATGCAGTAATCATGGTGACAAATTGTACTTATAGGCCCTGTTACTCTGCCAGCAAATAAAGCGAATGGCACCTCCACACTGAGCGTGTCAAACATTGTTTTCTCACAAGGAAAAACATTAATGAAGAGACAACCTTCATGTTGACAGTTACAGTAAGACACATGAGCGTGTGTGTTTGTGTGCAAGTGGACAAAATGTGTGCATGCTAAGCCACCTGATGCTGTGAATTCCATATGAAGGTGTGTGCATGTGTGCAACAGTAAAAACCTCAGGCTGAGCGTGTCCAATGTTTATATGAATATATATGGCACTACCTCTCACAGGCGAGGGGCATGCTTCGACCTGCAAAGTTATCCCTCTTGGTCTTTGCCTGTTATGTAAAGATCAAAGACTTAAACAGCCTGAGAAAATGTGCGAGACAAATCCAGGTCATACAAATTACATAACTGCTGAAAAGTACATTGTGCATACGTGTAAATTGGATTTTCTGTGTCGGAGGGAGAGAGAGAGCGAGAGAGAGAGAGAGAGAGAGAGAGAGAGAGAGAAATACTAGTTTTGGCACAGATTTCACTTCCGTGTTGTGTATGTTTTCCAGATACTTTTACGTATTAAGCTGACACTCACTCACGCGTCTACCTCTGTTCTAAACTGCCACATATGCAGATACTGTATGTGCTGATTTATGTTTATTTAGTAATGCAGTCCTCTACCTGTGGATTGAGGGCATGGAAAACCGTGTGTTTGTACATGCAAGTGAAGTTAATATTTGCATATGTTCAAGCACAGTGCAACTATTTGTTAAATTTATTTTTGGTTTTCTCCACATTTCTGTCTTTATTATGTCTGTATGAAGTACAAGGTGTCTGTAAAAAGTACAAAAGTATAAAAGATTGTAATTTCTAACACATTTATTCATTCCTCCTTAAAGTAAACAAGGATAACTGGAGAGAAAAAGAACAAATGCCTTTTGCCCCGTGTCAGTTGGGAATGTTTAAGGCCCTACAGGCTTCACGTGGAGGATAAAGTGGTAGACAATGGTTGAATTTTGTCTGCTCATTTTTTGTGACCAATTATTTTATTATATAATCGTTGACTGACTATCCTTGAATTGAAACTCTAAATAAAAGTCCCTTTCACTGAGAAACTACACAGGTCAACATGGGTTCCACAGCTCTGTTTCACTCACAGTGAGCTGGGGCGAATCTGCCTGATGTCTTGCTCTCCATCGTTACTGGTCAGGCTGTGTCTCGGTGTTCGACCTTGACTGCTGCTGCTGCTGCTACTGCTGCTGTTACAATTTGCAGAAGAAGACAAAACTGGAGGCTGCAGATTGCCGACTGTGGAACTGACGACACTGTTTCTCTTTTCACCTAAGAATAGAGAAAAAGTTGCAAACTCAATGGATGTTGTTAAGTATAGTTAACGCCATCTTAATGGATGGTTCTAATTGTTCCACTTTACTTGAATTCAAAGAAAACAGTTATAACCTGATTTACTTATGGAGTTACAATTAATGACATCTTAATGAAAGCTTCAAATTGTTCCACTTTAATTGGATTCAAAGTAAACAGTTATGACACCAATTTAACTATGCAATTACTCTTAATGATGAGTTATAATTACATAGCTGCATAAGGGAAAATATGAATAAATTATAAACTCATCCTGTGGTGTAGTTACACTTCATGACATCATAATGAAAAGCACAACATGGACACAATCATAATTATCCTGTGACAGCTAATGTCAAAATGAATCACATATGAAAGTTCAATGTGTATATAAATAAATATATAAAGAAAATAATTTTTTTAAAATTTGACAGTAAGGTCTACTATGTTGTGTTTATGACAGGTTATGTTGTCTTGGTTAATGTCAAGTTGTCATAACAAAAGCATCTCAAACAATATCAACTTTGCATCAAAAGTGACATAATTTACCGGATGAAACTTAACGACAACTGTCATAAGCATTCATTAATATTGATTATGACAGTGTTATGTCAGTCTTATTCACCCCCATTCAAATAAAGTGTTACCCAATTTTCCATCTGGACCCACCTTAAGGCAAGACAAAGCAAACCCTAACAGACAATATCATCATTATTATTTGTTTTAGGTAAATAAGGTTGCTCAGCTCACCTTTCTGAGAATGTGTTGGTGAGTGGAACAGTGTGAGAGGCCTCTCACTGCAGGACGGGGCTTTGCTCTCAGTGCTTTTTCTTCTTGACAGATTCAGCTGCATATTGGCCAGAGCTCCTGCAGAACTCGGCACATCACTGAATATCTGCGTAAACAACACATTTAAGTTTGAGTACAATTAAAACAACAAAGTCAAAATAATAGAAAAAGTAAATCTAGTTCCTAGTTTAAATCGTCATTTTACACAAAGTAAAATGACTATTTAACGGCATGTTCTTGCAAATGTCTGAAACAGATTACTCTCATGTAACTGAAGGGTAAAGTCGTTTTTCACCAGCATTGTGTTCACACATGCACATCACATCAATAATCCAAACTGACATGTGGTATCTTGAGCTGCTAAACCAACACATTTCACAGTATGAGTCAATGAATGCCAAAAATAATAAACAAAGTAGGTTAGCTGATGCAGTGTACTTTATTTGAATGTTTTGGAATTACTCAACTGAAATGCAACCTTTGCAGCTCAGACTCTGCCAGCCAAGCAGCAAAGCGACATGCTGCTGTGTCTTTTAATTAAGGAAAATCTCTCATTGCAGAACATGACAACAGAGAACACTGTGGGCTTTCATCTACAATCTATAACCACATTGTATTTTCTCTCACTGAAACATAATTAAGACAAGGTGATCAAAATATAATACATTATGATGTGATGAAAAATGTGCTGTGATTTCAGCTCCCCTCCTCATATATTGTGTATCTCATTTCATAAAATAGATGTTTTTTTTCCCACAGCTAATGCAGCTCTGCTGGCATCGGTCTGTTATTTCAGTCCAACGCAAATGCCCACCATCCTCACTTTCATCAATTTGTCTTTCTTTCTTCTTAGCTCCACTAAAATAACAAATAAAGAAAGAAAATGTGTGTTACACTCTCCCAGCCTCTGTTTCTGTCACTGGCTGAGCACACTGTAAGTGCACAGCATTGGTAAAATACTGTATACAGTATATTGCCATGGGTGACATCCATAAGCAGCCTGACCTGCCAATAAGCTGCTTGGATCTAAAGGTGAAAGTGGCTTTGAAGTGTAAATGCAGGACAGTCTATAGAGTTTCTGTGTGTGTGTGTCCTTGTACTTGCAGAGTGAGGACATTTTGGCTGGTCCTCACTTTTTTTCACCCCTTAAAAGACCTGGTTTCAGGGTTAGGGTTTGAATTGGGTTTAGGTTAGGGTTAGGATAAGGGTTAGGGTTAGGCATCTAGTTGTGATGGTTAAAGTAAGGTGCTAGAGAATGCATTATGTCTATGAGGGTCCTCACTTTGATAGAAGCACAAACGTATGTGTGTGTGTGCGTGCGTGCGTGTGTGTGCAGCAGCTTTTCAGACACAAAGGATTAGGGTACCTTAATTCTTTGTTTAATGCACATTTACACAATCCCCTTAATCCCCTTTGACAAAGCCAAGGGTTTTTGTTTAAGCCCACACTATTTCACAAGACTGTACTGTTTGCGTTACTTATTTGTGTGCATACAGGGCCGTTGCTAGCCATTTGGATGCCCTGAGCTCAACTGCTTTTTTGAACATACTTATGTGGTCATGCTATGATTATGGTGATTTTTCATGAGCTTTTTCATGAGCCTTTTTTGGTGGCCCCCCGATGCACTTGGTGCCCTATGCGCAGTTCGTGGTCCACGTGTGTGGAGTGGCGGCACTGTGTACATACCCTTTCATGGTGCTCTATCAGGATCTCCACAACAATATTTTGGAACTTGATGTCCATGATGGCTGCCACCGTTTCCTCCTGAGGGCGGAGTAGAGTCGGGCCGAAGACCACACCCAGATTAGCGATGGTCATCAGGTTCTGCTGGTGGTGACTGGCCACACTGTTGAGAAATTTAGACAGACAGCACATTAAATCCAAACCTTTTTGCAACTCAAGTGTTTTATTTTTAGTGTCAGTGCTCTGGTCTGCGTTCAGCAGAAGTTTAATCTGTTTAGCAGAAGTTTAAAGGATGTTAATGAAAAAAACTTTGGACAACAGACTCTGTGGGACCACCAAGCACTTGCAACAAACCTCTAAAGGAATGCATATGTTGGAAATGAACATATACTCAGTATATTAATATATATTAATACGGCAGTGATGTATTTACAGCTTGTTTATTGCTGCCAAGCAGCAAAGAACCTTAAGTGTAGCACAGAAAAGCCAAAGAGAAAAGTGACCACAATATGAGAAAATACAAAACACATTTTCTCCACATTGACTTAAGAAATTCTTTCTGTTCTTCTCCCTCATGGAATGAAAAAAGACTCAAAAATACTAATAAAGCAGCTGAACTGGCAGGGTAATAACATCATAAACAAAAACATTTTAAAACACATTTTAAAAAAGTTACTTTAAAATTACTTTTTTTCCCTACTTGCTCCAAGATGTTTGATGAACGGCCAGGTCAAGTCACTGTACCCCATATCTCTTTGACATGAGATACAGACATAATTCTGACCAACTGTGTAACTTTTTGAAACCAATGCCCATGTAAGTGATGATAATGGAGGCATAATCCATTTAACCCAGGTAAAGTTTGCAAGATTTATATTTGTGTTTGCCTACATGTTGGACTGATGTGGCTGAGATTTCATTCATCAAACATTGTTGGTCTGCTGCATTTAAAGAAAAGTCTGACAAAGCCACAGGGCTTGATGTGGTTTTAGAGGCAAAGTCGGCTGCATTGGAAGAAGAATTACACATAAGCCAGCAGTATCATGTTAGGGGTTTTTTTGGTTTTGTTTTGTTTTTTTAAACCTATGGGTTTAACTGCAAGGAGGAGAAGCTGATTGAATCAAAACACTTTTGCACCTGCTATAACATGATATACGATTTATACCATTAGACCATTGGCTGTGGCTGCAAATAAACGTATATGTGGGCCTTGATTAGTGAAAAAATACTTTCATTTTCCTGGGAATCAGGGAGGAAATTTGCTGGGGAGGCATTCTTTAATGCATCCTGAGGACAGATTGTGACAGGAATTGGATCTTAAGACTAATTCAGGATGCATTGGGTGTACTCAAACCCATACTTGTATCATATAGATCTTTGCAGGAGTCTTAGAATAATTTGGATCTAAGCATGAGCATTAATCTCTTTATTAAAAGATGCTTCAGATTTGAGTGTAGTTTGTTAAAATCCTGAAATTAAACTAAGTTAGTACACTGCATGTATGACTTTTAAAACCAAATTTAGCACACCTTTAATCAAAACATTAAAAAATGTTGGCCAAGTCCGATGTATATCTAGTCCTATGATTTTTTGAGTATACACAAGGTTAAAAGTTGCACGAAGCACAGGAAAAGGAGAAGAGAAACACTATTACCAAACCTAATGCTACATTAAGTTACAGCAACAGTATAAACCTGTGTCCACGTATGCATGTGATATCTCCACCTACTTGGCGAGATGTTTCATCAGCAGCTCCAGCATTTGTCTGTTTTTCTCAGGTAGTCGGTGCACCAGAGCATGGATTTCTGTCACTCTGGCCTCTGGGTTGTCCAGTTCTTGTCAGAGACAAACAGAAGAGCAGGCACTTTTAAAGAAGACATCAGCATTTTTTTTTTTTTAATTACTGATACAAACTTAGTAACATTTCAGTACACTGTCAACATGGTAATAGTATGGTAATCATTTTGTAACAGGGAGCTAATATTAGAGAAACACCATCTTATTTCTAATTCTATTTCCAAGTCTGGTAAAAACATTGGTAATATACTAATAATAGTTTGGTGATGAAAATACACATGAAAATGTTCTCTGATGTCCCACAAATAACATTTTCCATTCTTAATTCCAAGCTATTAACTGATGATAACTATAGAAATGAGATGATCTTACTTCCTATTGCAAAAGTATTACCATACTATTACTAAATTGTTACTGTACTGTTCCCCATAACACTTAGTTAAAGTAAGTTGGCTAAGTGCTTATATTCTCTGTTATGTTGATGCAAGCCTTTATTGTGCTGTGACATTGGGATTAAAAATGTAATGTATTAAAACAGGGTTTATTAAATGTGTACATGTACAATTGTGTATTTCTTCTTAATTGAAACTATATATCTGTAACTTGCTCTGTTATCAGGAGGAACCAGTGGTCGACACGACTCTCAAAGAAAGTTGAAAAGTAAGACTTTTTAATACCTTTATGAGGAAACTGGTAAGAATTCTAACATAAGAGTTCAAGAACAGTATGCTGTATATCATTATATTATTTTCTTTAATATTAAGATAAACAATATTCTATGTAATGTTTATGCACTGTGCAAACACACTTTGAGACTCAACAAATAATTGATATTAAATGTTTTGCATCAGATTTGTGAAATGCTTCTCTGATTAACAAGTGTTTGTTTTTAAAATTATTTATAGACTAAAAACAACAACAGGATTTTCTCTCAGGGTCCCCCTACAGTTGGCAAATGGTATTATTTTTTTTACAAGAATCATAAAAAATGTATGTGGTGGCAACATGATAATAATAATGGACTAATGGCAATGGACTATTTGTAACAGTAATGGACGATTTGTATAGGTTTTAACAAATTAAAAAAAAATTAAAAAGTGCTTAACAAACCAATCAAGCCTGATTAAATATAACATGGTGTCTTACCTAAGCCAAGGAAAGAAAGAAATAGTGTGTCAACAAACCAACACAGTGAACTGTGAAGCAGAACTTCTAATGCGCAGACAACCAGACACATGTTATAGCATTTTATACAACCATGATACAATTGTTTTAATTTTCAAGACATTAGATAAAAAAAGTAATCCCCGTCAAAAGAAGCACTATGCTTTAGTCTGCATAACTTGGCTCATAGTATGAGCATTGTTTGAATCGCTTGATTTATGAATGAGACGTACAAGATGATTTCAATCACACGGCCTAACACACAGCAAGCTCAAATGCACTATAGAGAGTTGACAAGCAAACTATTTACTCTTACTAGTCCAATAGAAACAGAGCCAGGTTGCCCTTGGTTGTTTATCCTTCCACTCTCTTCAGCTCATGGCAATAAGTTAAAGCCAAAAAACATGTTCCTTCAACTACTGTAACTGGTTCCTTCAACTTTCAACTTTTCACTATAATCCGGGTTCTCCGGCTTCCTCCCACAGTCCAAAAACATGCAGATTTGGGGATTAGGCCAAATGAACATTACGCCAATAAATTGCTGTGGGTGTGAATGTGAGAGTGGATGGTTGTTTGTCTCTGTGTGGCCCTGTGATGGACTGCGACCTGTCCGGGGTGTACCCCACCATTCGCCCTATGTCAGCTGGGATTAGGCAGCAGCACCACCCTAATAAAGTGACAGAAGATGAGTGAGTGAGTGAGTGAATGAGTGAGTGAGTGAGATGCAAACAACAGACAAGAAAAGCAAAGAAATGAGTTAGAGACAAATAAGAGGGTTTGCTTAAGTCATTGAGTGGTTCATTTTGCTGATCAATTGTCTTTCCTGTTGTTAAAGAGGAGGACAGACAGGAAGGACAGGAGGGCGGATGGACAGAAATGTTGTTGACAAATGACTGCAATATGTCATGGCTACAGAGCGGATCCATAGAGAGATAAGAGCTAACTCTCACTAGATCAACCCTCAGGCCCTGACTGTCAGCTCCAGGCAAGACACTAAAAAAACATTCACACATTTTTTTTCCTTACCTACAAACAGGGCCGACTAGCTCCAACATACACAACACAAACCCTCTAAATAGTAGATGCAGACCAAATAGCATTTAAACACATACAGATCAAATTCTGTACATTTTTTTTTTACTCATTTACTCACATTTTCGTATTTTATTATCGCACATCTTTCATACCCATTGAGACACTGCCAGCACAGCAGTGAGGAGCAATATGGGCTTGAATTTATTGCCTGCGGGCCAGGAATGAAACCCACAACCTTAATGTTGAAAGATGACTCAGTCTACCACTGAGCTACCGTCGCCCCACACACGGACTTTATATTTATTCATTAATCTGTGCACTTTCACAAAATGGTGATGAAGTTTGATACATGATTGGAGTAATTTCTGGCACCCACAAAATACATAACATGTATTTGCATATACATTTATTAGGGATGGATGGGAGTGTCGAGATAAAAATGCTATGCTATGCCATTCAAATATCGAGTATTTTAAACTGCAAAGCATGAGAGCGAGTGAAAGTAATGCAAGGGTTCATAGCATCATGAAGACAAGCAGCTTCAAGATGCATTCACTTGCAATTATCACTAAAAAAGTGTGCAGTTTCATATCTTTTTAATATACAGTACTGTATAAAAATCTTATGTTGGCCATATACAGTCTAATCATTTCACTTTATTGGAACACATCAAGAAAATGTTAGATTCTCTCCCGTGCCAACTATGCCAGGTTAATTGAGCACTCTAGTATTTATTTTTTCTTATTATTATTTTTCTTACTATGAATTGAATTAGAGACATCTGTCTCTGTTAAGAAATTTAGGCCACATTTTATCAAAATTTAATTTCTGCATCTCTTAAGCAAGAAGGGTTGGATTATGTACAAAAAGAGTACATACTCTTACAATCAAAGTCAGGGGAACAAACTTGTAATCACCCATATAGAGTAAATGAAGCATGTTTGTCACATCTGCAGACCTTGGAGGCTTCTTATCATTCATTAATCACATATCCAGCAGTATTCCAGGAAATATTAGTTTTTATCTTCAGCATATTGCCTGGAAACTTACAGTACTGTTGTAGGGTACACAGGACAGAAGAGTAAAAGTTCATTTAAAAAACATACAGCTTTAACCAAACATTTTTTGTCAAGCTGAAGTAAAAATGTGTTTCACATCTGATGTAAAATTTGAGCAGCTAACAAAATTATCTTCATGAATTGATAGTCTATTGAGAAAGGCTCTCTCCAAGTCATCACCGAGAACCTCAGTATCTGAATACTAGTATCTTTAAAGTATCACAAATCCATATTTTTATATTAAAAATAGGTCTAATGTCTTTATACTGTACTATGAGAAATGGGCAGCAACAAAAACCACAGAGAAATGTCCACATGTACCGCTCTGCTCCGAGGAGCATTTTTCCATCATTGAGCTTTTCGTTTTGGTTACGCTGAGGGATTTTTGTAGGTACTCATCTTTCATTTTAATAACAGGCATCAACAGGGTTGGGTGTGAAAAACCTGGTGTCTGTAAGTGACACGTGTTTATCTTTATTCAAGTTTCTGTTTTAGGGAAAAAAAAAAAAAAAAAAAAAAAAGCCTGGATGAAAAATTAATGTTTCCTATTTTATTCCTTGCCTTGCGTGTCAAACTGAAAAGCATGCTGGGACAAGTCTGACTATCCTTACAGAAAAGGTCCTTATTACGATGAGGAAAATGAGACAGCATAATCTTCGACCACTGTTTTGGATGCAGGCTGAAATTACACCACCTGGCAAGCAGCAATACAACACTACCTGCATCCATTTTTGTACACAAAACAGTGTACAATGAATAATTCACTTCACAGTTTCACTACACAGCTTCCATTGTTGGGCGGGTGATGTCAGCAGATTTCGTGTTAAAGTGAAATATTCTACTGTGTACACATGGACCATTTTTCTTGTAAGAAGATTGTGTTAAGTGATGTAATGTTAAAGTTACAATTAATTTAGTAAAAATGGCATCTCTTCTTTGCCTAGGGCCAAGGTGTGCTTGAAAAACTAACGTCACCCATGTCTGTTCCAAATATTCACACTCAGAGGAAAGTTTAAAACTCGGCACGACAGAGAAAGGTGAAACAAAGCTAATTATAAAAATAGCACACTTTCAAAACACGGCATTTCACTCAGTTGTGCATTTTGGGGGTCTGAGGGAGTGGGAATGTGCCTCAGAGGAAAGTTTAAGTCCAGCATAGTTTTGGAGTTACACATCACTGGCTAATTATCTCTTAAGGTGAATTACTTGATGGATTGCCACTTTGGGAAAGTTGGTACAAACTGTCAAAAGGTAAGGCAAACACACCCAAAGTCCAATCACTGTTGTTCCTCAAGAGAATAGCTCATTGAAATACAGGGGACAACACACCAACAAGTCTTTGAGTATATGATATATTAATATGAAGCTTCGCAAAAAGGGTAAGAAAGTTGTGGTACTGTATGCTGCCACTTGACATCAAAAGTTGGTAAGAGATTGAAAGAACAGGGTTTGATCTGACAGGACGTCTGCTGAATCTAAACGCTGCTACCACATCCTGACAAAAGAGAAGTGGCTAAAAAATAACCACAGAATTACTCTCCTGATTAATGCTGCTAAAAGGCTGAAACTCAAATCTTCAAAGAGAGGTAATTATACTTATTCTTTTATTTTCGGCTCAGTGGGCATTAATCATTGTTTACTTGCTCTTGGGTTACTGGGATTACAAAACAGAGTAAGAAAACAAGACCCAAGGATGAAACAGAAGGGAAAATATTGATGAATTAATGCGAGAGAGAGATACTGGGAGCAAAACTTGCAACTGAGAGAGTAATTATTGTATGTGTTTTCTTGTTGGCACAAGCCTAAGGCCGATATATGAATTCCAGGTGTTTTTCCTCCCTCCTGTCGTTCTCTTCTCGTTTCTCTCTCTTACACTCCCCCGCGTCCTTTTTTTTTTCTATGAACTCTGTCCTCTGTTTCAACCAAATATCTAAAGGCAGAGTGAACGGGATAAAACAAGAGGAGGAGGATTTGAAGGTTTGTGAGCAGTGCGATGGGAGGAGTCATAAATGATTATGTGAAAAGCGAGGAGGAGAGAGGTGGAGCTGAGGGAGGGAGGTCAGCCGAGGACGCTGTCCTCAAAACACCTCGCTGGCGTGTGTGTGAAATTCTGCCTTGAAAAAAGTTAAGAAAAAAAAAAAAAAACACAAAAGCGCACTCCAAAACACAGACACACATTCTTGCAGATATAGATTCACACAGATTTATGACATGCAAATGCTTACACCCACATAAACGGAAGGTTTTAACAGAAGGCAGAGCAGAGTCACAGTCAGAGACGTATACATTTGTGAACTTAACCTGCCAAGCAAGTGTTATGTATCTTATATGATAATTACTACATATGAAAGCATGCAGTACAGCATGGATGGTCCAAGTGGTATTTAACCACACTCTACCCCTCTCCCTCCATGTACACTTGCTTTTGAAACCATGTCTTGGTAATGGACTGGACTGAGGTACACAGAACTGCACCTCAGCTTCTCAGAATAAACCATTTTCTAACATTAAATAAAATTAAGACAAATCAGGGGAAATGAAAATGGACCACACACCCCATATTTCAGTTTTAACTGATTTCCTGCAAAGGTGGAAGCCTTAAAAATGATGCAAACAAAATGTTACAACTTTCTTTGTGAAATATCAACTGACTCTTAATCTGCACACAAGTAACATACTGAACAGGGAGGTAAAAATGAAGGACAGACAGAAAGATTGGTTTGTTTTTTATGATAACCCATTTAACATTTAAAAGAAGAAAAGACTATGGATGGTTAGCAGAGTTTACAGATTTAATATGGAGCTGGTTTGGGATGAACTGGTTAGAAAGTGCAAAACATCTGTGGCATTTGTGGTGACAGCAATCTACTAGAAATATTTCATATCCATTTGATGAACACATCCAAGTGTGCTTGTTTTTTTAATTTATAGTTTATTTTTCACGTCATCATTTCACATTTAGTGAAATATTGAATATAAATAGTACCTGGAAAAATAAAGGTGGGTTTAACGAGTATTCAGATCAACTAACAATAATTTTCATAATCAATTTATCTGTTGATTAATTTCTCGATTAATCGAGTCATTGTTTGGTCCATAAAATGTCAGAAAATGTTGAAAAATTTGATCAGTGTTGTGGTGTTCTCAAATGTCTTGTTCTGTTTTCAGTTTTAATGATTTCTTTGTTATATGAAGCAAAGAAACCAGAAAATATTTGCATTTAAGAACCTGAAAAAACTGAAAACTTATTTTAATTCTTATAAAACACTCAAACCGATTATTTGATTATCAAAAAAGTTGACGATTAATTTAGCAGTTGATTAGTAATTAATTAATAATCGATTAATCCAATAATTATTTCAGACCTAGATCCAAAAAATAAACTGAACTATGTAGAGTCTGCCTCATGTTTAAAAAAAGAAAAAAAGAAAACAGCTACGGCTTGATTCCAAGTTTATTTTGTTGCCTAGGAGGCACAAGAAAAGAATTTAGTGCACTAAAGTGATTTGGTGACTGTTGGCAATAAGTCAGTGAGACAGCTAAATGTGAACTACATCATGAAGTTATTCATCCTGAATCAATACACCCCACCCATCAGGTGCCGCGCAAAGTAAGGGAACATGTCTGCAGCTGCTGTCTGACCTAACAAACTATTTTTTCTGTCACTTTTAGATTCACTACTTTTTGGGGAATTCAAATCTCATGAATACTGCATGAAAACACAACAACCAGCAGGTCAGTAACATACTGTGTCTCACAGACGCATCTGAGAGACACAGTAGGTATGATGTGGTGTCTCAGCAGGTATACGTGCAACTCGCAACTGCTTTAACAGTAAGTTATGACCTTCTTCTTTTGATGAATCATATGAGATACTACTTTTTACAAATCAGATGGGAAAAAACAAAAACACCCTCTAACAGTTTCACTCAGAGAGGAAATAGAAACCACAGTTAAATCAAATCCACATTTAATCCAGTCATACTAACATACTAACTCATAATAACTGCACGTACCAACATGACATAACCCATGAGGATTTCAGCTTAAATTAATAGCAAACCAGTTTGTCATAAGCACATGTGCACTGCACATAAACATTTAGTACAGTCTAATCACTTTAAGCCAGTGTACCCTTTAAATAGCTATTTGTAATATTTTGTACTGTATGTATAACCAAAACAAATGTAAACCTGCAGGAGAGTTTGTCTTGTATTTTGCCTGATAAACTTAGATAATAGAGGTGGTAACACTATAAATTACAGTACAGTAACAATATGGTAACAGGTAGCCTAGAGTAATTTTTATTACCATGTTATTACCTAGATATTACTTTGAAATAACATGGTAAAACTGCTACATAATCATCCTATAACCCCTATGTTACATTATTATTATTATTATTATTATTATTATTATTATTATTATTATTATTATTATGAAGCGGGAAATTTCATTAGAAATAAGATGGTGTTTCAATAATAACCTCCCCAATTAAAATCTTAGTAATACTATTACCATGTTTTTACTGCACTGTGATGTTAAGTGTTAGAGGCAAATAAGACACAGAAAAAGAGAGAATACTCACTGGCAGCTTTGATGAAGCTCCTCTGGTACTGGTAAGTCATGAGAGGTGCAGGCAGCATCCTGCAAACAGAAGGCAGGGCTGTCAGGAGGGGGAATGTCAGAAGATGGAACAAGAGCTAAGAGGCTTGTTGCTTTGTAGAAATCAATAAATGTGGATGAACTTCTTCCACATGTTTATTTTCTCTATACACAGCTGGACACCAGCTTATTGCTGCTGCCTGAGGAGCAAAATGTTTCCTGTTAGTGACATCTAACCTGAGGTCCTGATGCTTTCATGTGTCTACACATTTGTCTGGTCCGTTTGTGTGTGAGAGAGAGAGAGAGAGATGTGTACAGTGTAAATCTATTCAGTGGCAATAAATGAAGCACAGTTTGAATGCCAAATCTCCACTCACTTGCTTCAGGAGTTCCTCAACCTATTGCGCTGCAGCAGCTATGATACACTCCAGATTCCTGCCTTATTAACACTTTTTTGAGAAGCTCAGTGATTTAAATGTCAGCTGCTATACAATGACCTCACGCATCTACGAATACTGAAATACAATGTCAGTGTACAAGTAGAAGAGTAAATGATGGTAATGGCCACAGAGCCATTTACTGTGTTGTCCTGTACAGTGCAGGCTTCTATTGTTAAGCCTCTTATGCCTAGTCTTATAAGCCTTTTCACACAAACCTGAGATAGTGTTTGATAGCACTTGTGATCGTCTTGATCTCCCACTCTGGGTTTTCCAGCTCCACATCAGCATATGTTTTAGGATCTAATAAACAAAAACTTGATTAAAAATGAATCAAGGAAATAAAATGACAATGACCTGAATGAATGAGAACCTTCATTTTTAAATAAACATGTGTGTTTTCATGTTTACCCATAGCCAAGCTCAGTAGTTTTTGTACTCTGGAGTTGACACCAACTATTCTGTACAAGCCCTGCTCATTGATACCTAGAGCAGAGGGAATTGAAAGAAATTATGTTTTGTTTTGTTTTTTAACCACATTTATCAAAATTAAACTTTACATTCAATCAGCGTCACAAGTTTTTACCATGACACAAAAAAAAAAAACACAACTGCGTTTTTATATAGTCTCTAAATGCAAATGTATCCACCAAGAGTGTGCAGTAAAGGATACTCTTGGTGTGGCAGATAAAGGGTAAAGGTAATGATACAGCACATGTGGACCTTTCGTGTGACATTTTCGAAGAACATCCGTGGAGAGGGGACTTTTTGATGCATCACAAGATAAAACACTCCACAGGAAGGAGGAAAATCTACAGAATCCAAGTTAATATTTTACCTCGAGTATCCACGGCATAGATGAATTTTTTCATCACGTTAAACCCAGTGACATCCAGCTGGGCCACTGATGGAGAAGAAAATGAGAAGAGTCAGCGTGAGCCATCACAGTGAAATGTATCAGATTCAGAAGAATTTTTCTTTCTCTAATTTACATTTGTTTGGCTTTGCAGAATGAGAAAGATTGTGCACATGTTACTGAATTATTCCACAGGCTGCACATAAATTAACACACAAAGCATTTTGATGACTTGTATATAAATATAATCCCAGCAATTAAGAAAGTCAGATGATAATGACAGTTAATGAATCCTACTTAAAGCTACTTACTGCCTTCAGCCTGGTTGTCTTTGTTCAGATTGTACACCTGGAAAAAAAATAGATAACTCAAATTTGTTTATTTACAACTACACCTTATTGCAATCAGTCAAAGATATGAGCCATTTACACATTACATTTCACATCAAACATCATGTCCATTATATGCTGCTGTGCTTTCATTTTTGCTTAGACTGGCTAGAATTAACAGCATACAATCATAGCATACAAGAGAAAATACAGATGGAATTAATTTGCCTGTATGACTGTGTGAACTCATTTTCATGTTTGTTTGTTTGTTTTGTTTTTCTGAAATGTGTAGCCTTGCATCTCAACTGTGGGGGTAAAGGCAGCCCCAGAAGAAGACAGGAAAACTCACCAACTAAACAAAGGACAAACATTGAGCGTCAAACATGGATGTCAACATTTCCTTGCTCTATTACAGATTATGGGAGGAGCAGCTGCTTGCTCAAGCTCGCATTGACTTTATGGATGCCCATAACCTTTGTGCATTTATATGTTGACACTGTTATGGGGTAAGTGTTGGGACATGAACATAACCCTGCCTCAGGGTAAAGGACCTACAGTATATATAAAGAAGGCATATTGGGGAGACTGGCTGTCATGCAACTGTCAAAATAATAATAATGTCATTTATTATGAATGATAACAGTTGAATGCAAGTGGGTCCCACACCTTTATTGACATGTGACCCTTTCTGGCAAAGCTTACTTTAAATTGACTTCTTCTGTTGTTTTGTTTTATTGTTTTTTTCTCATGTTTAATGTTTTAATTATTTATCATAGGGCATATCTTATTCCTGTTTATCTTATTATTTTTAAAGTTTGTACAGCACAAAGGTAAGGTTAGGTAAACTTAACCCCCTTATCCAACTTGCTGTAGGTAGCTTCACCTCAAATCAGTTTCCCTTCTAACCACCCTTCCAAGGTTGTCTGATTGTTGGACACCTATAGCAGTAAACGATGCAGTATTTCAACAAACTGATTAATTAAAAAACAAAAACAGAGATACCTCAAAACTTTAAAGTGAAAAGTTGAGCCCAGAGAAATACACCTCTGTAACATTTTAAGGAATAAAAAGTAAGAGAAGGCTCGGTCCTTGAAAAAGTTATTCTCTAAAAAAAGAAAAAAAAAGAAAAGTAAAAAAAAAAGATAAACCATCACGTTGCAGCTCTCGCTTTACTTAAGAGACATGTTGTCCGTCTATGTCTCTCTTTTTAAGAGAGACATAGACGTAAGGACAAACCTGTAACCATGGAAACCTACTGGTTCTCTCCCATCCATGGCTTCCATCCACAACCTGCGGTCTTCTTCTGACAGAGCCTGCATGGTGATCACCCCTGGCCTTCACGTGCAAACACACACACAGACACACATGTGTGCTGATTTGGTGTAGAAGTTAGAGTCAAACATAGTCTATTAAACACACATGTGCTGCAGTACCTTGAAAAAACTGACAACAGCTGTTTAAATATCACACAAAAACCAGAGAGCCTTCTTCTGGAGTTCAACTAGTTGTGTCACTTAATTAAAAAAACCTGGTCAATGGTAACAAGAAAAATACACTTAATTGAAAAATGTTTCACTTTAAAAAGATTTTTGTTCTTTTACAACTAAACACTGTTGTGGAGCAGAATCTCACACACATTAAAAGGAAAGCATATTCATGTATGGGTGCCTGAGGAATGACGACAGTATCATTTTCCATTAAAACACGCCATCAACACTTTTTTTATCCATAAAAGGAAGAAAGGTGGATGAAGAATTTTGCTCATAAATGCTTAAATAATCTAATGATGATTTCTTCACTTGCACACACGTGCACATTTTTACACTCACCTTTAACTGTCAACGTCACAGAAAATCACTGCTACACACACAATATATTTCAAGAATTACAGTATATACAGTATTTCACCGGCAGCAATTCAAACTCATTCACATGCTGTGTGCAGCCACAGTCTGTACAGGAGTAGGGTAACAGACAATGACGTACAAAGCAACAGAGACCTTCATTTGAAAATAATAATAATAAAAAAAAAAAGAATCACTTATTCATGCCAGTTCGTCTGTCAGGAATACGATTACACAGAATACTCTAAGTCTTTCTGCTGGCTTTAGTATATCATCAGTGACAGATCAGTATGAACTAAATTAGCTCTATGGAAAAATGTGAGATAATGACAAGGTGATTTTATGGAGGAAGGCTGAAACTGAAGAAGATGAGGCACAGAGGGAGGAAGGAGAGTAGGAAGGACAAACACAGCACAGGGCCAAGCCTGTGCTGTGTTTGGATGTTCACATCCAATTCAACCAAGCAGCTCCCTCATGTGTATTCAACCTGTAATCACACCTCAAGTAAAACACCTCTTGAGTTCATAGCCCATCACACTCATCTGGAATTCAGTGATTCTGTTAATTTTTCTTTCTATTGGTAACAAAGATCCTGGTCCTGACATGCTTGTGTTTTTTTTCAGTGATTTATTTATTTTAATTTGTAACAACGTAACAATAACATAAATCTGATTCATGACAATTATTGCGCAAGCTGTGAAATAAATTGATCCAAAGATAAATAAGCCACATGCAATCATTCACACTCACACTGACCTGTCCACAGCCTCGACGTCAAAACAAAACCTCTTCTCTATCGACTCTGTCTTCCTCCTGGTGCAGGACTTGAGGATGAAACTCTCCTCATCTCCCTGAAAAAGAGACAGGGTTAGAGAGATAACAAAAAAATCCCTCATAGTACACAATATAGAGACAGAGTTATAAACAGGGCAGGATCTTTTATGAGTAATGAGAATCATCTTTTTTCCTAATTTAAAATGATCCCAGGATGCTGCTTTTCAAAAACAGATCCAAAATGAATTTTTTTCCACAAGCTGTGGGGGACAAATAAGGTATGTATTTATCATACAATTAAATTTTCTTAGCAATTAAGGGTGCGAACATTTACAGTTACAGTTAAACTGCAGACAGTATTTCTTAATTGGCTCAACTTCAACTCATAATCATCACTGTGATATCTACACATACGGAATCCCCATCCAAAACGGATTTGCTGCACTGCACACCATTGTACTTAAATGGTCAATGCAAGTTGAATGAATAATATTTCTAACTGAAGTGTAGAGAGAAAAAAGAAAAGACTCCTCTGTGTACTGTACTATCACCAGCTGACTTTACATCAAAATGGACGTAGTAACAATACACTGAATAGCCACTAGTAGGCGACTCTAGACGAAAAAAGAAACAACCTCAATTCTCATTTAATTTACAACATCAGTAACTATTTATGGTATCAATCACTAGTTTCAGGTCTTTAATAAAGCATAGTCTAAATATTTTGGATTTGAGTTCGATTTGTGTCTCCACTGTCCACTAGGTTGATTGCCAAACTCTGATCATGAAAACTGCTCCAAATCCACCCCAATCCAATAATTGAGATAGGGTTTGACACATCCCTCCTTTAATTGTCCAAAAAAAAAAAAAGAAAAAAGCTAGACAAGTCTGTTGCTTACTATGTTTGTCAGAAACAAAACATGCAGATACAGTACAAAACTATGCTGATGTATAGCCCAGTTGTATAGGGACAGAGCGACCTTAATCAGTGCATTAATCTATGCACTTCAATAAGACTGCTCACCGTTTTGCCTCCCGATTTTGGGTCAAACAGTACCATGGTCACCCTCTTGGGCTCACGGTGGTATGTGCAGTAGTACTTCACCCAGGTTGATACAAACGAGCCTGCGAGAAATAAGAGAGAGAAAATATGGAGAAAACACAAAAACAGAGGTAGTAGGAGGAGACAGAAAAAATATGAATATGAAATATGAGTCTTAGTGAGACCTGCTTTAGTGCTAAATATGTTACCATGGTACCCAGTCAGAGCTGCTGTCACATCTCCAGCAGATCCCTGGAATCTGTTAAATGCCAGTTCATTACAATTTGTTTATTCTGTTGCTCTGTTAACATAATAACGTATGAACGACAAACAACATGTTCCTAACATGGATGTAGTGTATCAGGCGATATGCTGAGCCTGTTTCCATGGTACTCAAACACTATAAAATGGTGCTTTTATGTGTCCCTTTTGTAAGATGGAACATGTGCATTAGAGACAGTAGTGCTTGAAGTGTATAATGGAAAAGCGTCAAAGAGAGAAGAGTGGGCTACACACGCTTCTCCTGCACAAACAGGTATCCCTCCATGGTGTGGTGGCTGACACTCTTGTGATCATGTGGATTCTCCTTCATCTTCCGCATCAGACTCTCGACCTCTGACCGTGTGCTCTCGAAACGGTTCCTTGTCTGTCCAAACACAAGCACAGGGAGATGCCCGTCTGAGGCCTTTGATTGAAAACAGTCATCCAGAGAAAGCTTAACAGCAGGAACTTTATTCAGCTATGGTTTTCAGCAGAATGACAGATAACTATAAAGCTGTACATATACTCTATATGACCCTTTAAATATCTCCCTGACCTTTGAAATCCTCCCAGCCTGTGACCACTTCACATTTGGAGTAATGTTCTTTTAAATTTAATTTTAAAAGCATTTTTCCTGTATTGCAATGAGGTTTACCCAGTTGTCCAACCTTTAACATGAATGCTTCAATGCCACATTGCAGGCAAAATATGCAGGATATTGTATTATTATGTAGAAATATCTTTAATTTCAATAGAGTAACCTTTCCTGCTGTGTAATGTTTTGCACAGATCTGAAGGAGACAGACTGTATCACTTGTGTTCTATGAAAACAGCCACTTCTAACTAACCAAAAAATATAATAAATAAACCATAGTACTTTTACAAGGGGTGTATACTGATACTCGACTTTCTCCCCTTTCTTTCACTTGTCTAACTAGATAAAGTAAACTGTATGTTGTTATTTTTATTATAGTCATCAAAATAGTATTTCTTAAAATTGACTATTTGGGGTGAAATTCTTGCCAATACATAGTCTTAATTTTTACTATTTTGACTTTTTGTAAAATGAAAATATTGTTAAACTAGGCGTGCATCCCTGTGCACTTTATGGTGTGATCTTGCAGTCAGTATGCAGACCTACATTCTGTATGCTGATGGTGAGATCAGTCTTGAAGTGATTGAAGTCCTTTGCCAGCTCATAGCCATGGTGATAGTAAGTGAAGAGGCCTTGGAGGAACGCCAACAGCTGAGGGAAATAGCAAGACGTTAAAGGATGTGGAGGAGAGTATGAAGATGGCAACAAGTAGAGTGAGAGGAAGGACAAGAAGGTTGATGAGGAAGATGGTTAATGTAAGCAGGTGAGATGAAGATGAGGACAAGAGGAGGAGGATTTGGAGGAGGTGGGTGTGAAAATGCAAAAGAAGAACACAGTGAAGAAAACAGAGGTGGGTTGGTAATGAGAGGGAAGTGGAGATACAAAAACAGTGTGAGGGTGAAATACAACGTTGTGTGCGTGTATGTATATGTATGAGTGTACAAACATATTTTCTTTAATTCCACTGCAAAAGCCTAAACGATGCTCTCTCATAACTCTGCACTAAGACCTGAAGTTGTTGCAGTTTGCCAGCAACAAAAGAATTGGACTGCGACGTATGTCTTGTGTGTGCTGAGCAGCTTTGAGGAAGTGAGTTTCAAAAAATAGGGCAATTAAAAAAAAAGGTAATCTTACAGGTTCCACAAAGTCAAACATCTTCCTCTCCTGAACTTCCTGCACCTTGAAGACATACTCAAGTGACACCTCGTAGAAATGCTGCCGTACATTGTCAACCTGGTTGTCTGCCTGCAGCAGGAAGAAAAAAAAAAAAAAACAGATTGAAGACAGTGACTGAGCAATCAGATGCAAGAAAAAGTGCAGACGTAAACTCAGACAGTATTGTCTTACTTCATGCAGATGCGACTCTTTCTTCCTTGCTGAAAGGCTAAGATGTTTCTCCAGCACTGCACAATATTTCTCTGTCTCTTTGTCATACTTTTTCTTGGCTTCCTGTAACAAAGAAATCAATGGATACAACTTTTATGTGGGTGGGAAACAATGCAATCATATTTTATAAAGTAACTCAGTTCTGGAGAGATTTCTAGAGGAACAGCTCTATAATTGTTGTAACCCAAACATCTAATCATATCAATTAATCTAAAATATATAAACATGGACTCATTTGATTGGTGAAAACCAACCAAATATATTGCTTAGTGGTAGATTTCTAAAAGAGACCAATGCAGCCTTCAATATGTGTAGATTTAGATTTTACATATTTGTCAGGGAGTCCAGCTTGACTTTGTTCCTCTGGGGAGCACAGCTGCTTATAAAACAACCAACTGCTTCATCATAGCAGCTGAGATCATCAACATGAGAGACGGACAGATGGATGGATGATAAACTAGGGACTAAGTGGAGCAGGGTGTGTCCTACTTCAGAGTGCTGTTTTCAAACAAATACAGAGAACAATGGAAAAGTGTCCAAGGAGATTGCGAGGCTGCTGAAAGGAAACACACTAGTCACTTTCTATTGACTATACAGCAAATCATGTGAGGATGATTAAGCTTTAATCTAATTCAAAAAGGAAAGAAGTAGAATCATAAGAAGAAGAGCGGCAGATTAGGGCGGACCATCCTCCATCAGAAACCCTGGAGCCTCTTAATGTTATTGAGTCTCTTCAAACCAAACTCTTGATATGGCCAAATTAGTGTTTTAACACAAAGCTCTAAAATTAAGTTCATCATCATAATCTAAATATTTGGCAGTGTCACCAAAAAACAAGGATCTGTGTAAATCTATCACTAGTTTTTACTAATATGTTACATTCTATTAATCACTTAAAAAGCAATTACAAAAAATGTTTACAGTGCCATTTTACCAGGATAATATTGCTTTAAATTGCTGGTCTCTGTTGAGCATATGAATTTTATTTCCATCTATAATGGAAGTGGCAACACAGTGACAGGTACTTTAACAGAATGAGGTTCAAATGTGTACAGTTAAAGTTATCGATGGCTCAATTCTTCTGCCAAAAATCTGCAGTGATTAAAACACTGTGAGTCAATGAGTACTGTTGTAATACTGGATTTACAACAGTGTACTTGTGCTAGCTGCCTTCACCCATGTTGAATTTAATTTTTTCATATATGGTAATTTGTTAATTAAATTTTCTCACTCTCATAGGCATGATATTAGCAGAGAAATATAAAACTCCCAAATCAATATATTCAACAAAATGATTGATTCAGTCAGTTGGATTTAGGCTTTTCATTGTGACAGTTTAAGTGTCCACATTTTAAAAAAAAAGTTAAAGAGCCATTTCAACAGGTTTACTGTGTCATTTCTACCCTGAACCAGCAGGTGGCAGTGTCCTCCCAGTGTGCAAACTCAATGTGACAATGACACTCCTTCAGCCACAGGACTAACAGAATGAGTAACATAAAATTGTTTTGATGCTGCATTATGTCCTGCCACCACACTGACTCATGACTCCAGTTCCTTCTGACTGCACACATAACTGCTGATGTAATGTCAACAATTACAAAAACATCCCACTGAAAACATGATGCCAACCAAATCACATCTCTGCTTGTTCCTACAAGAAGGAACAAATAAGGAAGATATTGCTGATAAGATATTGCAAGCACTTGCTTCACAGCTGTGTTTGGATTTTTCATAATACCAGAGGTTGCCAACAGCGACAGATATAAAAATATATATAAACGTACTCTCTGATAACCATGTCTTCAACTCCACTATACTTGCATGTTTCAACAAGATGTTGGA
Organism: Brachirus orientalis; assembly: GCA_016785285.1. NCBI lineage: Eukaryota > Metazoa > Chordata > Actinopteri > Pleuronectiformes > Soleidae > Brachirus > Brachirus orientalis. The sequence continues at coordinate 4,061,154 of JAFBJR010000047.1, forward strand.
AAGTGGAAACAGAAATATGCAAACTTTATCAACTAAGAAATTCAGATTATCATTTTACTCTCAAGGTAAAAGCTAAAATCACATAAAACGTGAGCATTTAGTTTAATAATTTGCATGAAATTTGGAGGATATGTAGGAGACACAATCTTTTATGACTGGAGAGACTTTATAGGACTTACTAATATGAATTCAACAATATTTTATCAATGATAATGATGTTCTGACATCAGAACATCATTATCATTGATAATGATGTTCTGATGTCAGTGTAGAACTGATGTTTTGCTGTAAACATACTGTATCATGCTGACATCGCTTATTATGGACCGTATTTTTGCAGTAATTTAAATAACAGCAACATAATAACTTTATTTTTTAATCCACTCAGAGTAAATCTCCTTAAGCTCCTCTTGTAATCGGTGTCTATCATCTGTGGAGTTTTAAAATAAGGTGAAACTGGACAAGAAAAGTAATTTGGCCAGTTCCTTTAGGTTTAAAAACCAGAATTAGTGCATTGCTCATGGTGAAGCACAGGTTAAAATATAGCCACCTTTTCACAATCAAACGATGGCCTACTATAACTGGATGGATGAGCAGAGAATGTACTGAAAACATGTCTCCTGCTGCATGTATCAGTTGGACCCCTGCTAAGGCTACTCATGTAGGTCCTATAGCTAATGACTGCATGGGTTAAGTATGCCATGACCTACTGTAAGAAGATTACAGACACTGAAACACTGCATATTTAGTAAACAAGATGAGAGACTGGCCCTAAAAGGCACAATGTGGAGCCTATATTTAACTTAAGTCCACAATGCAAAAAACTGAACTTGAATAAAATGGTGTATATTAGACATTTCTCATTAAGTTTAGGATATTTTCATAGATTAAACAAATCAAATATTAGGACAAATCCTGCGTACAACAACTTCCTGCTTACCTACTTCCACTCTGTCCTGGTAAAAACAATGGATACCCACTGAAGAACTAAAACAAGGAAGTCTGGTTGGCTTCCAAGACACCCAGTGGGAGGGAGTGATTTATGGTGGGATTATATATTCCCCTAATCTCCAATCCAGGTCACGTCAAGTGACGGCACAGACCGTGATACACAGTCAAACTGACACATGCAATATGTATTCTGTGTGTGCCTTTTCATGTTCTTTTTTATGCTATAGCATTTCATTAAACGCATGTCTTAAAAAGCACTTTTCTGAATTGTCTGTGTCAGGTTATTGCGTTACTGTACATCTCGTTAAGATGGTAAACTTAAAGACTAAGCATTGTAAGGGGTCACAACATATACAGGTCCACAGTATGGACAGAATGATGTATCATGGCATTGTTTTCAGTACTCGACATTTGCTTTGTTCTGCTATCTTATTCTTATGTCTTAGAAAAACTTACAATACACTGAAATTATAATACACTGAGGGATATTCTGTACATAATGACACTCCACCTTTTAATGACATACTAGGGACTTCAGAGATCAAATCATTTCAAAATTATGCAACAATACAATGACAACATATTAAGTATCTAATCCTGTGTCATCTGTATTTCTTGAAAATCAAATATAAAAAAGGTCACCAAGAAGGTAAATGTTGCTGAGACAGGAAATCAATTTTCCTGCAATGTTAGAGTGTGAAAGGTTGTCCACTATTTACCACACACAGTGAGATGGGATAATTCCTGATGTCATCAGTGTATATGATTGGATGAATCACATCTGAAGGTTTTTATTAGGCTGTTGATAAATATCACCCATCAATGCTTTAAGGTAAAACACACAACTAAATATAATTTTTTTCCAACTAAAATGAAAGAAGGTAAAAAAAGCACTCAGAATCTTTTTTTTTTATTTGTTGTGCTGTGCATATAGACACCACCTGTCTCCTGTCACTCCTGTGGCTGTGCAGTGTCACTTACCTTGGCAGCACTGATCTGTTCTTTCCTGAACCGCTCCAACGGCATAATCAGAACATCGTTGGCATTCTCTATCTGGGGGCAAACACAAAAGTGTTACAGGATATCAAGTATACTTTTCACCAAGGAATCACAGATATCTTTAAAATCTCAGTGGATTAAATAATAATGTCTGACCATATCGCCAGGTCACGGGAGAACAAAAACCAAAGCCAAAGCATGTTTACGAATATCATATATAGGGCTGGGCGATATGGCCAAATCCTTATAATAATGAAAAAAATATCTCACATCGGTCAATATTCATAAATATCATGATAAACTGTATGTAAGGCCAAAAAACGGTTAAGGTTTGCTCCTGAGTGAAAGTTGAAGACACAGTTCAGAGTGGTTTTACACTTTTTATGGACGGAAAATGACAAACACATTTCACAAATCTGAGGCACACCAGTCATATCAATTATGCGTTTTCTCTCACACTATGTTTGCATAGTACATTAATATTATACTGATTTATACTGAACCACCATCTAAAATATCCCTTCCAAGTTCTTAAGTCACTCACCATCCGTGTCCTCTCATCCTCCAGGTTCTGTAGGACGGCAGCAAACTCTTGAAGAGACTTGGCTAAAGACAGACAGAGGAAAAAAAGGGAAAGGCAAATAAGTTTCAGGAAACAAATCAAATGGGAAAAAAGTTTGTGGTTCCTATACAGACGAAGGCAAACAAACAAGAGCCTGTTTGAAGAAAGTTGGCATAAGATAGCATTGATAAAGGTGCTTTGTCTCCATTTTTGGACCTCTTGCAATTTGCTTTCCTCAAACATGACACAGCAAAGCAATTATTGGAAATGAAACTGTGGTTCAGAGGGTGAGTTTCCATGGAGCTTTCAAAGGGAGCACGGCTCAGTGCTCGTTTTCACAGCTCGCTGGCAAGTGAGGCACAGCTGCCTTGTTTTGGGACAGCTATTCTGTTTGTACAGCTATTCTGATTACGACATTGCATTGATATCGATTCATTTGGACAACCTAAACAAAGCATTATCCATAATCTTAACCATAACTAGACAATGCCTGACCCTAATTTCGACCCAAGCAAGATTTAAACACTAAACTTAACCAGTTCCTTAGATATAAGCTGCAGGATTTGGTACTTGAAAATTGTAATGAACAATAAAAAAACAGGATCTCATGAATATGCAGGAAACGTATTTAAAAAATGACATAACCCTGTAATGAAGCTTATAAAATACAGTCAAAACTTTTAGATCCATCAAAAACTCTAAGCCATATGTGTCAAACTCAAGGCCCGCGAGATCATTTTACATTGATCTATTATTATAGTTATTAATGGCCCGGCAATATGAAGCGCTGGTAACACACAAACTACAGAACCCTTAATGCAGCACAACAGCTGCCTTGCCGAATGACAGGTTACCTGGGAACATTCCCGCACAGCTAGCCATCTTCATCCGTGGAGTGGACTCCGATTTGAGCGTTACAGAGGGAATATTGGACATTAAATCGATGCACGGGACAACGACAGGAAAAGACATTTTTGAAAACGTATGTCAAAGTGTAACCGACATGAAACTCCCCTGGGTAGTTTCATGCCATTTTGGACTTATAACAGATGGAGCACCAGCGATGTGCGCTGAAAAAAGTGGGGTGCGGGGAGGATGCGAGTAAAGATGCAGGAGGAGAAGTGTACTGGTGTCACAGCATCATACATCAGGAAACGCTGTGCGGTAAAGTGTTAAAAATGGAACATTTAATGAGCACTGTAACGCAAACCGTAAACTTTATCCGAGCTAAAGGTTTGAACCACCGGCAATTTCAGTCTTTATGCGAGAAATAGAGTCACAGTTTGCCGACATTCCTTATCATACAGAGGTGCGTTGGCTGAGTCGAGGAAAAGATTCTCAATAGAGTTTTTGAGCTACACAAGGAAATTTGTCAGTTCATGGACAGTAAAGGAAAAGACTCCACACTTTTGCCGGACAAGAAGTGGAAATGTGAGTTGACATTACTGGCTGATATAAAAGCTCATCATCTTTTGGCCCCCGGTGCGATTGAGTTTGACACCCCTGCTCTAAACTAATCACACTGAATAATACAAATAGGATAATTAAAGGAAACATACTGCTGTGTAAAAAATAAACTTGATTCGATTAGACTGTATTGATCCAACCCAGGGGAAAGTCACAAATTCAAAAATGTTTTTTTTCCTTTTTTACCTAAATGATTTATATATTGTGGTCAATTAGGGTCAGTGGGTTTGACAGAGAAATGAATTCTGTTTGTTGACCATCAGTTCAGGAAAGTTAACCAAGTCAAGTCAGTGAAGAGCTGCAGCCGACAGAGCCAGGCAGCAAAAAAAAAAAAAACAGCACTGCAAAACCTAGATGAGCTCATGGAAATTAGGAGGGGAGCATTATATAATAGCAATATCATGTAGATAAAAAAAAACAAAAATGACAGCAAAATTACAAAAAATCAGTATGTTTTTTTTTTTATTTTTGGACAAATTAATTAACTGCTTTGGCAAAAAAGTCAGGAAATTGGCCTTGCAGTGAAATTAGAAATTATCTACGCTGTGATACACCAATCTGAAAATCACGCTCGTCTTTCTATCCAAACTGATTTGACTATCTCTATTTCAGTGACTATAAATGAGTAAGTGGTGTCTGTCGTGTATTTACAAGCTGTCGTCTGCCTGTACAGCAAATGTAGAAGGGTTCATATAGGAAACATCACCTATGCATATCTCGTCATCCGTCTCGGCGTCTCCAATACACTGGAATTTAAACTCGTTGAGGGAGTCAGCAAACTTCCTCTTAGCTGCCGACAAACCTGAGAGAGAAAAAAGAGAATGAAAAAGAAAGATTTAATTTAATGTTTAGCGTCACATCCCTACTTTAACTCCATTCTTACTACCATGTAAGGGAACACCACTCTTTGTTACCCTTTTCTATGCAGTTACATTAAGTGAGAGTGAGCAGAAAAAAGGCTGAATGCGAGCAGGTGAGAGTATCTCCACTGGTGTTGGGGATAATGGCTGACAGCCTTTACATTCGTGAGGAGGTTGGTGTATCTGTGCACACACTGAAAAGTGTCCTTAAACTTTAGTTACATTAGACAAGTGAAGCTGCAATGCGTTTCAAATAATACGCGAGGCGCGAAGAGCTCCTGGGAGACGGACACTCACAGCAAGTGTGAGTTCCTGTTGAGTTCAACTCAAGGCAGGGTCACCTCCATTACAAAACTTCCTGTTGCAGGGTGGGGCGAGGTCAACCGCATGTCCAACTGAATTATTGTGAAACAGAGGAAGGATGGAGGGGAGGACGAAACGAGAGAATCCTCTCCAAAGCAGAACCATGGAGACTGGGAAACAGCACACAGCAACCTTATTATGAAATAATAAACACTGATTTTGATGCCTTTCATAATTAATTCCTTCAGTTGTCAAATATGAATGAGACAGACGTAACAGTATGATGTGTTCAATCACAACTGAGAAATCCCACTTTTTCCAAAGGAGGGCAAAAATATATAATATTTACATAAGCAAAGATGTAATTCAGTTGTGTTTTTGTAAAAACTCAAATTAAATCCAGACAAGGATGCAGAGAAAGAGACAGAAGACAGCAGGAGTCTCACCGAAACACAGATGGGAGTTAAGGAAAGGACAGCGAGGGCGGAGAGAGAAGACATGCAGCTTAACTGGCCACATTGGTGTTGGCAACAAAATGTGTGTGCGTGCATGTGTGTGCGTATTTGGACAGATCTGCTTTCAGAGATGAAATACAGGCCTTGCAGCTCTTGCATGTGTTCCACGTAACATACACCGAATATTTGTTCTTCTGTTATCATCAGTGACACTTTTAGTGGAAACAACATGCTCTCCATGATGCTTGGCTCAGGTTGGAACAAATGTGATTGTCTCATTTTTCTAATAACCTAAAGCTGCTATCATTGTCATCATATGTGGGTTTCAATGTGCACATTTTTGATTGGCTCAAAGGAAGAGAGAGAGAGAGAAGGAGAAAAACTCCTGAATGGAAACAGAAAACTCCAAAAAAAAAAAAAAAATCTTGAAATAATGAATTTAAGTTTTGCGTAACATTTCCTGCAGGAGTTGGAAAGGTTGGTGTATCATTAAAAGGCAAATGCCAATGAGTGCAATGGAAACAGAGTCAGCAAATTAAAGAGAAATCACAGAAATGAAATGTCACCTCCGACTTTACTGCACAGGACAAACAGTGGAAACTACGAATGCAGCAAGTAAGAGGAGAAATTTAGGTACTGATGAGGAAACCACTATAGTCCACTACTTAGTACAAGAAAGAAATATGACTACAATAATTCAATGGAAGCTGCAAAAAACCGTCAATATCAACAGCTGATGGCGCTATTTATTTTGTGCCACCTACTGCTTGTCTCAGTGAACTAAATCCCAATATTTGTTTTACAGCAGTGGATGGAAACACACATTAATTTCTGGTTTTCTTCCACAGAATTTTTGGAAATTAATTTGTGACATATTTTAAAAGAAATCGATCTATTGATGTTTGTCACTTTTGCAAATGAATCCTGGAGAACCTTTTCCAGTATCCATAACACTTAATCCAGTCAGGAGCCAGAACTCCAAAGTTGTTCCAAAGGGATGTAGGTAATGCTTTGACAATATTTTGAATTATTATTTTATTTTTTTTTGTAGAAAAAAAAAAAATAATCTGACCCAGTGTATATAGAAGTGCACACAAATATTTAAGAATCACTTAAATAAGCCAAATGGTAAACAGACACAGTGGTGTTAACACTCACTTGTGGTTTTGCTCTTCTCTGTTGAGCTAAAGAAGTTGTTTTTACGTTTGGGAGACCTGCGTGGCTGTTTTGTGAATCTGGGAAAGCCATAATTCAGCACCTGGCAAAGTCATCAGTGAGACACTTGAGTGGCTGAAGAATCTCAGCAGGTGAAACCTCGGCAGACGTACATTGCTACAGGTACTCGGTGCTTATTAAACTTTTACTTGGAAAAATCAGAGCAGCGAGATGTTCCTGTTCAGCTTGCCAGCAGCACATATGACGGATGCGAGCACTGTCAGTGCACTTCGACCATGTTTCAGTTTAATCAAAGAATTTATGTGGCTGTTTACAACAAACTGTCATATTTGTTTTAAACCATTTTTAATACATTTCCCCTGCTGTTTAGCTCACTTGCCTTGGATAATGTCTCAGTGTACATTTTGGAAACTGCTGTGATGAGATAATATAATGTCATCTTTTATATATTTTTTTTTTCTCAAGCTTCTTTATGTAAATACATCACACAAGTCATATATCTCCTCATGCCATGCTCTCAGAATGCTGGCACACAACTACATCCAATGGCAGCCCTAATTAGATTGCATTTCTTATAGTATAAAGCTACAAGTTAGGTTTGTTGGAAGTGTTTTATACTTGTGTATAGATGTAGGGAGTAGTAACTTCACCATGTATGGCAACTGTTTAAATGCACTAACTTAAGGCCCAACATTGCAGGACACTCAACAATTGTGTGTGTTGAAAAGAGGCTCTAAATAACTTCACTAAAAAAGCCTAAGTACACCTGGTGCTATTGAGCCAAGCAGATAGTTATGGTTGAGGGTTCCCAGATGTTTAAACTTATTTTTCCTGACTGTTTACTCAGGGTCCTGTACAGAAAGTTGACAGCAATGTCACTGAATAGTTCAAGGTAATCTAGACACAGAGGTTGCAGAACTAGAGGAGCAGCCAATAGAAAACTACCACACAGGGGACACACAACAGCATTAACACATGTTTGACCACAATATACCAATTAAAGGGACAATAAATATTGAAATCTGTACAACTATAAATGTCTAAATGGGTCACTGGTAATGTGAGCGCACCACAAAAACCAAAATGATCTTTACGAGAGAGCGCTCTCATTGTTTTGCTGCTGTATTTTGAAGCTGCAATATCATGTTTACAGCTCAAAGAAAACAAAATACAACATCACTGCTCGCTCTCAAATATAAATATACTGTGTGTATGTGTGTGGTTGGATGGATGTATATTTGTGAGTCCATGTTGAAGCAGGAAGGACAGCAGAGTTCACTGACAGCTAAAAATAAACGACACTGTTGACACTCACCTCTCCATCCTCTCACCACTTTCCCTAGCACTGCTTTGACAGAATTCACCCTCATTCTTCTCTCCTTCACATCCTGCTGACTCCACCCAATAGAGGCGCACACACACACACACACACACACGCACACGCGCACTCACACGGGCATACGCACACACAGACTGGTTTCCATGACTTCAGATGACATTGCTTTGACTTGCATTCATTCATTCATTTTCTGGAGACTTACTCTAACCGTAACCATAATCACTACTGCCCTAACCCTGACCCTAACCTTAACCTAACCTCAGCCCAACTTTAAAACATGTCTTCAACTTAAAATGTAGTTATTTATGTTATGAGGACTTGACTTTTTGTCCCCATAAGGAAGATAAGTCCCCAAAATGATTGTGTAAACAGATTTCGGTCCCCACAACATAAGGAACATCAAGTACACACACACACAAACAGGCAAATAAATGGACAGTATTTGAACAGTACTAAGTTATCAGAACTCAACTTTGATGTACAGTAATTGATGTACAGTCTCATGTTAAGATTCGCAAAAGAAAAATACAATTAGGATGTCAGGTCAACCCAAAAAATTGACCTGACATCGAAAAAAGTTTTCAGTGTTTGAAAGACAGTTTCCACTACAACAAAAATTGTAAAACCAAAGTATTTTATCTTTTAACACTATGACATCAACCATCAATTTTTAGATAAGTAGAAAAAAAAAGTGATTCACTGACAAAATAAACTCAGCCGTGACAGTAATTTGATGCTTAAAAAACAAGTTCCCATTGTTAATCTGATTTGTTATTTGTAAAACATTTAATGTTGAATAAAACAATTTAATAATAAGTAACTGACACACTAAGTGATAGAAAAGCTGTCACAATGTTAGAATTGTCCACAGACGTATAGGAAAGATGGAATAAAATGAATTAAATAGAACTAATTAGCTACAACATAAGAATAACATAACGAAGTGTTCAAGCCATGACAGTGTAAATGATTAAATGTGCTCAATTAGGCAAAACAGATATTCATTCTATTATGTCACAAAAACATAACATTAATAGATTTCCCTTTAATTTGTGATTATACTGAAGTGGAACTTCTGTCATTACCAAAAATGCCAGTTACACCATCTGTCTACGATGACATTTAAAGGACATTGGTTTGAATAGTGGTGGAATGAAACTCACAAATGCAGCACACACCACAGAACAGTGTTAGCTCCACAAAGGGAATCTTTAATTAACCACAACCATGTAGCAGCGCTGCACAACGGCTGCTATGTGGATTAACTCAGGAACACACACGTACAGTACACAGTCCAAAGAATGGGCCTGTGTGATATCAACAGGATATCCAGCAGTAGCGTGAACTGAGCAGAAGCTTTGTTCCACAGGCATGTGAATAGGAACCCCATTCATCAAGTGGAACACACACACACACACACGCCACACTATTCATAGAGACAAAGAGAGATTTCAGTCTCCTTAAATTCTTTACATGGCCAAAATAAGATTTTTACGGACTCACATTTTTGAGAAATTAATACGTTGACTTGTTTTTTTCTTCTATTAGCAGGACCAAGCATTAAAAATTTTTTTTTTCTTTAATAAGACAAATTCACGATTAGCTTATATCTTATTCTTCCGGCTTCTCCCTATAGGGTTCGCCACAGTGGACCATCTACCTCCATCTTGCCCTCATGTCCTCCTCACAACATCCATAGACCTTCTCTGTAGTCTTCCTCTTTTCCTCCTGTCCAGCAGCTTCATCTTCAACATCCTCTGTCCTAAATAATAACCTCCCTCCTCTGCACGTGACCAAACCATCTCAACCTTACTTCTCAACTGTTCAAACTGAGCTGTCCCTCAAATATGCTCATTTGTAATCCTGCCCATGATAAGGTGACATATCGTAACTTAAAAAAAATAGTTAATTCCACTCAATATTCCCCTTAGGCAGAATATTGATTATATAAAATGCCTTTTAAGGCTTTGTTGAGAAGTATAATATAAAATAAAGTAGTAGTAGTGGCAGTATCAATCTAAATTAATCAACAACATTACTCATAGTTCATCAATTCTCTTCACTTCCAAATACACAGCTCTGAAAAACTGACCTTAGTATTTGCCAAACAAAGTTAATGTATTATTGTGTGCAAGTATTGGATTTTGTACATGTGGGTGTTTAAGATTTCAGTCAAATATCATAACCTGTAGCTTTATACTAAAAGAAATACAATTTAATTAGGGCTGCAATGACTTTTCATTTAATCGTTTACTAAATGAATCATCAACTTTTTTTTTGATAATCAAAGATTAATCAGATTTTTCAGCTTCATAAACGTAAATATTTCCTGGTGTCTTTGCTCCACCTAAGAAATCATTAAAACTGAATAATTTTGTTTTCTGTTTTCTTTCATTTTGCAGACCAAATAAGTACTTGATGAATCAAGAAAATAGTCGACAGATTAATTGATGAAGAAAATTATTGTTAATGTAGCCCTAAACGTAATTAAAACTGAAACTAAGGTCATTTTTGTCCAGGCTCCTTGGTTTCCAAGCAGTACAGCAGAAAAGTCAAGGAAGTGAAGACAGCTTCTTTCAGGCATTGCCATGGTGAGTGCACATTGGTGGGGGAAGTAGAAGTCAAAGGTCACCCTTAGTCTGTCCACTCTGCTTAGTCAGCTTCTCGGGAAACACTACTGCCTTGGTGAACATTGATGGACATCGTGCGCTGTTTCATCTTTCATTCCAACTCCAGTGAAGTGCATATGGGTGATTAAGGTCAAAGCCAGCCTTGATGTGTAGATCCTGTTAGAGACCCACAATTCAGGTCCATTTTCAGGATGTAATATGATCCACCTACCCAGCTGGAGAATAGCAGGGGAAAAAAAGCTCACCACTGTCCAGTAATATTACATCTTAACCATATAATACCTTATACAGACACTGTAGGCTGGGTAAAGTGGGTTATAGTTTGGAGGTTGATTAAAGGTGGATTACGGATCACACTATGATCACACTCTCTTAAGTCGTTCCAACTATGGATGAAAAGAGATGATTTGTTACGGTTAAATAATGTCCATGGTCGTGCAAGCAATGTATAAATATATGTTGGAAGCAACCAAAGTAATGTCACTTCCAAGATTATACGAAAAGAGTGACAGACTGGCAGAGGAATGAGGAGAAAGAGAGAAGCGTAAAAGGGGAAAACAGCTCACAGTTATATTCTATCTCATCACCTTCCAAAAGCTAAGCTGGCTGCCCGAACTGTAAAGACTGTATGTCATCAGGACAACCTGCTGCCAAGATGCCCAAACAACGTACAGGCTGTGGATAACTCTTCACACATGGTGGATGCACATGCAGGATGCATATCCAAATACAAACGGAATTATACATGTGGCCAAAATCACTGAGGTCACTGGGCTTCATAAAACATGGCGAGAAATTCACAAACATACATTTAGCAATCTTAACAAAATGTTACAGTTTGGACTCTTGTTGTTGACTCACATTAACATCAATAGAACCATGAGGTTAGTTTGGCTATGGATGTTGAAAATAATTGTTGAAATTTACAAGCTGAGGAATTAAATTGAACCAGTGGCCAAAAAATTTGCGGTCACAACCAAACCATACAAATTATCTTTGTGTTTTTTTAGTTAAAAGAACAAGTTATTCAGTTTAAAATAACAGAAGCCACCCCAACACTGTTATTATCCAACTGCATATTTTCATCTTTTCAGAGCTATGGCAAATCTATCTTATAGGTGGATATCTGATTCTATAGATAAATTTATGAAATAAAACTGAAAAAAAAAATGTTTTTAGTTCCCAGTTGCGAAAATTAACATTTACAACTTTGTGGTAGCTTATTATTTTAACTTGACAAATTCTCATAAATTTGCACTTTACTTGAATCTAATGTGATTTAAGATACTGAACAGTATTTAATTAGCCATAAAACTCTACTTCCTAAAGTGCCATGTGCAGTATGTGTGTTCAAGGCTAATCCAAAATGTACTTATATGAACTATAGTTGTTTCAAGAAACAGAAAACACACACACACACACAGTTTCTACACACCTCTCAGTCACAAACTAATTGCTGCCACTTGTATAAATATTCCTGCGGGTGGCTTTAACTACAGGCTGACATACAGACCTGAGATCCAATACCACTGAGCTGCAACACCAGCCATTCAGTGTCAACTTAGATTTAACTTTCATTTTGTATTTCACCACAGAGAACAATAAAGAAGGAAATCAGGCAATACCAAGGTTTTAATCTGACAATGACTCAAAAGTATCTTTTTATAATATTTTATAATAGAGAATGGTACTGACTGCACAGCTGCTAGATTATCAGCACAAGTAAACTGCGCGTCATTCCTTATTGTGAACAAATGTAAACCAAATCACCTTTTGTTTGTCTCTGCAGCTGCACAACCTTATTTGCAAATTACTCAAAACATTCAATCCCATGAATCCTAAAACGTCTGTAGCACAAGGACAGACACTGCATGTCTGTTTATCCGTCAAGGACAAGAGCATGACATGAACATGATGTCATGTTTTCATATTTACACGGATAATGTTGTGAAAACCTTTGTGTGTTGGCCAGCGGCTGCTCTGTGTACCATAAACACCAGTATGCTGATGGAACTCCCTCGCATGTGGGAGTCATGACAGTAAACACAGAGAGAGAGAGAGAGAAAGGACACTCACTGGCCCACATTTGAAACCACTTATAAAAAGAAACATGGCCCGATACATGACACAGCACTGAGGTTGACAAAGCACACCCAACACACACACAATGGAAACACTCCCAGTGTCTATCTCAGCAGATGGCTTTCATCACATCTGAATGTGTCACTGCAGCGACTGAGGGGGCAAGTGTAAGTGTTTGTGTGTGAGAGTGTGTACTGTAAAATGTCACTGTAATTAGCTGAGAACATTCAGAAGCTGTTCATCGGCCCAATATAGTACAGTCGAGTCGAAAAACATAACGGAAAAAAAAAAAACCACACACCATCAAAAACACATGCTGTGCACACGCCCCACACTTGCATTTCCATTCCTGTTTCGTGAGTGTCAAACTGCCCATCCCAGGGAGCAATCCCAGGGAAGGAATTCAAAGAAAGGAGGAGAAAAAAAAAGATAGAGAAATGAGATCCTTGAATCCACCCAAATTTCCCCGAAGATTAGAAAGTCAATGAAGGGTTGTGCTACTTTATGGGTTTTTTTATTTTGCATTGTAATAGCACTTTGCTCATTAGGCTGAATGGTCAGAAGCCAACAAAGTGAGTAGCAATGGCTAAATAAAGGCTGGGGGGGGGGGGAAAGGGATTCAACAAAGTCACAAACACACAGTTTAACTCGAATGAACTGAGGACTATACGGTGGAGAGGGGGCAGGAAAAGACTGGGGAAATGGGGAAGCAAGAGGGAGAAAGTAATATAGTTTTAGAGGCTCCCGAAAACTGCACAGGGAACTGAGCTGAGAAACAGCTGGAAGAGCTGAAATGCAAACTGTTGGCTGGCTGGATTTAAAGAACTGAAGAGGTAAAGAATTAGGAAAAACATTTTAGGACTGCTGTCCTGACATATTAAGGAAATAAGTCTCAAGGAAAGAGGAAAAATCCATTCATCCATTTGAGGGTCCCTGGTGAGCGAAGCCAACAAGGGAAAAGTATGATATCCTTTTTAAAATTACTGCACATTAACACAATCAATCAATTGTTCCTTGTCTAATCTCCCACCCCAGCTTAACTTTAACTTTATTACCAATACTTGATATCGTTACAGGTATCCAAACAAGTGCTGTGACTGATTTATGTGTGGTGCCTTTTCTAACCCAAGATTGTTGTTTTTAAAAATGGCGACAGCACGTTCACGGAGCCTAAAGTGAAATCATCAAATCCATTGTTCCAACTCAAGAAGCAAACCAGAACTTTTAACAAAACTATTCTTAAATATTGTTTCATGCAAAAAACAGAGGAAAGCAAAAAACACTCATACTAAAGGAGCCACATGCAGTTTAAGTTTAAAACTGTCGTGTGATAAATTAATTGATATCAAGCACTTTATAAAAATGAAAATAAAACATTCTATTCCGAGGTTGGCCATCCAACCACGCAAAAAATATCAAACCAGCTCCAATTACATCTGACCATGCACTTTATATTTTTCAAGACAATGGAATATTTAATTCCCACTAGTTTCTGTGGGTATTACATTACTCACTCCACAATCAATTCTAATGCCCAGAAATTGTCTGTGCAGGAGTAAAAGAGGAAAACTGTACATCACTGCGGTGCACGCTCCCTCCTCTTGTCCTTGGTTACATGGCTAAAGTATCCTAGCAACGTGCAAAGAAGCCAGGTCACCACAAGGAGCAACAAGTTTTTTATTTTTTTATGTCTCTTTTTTTTGGATGGGGGAGAACACCATGTGTCTAGTTCTTCATTACTATTTGGCTTTCAGAAGATTCATTCCACTTATTTGTAGAATTCCTGCTGTTGTTTAGTTTGTTTGTTCAGTGTTGATCGGCTTCAGCCACTGTAATGCCCTGACACACTCACATGCGTCTCTCTCATTTGCACTCTACGGTGACCTCTTTCAACCTCTGTTTCTCTCTGTACTGCTCTCATTTTGGCACTGCCACGCCTGTCGCTGACACAGCAAACAGAGACAACCAGGGAGGTTTTCCTCTCTCCTTTTTCAAAAAAAGAGCGTCAGTGGGGTAAAATCATCCTGCAGACCACAGGCTGCCACTGGAAAATCCACAGCAAGAATGTGGGACAATCCCGTTGTCGTGGAATTTAGGCAAATGACACGGGGCCAGAAATGCCCGGCTCTGGCTAAAAGTGACCTTGTAATTTCGAGGAAAGCAAAAATTCTTCAGTTTCATAACATTTTGTGAAGTACAGAACACACATGCACCTCATTTAGAGCTCTATTCATAAAGTTACAACAGAAAAGATCTACATGGGAAAAACCGTGAAGGTCATGGCTTATGGCTTTAGTTTATGACGGTTTATGACCAAATCACTGTCAAACTGGATGGCCCATAAACTGTACATGAATATCATTTGTGCGTCAGTATTCCAAATACTCCTCTAATAGCATCTCCTGATATGACAACCATGACCTTACTCAGAAACAGCCACCCTCTTCAAAACAGGAAACATGAGAGAATATATGACCTTGCCTTACAGTGACCTAACAGCGAGAACACACGGATACATCCACAGATGCAGACAGAAAAAAGAAATTGCTGACAGAGGAGGGAAAAAACAGGCTTCGAACAAGAGTTTGCCCCTGCACTGTTTTGTTGCATGTTATTTTTTTTTCCTCTTTCTCAGCTGCCAGGGAGAATCTTTTGTACCGCTTGAGATCATCACTGGTACAAGACAAACTAGACACCATTCCAACATAAACAATGGAAAAAGAACAGTACAGTCTTCATCATTATGTCATGAGCTTGTGAATGATTCATACTATTAGCAATGATGCTGAAGCAACCTTGGTCACACACTTTCCATCAGCTTTGCCCAAAAACTTACATAATGTATTATTCTCACATCATGATTCACAACACGTCAACTGCTTGACTCGAAAGAAAAGTATACTTTCTCATGCAAACAGTGGAACTGCACAAAAAAAAGAAAACACGGAATCATTTGAAAGCCATTTCAAATTCAATTATGTAAGTTCGGGGTAAATGTAAAGGCCCGGTGAGTGACAATATGCAAGGTTAATTGGCAGGAACTGAATATACTTTTCTTAGGAATGTTTATTTTAAATGTATAATCACTTTAAAAGGTTTTTGTAGCCTTAAAGTAAGCAAATCAAATCTACTTTAGGCAAGCACTTCTGCTTTACAGAAGCCGCCATCACATTAAACAGACAAACCAGCCAGAGTGTGTGTTTCAACATTTTAAAGCAGAAGCTTTCCATTTAAATGAAAAAGTGGTGTTAGGAGAAAGAAATAATGGAACCAGTCTCCAAATAGCTATTGCACACAACACCACAAACATGAAGCAAAACACAACTTTTTGAGAGTCAAACTGTGACCCTGTGAAATCAGTGGTACCAAAGTCATTATAAACAATGAGGGTCATTCTAAAGTTGCAAAACTGACGTGGTAGTAAATGGTAAACCTGTATTTTCAAGTACAAGTCTCTGCTGTTCTCCCAGTTCACACGCTGAATTGGATCTCTATCCACTTGCATGCGTCATTTCTCGATGGTAAAACACTAACCCAGATATAGTCCTTGGGTGTTCCAGCATTGTGTCACAGACAGCAATGTGCAACATCTCATTCCAGTTCATTGTTGCTAGAGTATGATAATATGTTCTAAATATTACTTAACAACATCCAAACACAATAATTTCACCATCCACTTTGTGTCCTAGTTGTTCAGGGAAAAAGTACATAAAATCCCCAAGCATTAATCAAAATGTCGATACAGAATGTACTCCTACTACTATATAAGTGGAATTTATTATTATAGCTATTAAATCTGCCATGTCTGCCAGTCTTTAACACATTATATTGTTTATGGAGTATCCTTTAAATGCCACTTCTACAGCGGGCAACTTGCCTTCTATAGATGCCAACTTTAATTCAAACTGAATGGTTAGAAAAAATGCCAGTGAATTAGCTGCCAGCATGTTGCACTGAGTGCCAGGGCTGACTGGACTGAAGTTGTTTGTACCACCACCAGTTTTCCCAATCCAAGACAGAACAGGACAGCAGCTCTAAGCACATTCATCTGTAGGACAGTAAACAAGAAATAAATCAGTAGTCTCTAACAGGATTGGAAGCTGAAATCCTCCCTGACCTAATTCCATCAACTTTTTTGTGAGACCGATGGAAAAAGCGACTATAAGAGGCCAAAAGCAGTGAAAGTCATATTCCACTGTAGTTTCCATAAAATTCCTAAATATAACTGCTTGTAAAATTGTGCAAATTGGTAAAGGAATGAAGCGTTTACAATGAGGCCGCGGTGGTCACAGTACTCGAATTTGCTGTACTCTAAATAAGTGAGCTCACATAAAACTTTGCTGCATTAATAAAGGGAACTATCAGTCAAAGCAAAATAAAAATGTATCAGTGAAAGAAGTGACCATATTAAGTGACCAGAGCAGCATTTTTATGGCTTCTTTTTTACTGAGGTTTCATTCATATCATAGTTTACATTAGTAGATGGATTCACCTAAGTTCCTTTTAAAGGTCACAAAATTGAAGGCTCCATTTCATTTCCATGACATACAAGCAATTTTAAAATTTACTGAGAAAGGCCATGAGATGCGGTTGAAGTCAAACAAAAATGTTACTAAAAGGACCTTAGATTTAAAATAAACAAGTGGTCAATTAATCAAAGATATTATCATATAAGTAAAAAACATTAAACCTTCCCAGGTAGCAGTCCCAGTGTAAGGTTTATAATATGTATGTGATTTATTTAGTTGTCAATCTTTTAATTAATAATCGATAATTAATAATAATTGGCTACAGTCCTGAATTATTAATGGCAACATTCATGCACAGGATGTCACAGGATGAACATATGTTTAACATTTTGACATGCAATATGCAATTCTCCCAGGCTTAGATTAACCACCCTTCCTTCTTTCTTTGTTGCATGAAACTTTAAGTGCCAAACAAGAACAGGAAGAGGAAGTAGTTCTTTATCCAGGCTGTTTTCCAGCTGGAAAAACTGAGGCCAAACCTGACATGTGGCAGCGGCACAGGGAATATTCTCACCTACTGTGTGGTATCAATCAAATGAAAAGATTCAATATTTATTTTAGTGAAATCAAGCTCAACAAAGGCTTGTTAAGGTTGCCCTTCCAAAAAAATGTGTTCAGCCTTGCTTCACTGCATATTTTACTTCATATTGTTCCTCTAACCATTTATAGTCCCCCAGTGGTGCACCCTCCCCAGACCCCCAAGGGAACTCACCCAACAGTTTGCGGACCAACTGCAACTAAAATGTTATCTTAGACCCAAAACAGAAACTTTGATCCCATTTTATCAGTCAGTCAACACATTTACACAGCCTCAATGGTGACTGCATGGCAACATTTAACTTTCCCAGGGACCAACCATCCACTCAGAACTGGAATACTGGAAAATCATTTCATTGTGTATCCAGTGCCAACTGACACTGGCCAACCAGCCAAGTAACCCTGCCCACTCCTTGCTCCCTCTTGTCTTTTTTGTGCTGTGGCAGCAGCAGATGTAGTGCAGGTATTCACAAATCTAACTTCAAACAGAATCTGGGAAAAGGAATATGGAATTGCAGTTATGGATATGGAGTCGAGCCTATTTTTCCACCTCCACATTTCTTAATGCACGACTCTCTCTTGGTTATGCTCCCTCCTCCTTTCTCCCTAACATATGTATCTGCATTAATATCATTCTTTATTATTTCATTCCCATCAACACCCAAGCCCCGACACTGACACCTCAACCTTTAGTCACCCTAAGGCAGCCATAACCTCCCTTCACTCTCCTGTCTGCTTCTTCCCTCATTAAACCTTTGTTCTCCTGTTGACTTTTTTCCTGGCAAGATGTTTCTGAGTTATCATTCACTAAGCCCTGAGTTACAAATCTGATGCCTTGAGCACATTTTTTTGCTGCATTCAAGCAAAAGGAGAAAGCTCACAGTCATTTTGTCATCTGCAAATATGGAAATGGTAAACTAATGGGGCAAGCATGTGTCTCAGCATGTACAGTATGCGCTCACGCTGCTGTGTGTACACATGCATGTGTGTACACATGCATGTGTGAGCAAGCTGTCTCGGACACCTGCTGCAATGTTGGGCAAGCTGCTGTGAGGTTAAGAAAGGCCAAGAGCCAAGTCATGACACAGTGGTCTTGTAGAGCAGTGTTAACATTATGATATTTGAAGATGTGTAAAAGGACAGAAAAGGAGTACAACGATATGTATTTTGGGAATAAAAGGAATGTGGAGGAAACTTTTTTTTTTAAGAGAAAACACTTCAATTTATGATGACTCACTTGAGTTTTCCCTGCCTGTTAACCACCCTGTATTATTTTACTGCCAAACACAGACTATGATAGTACAGTTCAAAACAAGGTCTAAGAAGTGCTTTTTTAAATGTCAGAAGTAACATAGAAAACTCTTAATAAATGTAATTAGAAACAGGTAACTGTGTTGTGTTAATATTTTGCTAATTTGATTCTAATTCTGCTTAATTCCCAGTCTGATTAGTGAGTTTGCATGCAAACACTACTTTTGATACCATTTAACTTTCAAAAATGGTCAAAAAAAAGCAAAAAAGAAAGAATGAAGAACTGAAATGAACAAAACACTGAGCTTGATGGACTGGTAAGAGAAAATATGCATTGATTGCAAATACAAACAATAATGATTCAGATAACACAAATGATTTATTACAGAGCATGAACTAACCCTCCACTCTCCCCATTCCTATCTTCATTCCGTGACCCAGGAGGCGAATGAAAGCAGCCTCAAGGCACCATCATACGCTTTATTAGAATCCAACCACACACGCTCTGTCTCATTCTCTGAACTTTGGCTCTTAGAGTGAACACAGGAAAGCTCAGATAAGACAGTAAGTACATATTCTGTCCTCAGATTCTGTTTACAGACTTTTCACTGTCATTAGTGCAGTCATTACTCCCATCTCTCCTTTTCTCTCTCTCTCTCTCTTTCTGTCAAGATGGATTATGGCAGCCTGAGGGATCCGTAGCCTGAGCGGCAGCAGCTCAGTGGCTTGTCAGTACAAGTGTGTCCTCTCAGAGGCCAGTCAAACATGGACAGAGACTGAGATAAGAGAGACACACATAAACTGGGTGTCGGAGATTCAAAACAGAGCAATACAACTCACACATAACTTTTGGTTGGACCAAAATCAAATTTAAACTGTAAAAATCCAAGAGGCGGGAGTGTATATAATTTTTGCAGTTAAGGCAGGTTCATGCCCTGTAAATATCCGTCATTTTAATAGGCTGAGTGACAGCAAAATATCTGGAACCTTCAATACAGAGCATTTTAGTCACAAATGACTCAGCCTACTGCTTTATTAATAACAATAATGAGACATTAATGCATTACACTGAGAAAGGACTTTTTTTCTTAAAAACATAACATGTAACATAAGAAACTTCATCTGTGAAAGGACAGTGGAAAGCCTAAAAATGACAGAAGGCTTTACAGCAAAGACAAAAATCCACTTAATGCACCATTTTAACATGAACACTTCATTGGTTTAGAAAAGCCTACTGTGGAGAGTCCAACGTGAAGGTCTATTGGCGGTGAATGGAAAACTAACTTTGTGGGACTTACAAGAGAGAAAAAAATGAGCTTTTCAGTTTTGAGCCAAAATTGAAAAGCTGTTTGTTTATCACTATATGATCCCTCGCAGCATTCCTGAAGGCAGCTATTGAATTATCCCTCTTCATGTCATGAAGGGTCATCTTTCGTTTTATTTTTGCCACCTACGTGAAACTGATGTAATCGAAAACTTAAAGGTTTTACAATATTTTTGTAAATAAAATAAAAGGAATAATGACAAATCAACATATCTAATGTAACACACTACACATGTAAAAAAACATTAAACATGAATGTGTTAAATTAAGCTTTTTAGTGCAAGTACATTTACATTTTGAACAGTTTGAAAGATGTTCTTATCAAAAAAAGAACCCACTCCAATTTAAATCACTTTTGGTCTTAAATCACTTTTATGTCAGGGTATGTAAGAATGTAAATTTGGAAAAACAATTGACCTGCAAACTCATCAAGAATTTCATGTCCCAGCTCTGTCACCCCAAAGAGAAAATGGGAAGTTAATTATGCGCTCTGTGTTGGTGGCAGAGGAGATGTACAGTATATGGCAATGTCAAATTAAAAAAAAAAACACTTAAGGAAACTTAAATACTCTTAAATGTTAAAAAAAATATATGTATATTTTTAAAATCATTAACAATTTCGTCAACAGATATAGTTGATACAGCTAGTACTGAATATAATTAGTATTCTCATATTACGCCTGCTCTGTCCAAATTGAAAATAATATAATTAGAATTCACCTCATGCTCTGGGGTATATATACATGTCTGTTTTGTGTCTCTAAAAAGAAAAGCACAAAATGTACATCAAAATGAAAACAGTAATAAGTGAGAGCAAGATAAATGTATATTTTTGTCAGTTTTCAATGTCTGTTTGTCATTAAAAAAGTGCATATGATGCACCTTTGATGCTTAACAGGACTGAAGCAGATGCTGCTTATTCAGGTCACTGTGCTATTTTTTACTAAGGTAGAGCTCAGCAAACAGACTTTTGTTTAGCTTTCTTTTTCATTTGAATGTTTGCAGATAGAGTAATTAAAGTAATTAAAGTATGGAAAGGAATTATTGATGAAATAAATATTCAGTCACAGCTTTACAGACTGAGTAATGTAGAATGTAAAGTACAATACTGCAGGTCAAATAATGTCACACATAGTCTTCACAGTATCATGTATGAAGTGAAAATGACCTCTAAATATCCCAGACATGGAAAAGTCTTCAGTCTAAAACAAAAAGTGATGTAATAATTAACTGCTAACCCTAACCCTAGTGCAGACACACTGATCCAAGGAGAGCCCAACCCTCCGCCACAAATATCAACCACAAGCTACCCAGTAAACTGTCTGTTCACTATCATTTCCCCACAGAGAAAGAAACACAGTAAATCCCTGACCCTCTACAAACTGTCCCACCTGCACCACCCCTAACCTCAGGTGCTCTAGCATTAATCCGGGCCTGACCTCGACTCCCATCAGCGACACAAGCTGACACTGCAGGAGGATTTCAGAGCCCAAAGCCACAAAAGGAAGATTTGACAAATTGCTACAAAAAAATTATAGCTGTCAAATCTGGAGGAAGAAAAGAAAAGAAACCCCAAATGAATACACTGAGATTCCTTAAAGCTATGACATAATCTGCCTCTTACAGTCCAAAGCCAGAACCAAACACCAGGTGAAGCCAAAACCACTTGAACCCAACAATTTCTCCAGATGTATGATGAAACACACCTATCAGTTTAACCCCACTAAGCCTGAGTTTTGGCTGGCTTTAAATCCGGAGATCCACCTACCCCTGCATACAGTGTGTGGGTGCATGCATACTATTCACATTTAATGTGTGAGGGTGAGATTAAGAGCAAGACATGGTGGGAAGAGAGAGCGGTAACCTGGGGATTAAATATTCTTAGCAGGGGGTTATTTTGGGAGAAGGCGGGACAAAACAGACGGGAGCGAAACACACACAGTCACATTGTTAAAAACAACCACACGCTCCCTCTCTCTCCCTCTCTCTCTCTCCATGCCAGTGAACTGTGGTTTGTTTGGGTTGGCTCTGGTAAGCAGTGGAGAAGAGTCTAACCCTCAGCCTACCCCAGTCCAGTGATACAGAGTAAATTTAAAGTACATGTTCCTGGCAAACTGCACACTTCATCAATGTGGGATGAAGATTATTGCATTGCACATATGTAAACATAATGTATGGTTTAAGTTGTGTTTAGGAGTGAGGAAATGAAACAGGAGCTGCCAAAGAGAGAAATTCCTACAGCACTACGACCAGCCAACATGACCAAAACCAGAAAAAAATATTATTACAAAATTTCAACTTGTCCCCAGGTTCTCGGATCAGGTATCCACATCCAGACATTAGCATCAATTTGCATTTGTGGTTATGTCACTACATTCACCAGATACTGCCGACCTGTTGCCTTCCCATCTGCCATGTGGAGCTGGGCAGGTAGTTTTCATCAGGTTTATAAGAGCATGTCCAGAACTCCCATGAGCCGTCGAGCCACACATGTCTAGCCATTTCTGGTCGTTCCTAACATAGAGTAGAATCAGCCCGAAGCCTCTGGATGAATAATCTCACTGTCTCTTTTAACCTCAGTGAGTCTAAGTATTCTCATGTGTGGCAGCCAAATTTTCCTCAAACTACCTATTACTTGCATTGCATGACTGCAGCGCCATCTCTAAGAGTTTGTCACTGTGCACAGACAGCATGCCTCAGAGCTAGTCACTGCAGCATGTGTTCAATAATTCAGTGCATCCGTTCCAGTCTCAAGCCACTTTGCATTCACCTCTAGCTGTTTCCAATATGATGTATTACAATAACATAAAAAAAAAAGACACGAGCACTCAAGAGAGTGCAGAAGATCCCTGCCAAGGCTTGTCACCTGCACTTTACATGCAGGCATCTGAACTTTTTACATTTTGATCCTCAGGATGCAGAAGACTTTCTGAATCTGTATACAACTTAACCTGATTATAGCTATTACCATCTTAAATAGGTATGATAAAATCCATTCTGATCAGTTAAGATGTTGCTGAGATACAGTATATGCGTCTAAATTTGTTTAACGGGGACTTCCGATGTTGAAATTGCTGTCAAATCCTTAATCTGGATCAGATATGGATGTTGTTCAGATTTCAGAGATATGATTTTTTTTTTTTTTTTTTTTTTTTTTTTTCTTTCCTTTTTAGGGATTAGGGATAGGGATTTCTTGAAAATGTAATTTTTTGTGACATTAGTGGGCAGATTCTTACCAAACTTTTATGGGAACATACTTGGGTGATTACCTTTCCAAAGTTTCCATCATAAAATATTCAGACAGATCCATCAAAATAGAAGAACAAACGTAGATAAATGATGATAAAAACACAACCTCCTTAGTGAAGGTAAATATGTAAATCAGAAAGCAACCAACCAGATTGTGGTATTTCTCTAAATCGCATTAGAAACTAATTCAAATTGACACCTATGGTATGATTACTTTGTTGAGGGTTTCTTATGTCTCACTGTTGTAAATATTACACAGCCACTGGCAAGTCATATAAAAAGGCCTGACCAGACAAGCAGCCATCTTTCCTGTGGAACAAAATGAAACAATAGGAGTGATGGAAAGAGTTATATGTCCTCATGCAATTCATTTAAGACACACCCTCAACAGCATTTCATGAAGGAGGATGGAGGAGAAAGGAAGGGAAACATTTCCATGTCAGACTGACAAAAGGGAACCAAGAAGGACACAAAAGGTGAGCGAAAATGTGAAGGAGGATGAAGAACACTGTAAGCACAACCACAAATTAAAGGGAAAAAGGAAGTGGGAAATGGCAAATGTTATCATTTTGAAAAATTGAAAGGTTATCTGACTCCTTTAATATCAGCCTAGCAAAAGAAGACATATTCAGCAACCATGCATTACTCTGGTTTTAAATTTCCTGATGGCAAATTATGCTGTGAAGTCAGTAGTGACAAGTTGATATAAAAATTTACAAGCTGATGTTTTGCTTTGTTAATGCAGGGTTATAGTAAAAGCATGAATATGAAGAAGGGGAAGAAGGTAGTTGCGAATGTGTGCCAGTTAAACAGATACAAAATTTTGAGGATATAGTTGTACATCATGTTACCAAAAAAGAAAAAGAAAACAACATAAAATGCAAGGATTTTTACAGTTTTTTTAACATGCATTATTTCTAATCTGGAAATAAATGACTTGATTATACATGGTAGTTATGGAAAAGATGACCAAGCAAAAAAAAAAAAAAAAAAAAAAAAAAAATGACCATGGGTTCACCTTTCCAAAAAAAGAAAAGATGACCATGGGTTCACCTTTCCATGAAAAGACCACAAAGAAGAATCTTGTTAGTCTTCTTATCAGCAAGACTAAATCAGTCTACTGTGCGAGTGATCTATTTTTAAATTAGCGTTTCATAATAGACATTTAATGTCTTTTTCATTCTGGACTAGAGAAAGAGCTTGATCATTGCGGTTCACGGTTTAAACACAAAAACAAACAAAGCTGCATTGTGTTTTTGTGTACCCCATTATCTTGACAGGCTGTATGCACCGATACCAATCTCATTCAAATGACCTCTGCACAAATATTCTCACTTTTTTCACTCATGTGTCATCCATCCATGCATCGTCTACCATTTTATCCATCCATAATCCTGAAATTTTCCGAGAAGTTGCCATTTATACTAGATTATTCACTGCTCATTTTGGTGCAGCCCACAAGCCTCTTCATATATTTCTGCATCACGTATCATCTGTCTACATCTTCCAGAGTGTCTTTATAATAAGCCTGAACTTGGCACATTCAGATAAACAAGGGCGTAAACATATAGTACAAAATCACAATTCCGTTAAAATACGGGATTGCTGCAGTGACAAACACAACCGAAAAATGGATGTAACACATGAAAACAAGCATTATAAGAAAACCCAGCATTACAAATGTTGCTTGGGTAAACATATGTATTTTTAAGAAAATGCACTTTAACTGCTAACAGTAAAAAACATCCAAAATCAGACTCATAAAGTGGGATTAATGGAAAATAAGGTCAATTATACAAAACTCAAACTTGTACATTGGTAAAATTAATACTTGAGATACTGTACTTTTTATCATTTCCCCACAGACCACAGCAAAAGTGGTGCTAAACCCTGGTTTGAAATAAAAGTCAAAGATGCTTTTTTTCAAGAACAACAAACAGAGATTCCTTGCAGTAGTCGTCCCTCCTGGATGCAACAACCTGCTTTCACCACCTTACAACCAGGCTCACAGTTCCCTGACAAGATGTCAGACATCAACACACCAGCTTTCAACTTTCAACACTTTGACTCAAATTGAGAGCTTTGATGTAAAATGACAACCTGTGGCAGCATGAGTACGAGTGAGGGAGAGTGTTTGTGTGTGACTGATTATTTATTTACTTCTGCCTCATTTGCTAAATTGCCCAACTACATTTCAAGATACACAGAGCGAAAAGTCTTCCTGCTCAACACGACACCTGCTGCAAGTCTGGGCAGCAACCTACAGTGACCTAAGGTTTCTAAGAGCCACGCCTCTTCTGTGCTGCAGGCTGAGAGTTTCTACTTCATTCCCACACATACTGTATCTTGAATTTCAGGCCTAAGGAGCATGTGTGTGTGTGTGTGTGTGTGTGTGTGTGATCCCCTCTACCTGCAGGTTTATTTTTCACAAATTCAGAGGGATAAATGAATCCTCCAGTGTTCAACTCAGATTTCTATTCCCTGTTGGTTTAAAGGCTCCTGTTTGCATAACGTAGGCATCATTGCACTCAAGCAGGACTTCCTCATTCATCATGTGATGCTGCAATTAAAGTCAGGTCTTGTGACACAAACTGGGACAGTACCACGCATGCAGCTGTCAGGTGTGACACTTTTATGCCAGCTTTATCAACATTTCGCCGTGTGTGCATTTTAATAGAAGTGTAAAACAGTCAATACTTTTCCATGCACAGTTTAGTCACCCTACGGTTCTCAAATAAGCCATCTAATTGCACTACTGTCCTTGTCACTGTATACAAGCACAAGCAGGGAATCGATTAGTGAATGAAGTGTGTCTGCCTCCTCAACACTTGGTAGCGATACAGTATGTCCCCCATCAGCAGTTGTAAGAATATCGAGCACCATTCTGAGGACTACCATCCATAAACTTGAAAATATTAAATTCTTTGAGCTGACAGAGCATAATAATTATCTCTTTGTCAGTCCAAAAAGACCATGTTTTTTTGCCTGATGTCTTTTTCTTCTGGGTACTGTCTTCTTCCTTCTTTTATTTTTGGGTCTAAGCCAAAAGGCCAGTTTGAATGCATACGTGCAATAATAGTTTGATTCCCAATCTCAAAAATGGGTGTGTTAGTCTTCAAGAAATTTGATTTAGTACAATGTATTTTTAAATTCCAGTTTTATTCAGCCTGACAAATTGCTGTTTTTCCTTTAACATCATTTGAACCTAGTATCAGTCACAACATTGGTTCTCTTTTTACCCAGACATTGCTCAGCTCCACTGCTGGCAAAAAGACCGGACAAACTTAAAACCTCCATCCCCGTCCCCATTTTTGTACCTTTTATACATAATAATGTAAAATATCAGTGTACTTTTTTTGTCTTGAACAGTGGTTCAAGACACAGATAGAAATATTAATATTTTCTGGGGGCCAGTCAATCTTTTGTGCGGACGGAAAGAGGTTAGTGAAACAGAGAACATTTACTGCAGTTCATTCTCAGTAAAATAAGTTCAAACTTCAAGCTGCTGCAAACATGTGATGGACCTTTATAGTTTGTCATAAATTTGACATTAAACTGAAATCCATTTGGCCGTCTGACACCTGTCAGTGTGTAATGATTCACTATTCCCTCCCCTCTGCTGTATGTATAGTTGCAATCAAATCACTATAGTTGTCACTCTGAAGAGGAAGAATCTGGTTCTGAAAAGTGCGGCTGTTTCTTTTACGCTCCAACAGCAACGATCAGGTAACCATGTGCATAAATTCAAATGTGCATTCCTCAGAGTTCACTGTTCCTGGTCTCTTCCTGCTCTACAGTTTTATGATCCAAAGAAAAAACCAAAGCTCAATTCAAGAAAGTTCTTGAATCGAGTTGGTTTTCATTGGAGAACAGGTGACATTATCTCATTCTAATGGAATACTGCTTCATTTGTTGAGCATGTAATGACAGAGCTGTGTTTATGAAACCCTCACTGTAACGTAGGTGCAGCTGCAAATTATACAGTCAGGCAGAATAAGGTCAGGTGCAGGATGAAGTTGCAGAAACTTTAGGTTACACAAATATTTAATTACCCAACAGCTACTCATCCGTGGAAGTGTATTCTTTCCCTTTAGTATAAAATAATAAAATGAACCATACGCATACATTATTGTATACATAACTATGGTTGTTTACAAGTTCTTAAACAATGTGTGTAACAGCCAGTGTTCAACTGCCTCAGGCACTTCACCCTTACGTTCGCCTCCAGTCAACATGGCCTTCTTTAGCTTATTTCACTTCAATGTTGGACCTCCACTTACAAAATGATTTATCTGCAGTGTTTGATGCCCAAGTGCTAGTTTTCACATTAACATGCTGAAGGAAGATAGTACTCGGTTTGGCCAGTTAGTTCAAAAACATGTACATACATACAGACACAATGGCGACACCACTGGGAGTCTGTAGGTCAGTCTCGATCTGGAATGATTATGTAGAAACTTGACACCATTAGTGGAAATACAGTGAGAGTGGATTTGGAGTAATTGTAATTTCTTTGCACAATCAGTCCGACTTACTGTATATCTATGCTGAAGCATTTCATAACTATCGCATGATGGAGGCAGGTTGATTGTTTGAGGCCTGTATAACAAAAGCTATAAAGGGATAAGTATCTCATCAGGCTGCATTTTAATTGTTCTGCAGAAACTTTACAATAAATTTGTAATTTTCTATTTCAGTAATGGTCAGAATTAAAATGTATATACTGAAGTATCATCAGAGAAGGCAATGATAGGAGATTAATTTTTAAACACTGGAAGGTTTTGTCTGAATTCCATTTCCCTCTTTACAGCGGCATTTACTGTAAACTGCTTCATATGTATTTTAACATTGAAAGAAAGAAAACAAAGCTGTCAGTTTTACAGTTTCTCTTTCATTTCCTCTGCTAACACACTCTTTCTTCCAAAATGAGTATGTTCACCTTCCTCTCATGATTCCGTTCATAGCAAAGATATGGAGAGAAACTGAAAATGAGATGTTGCACGTGTGAACATCAACACTGTTGCAAGAGCAGAACTTGCATAGAAAGAAGGAAATAGCAACATAAGTCCCATTTTGTGTATATAAGTCCCATTTTGTGTGTATATATATATTAGTCAATCCTTCACATATATGTATATGTATGTATGTTTCTGTGTGTGTGTCTGTGTGTGTGTGAGAAAAGCAAAGCAACAATACATGGGTGCTGGCCTGAATCATGCCCTAATTCTCTTCTCCTCCACCACACTACACTACGTCAAAGCAAGAAGACGACGACCCCCAACCCCCAATGCAGTGGTGCATGCATGCACGTACACAAAGTCAATGTGTACAAATGCAGATCTATACACACCTTCCCATGTGTACAAATATGTTGCTATAATGGGAAACATGAATGTTGCGGGTACAGTCATGCACACAATTCCTGTACGTGAAGTAAAACATACAGTACATTTACACGCCCTTCTCTCCTCTTTGTGCGATGAAGTCAGAGGAACGCCTTCAGACGCGACACCCTGCGCTGCCCCCTCGCTCTTGCCTCTGTTGTCCAGCATCTCCCTCCTCTTCCTCTATCCACAACCTACATTTTCTGGCTTCATGCTTCTCTAGGCTGGTAGAAAATAAGGCTATGTCAGCTTTTCAACAATTGTCAAAGACAACAAAAACCTCCAACTCTTTCTCTTTCTCTCTGAGACACACAAACGCTCTTTTTCTCTTTCTTTTGCCCCCCGGGACATACTCTTCTTTGGCTCTGGACCTTTAAAAAGAGGGTTTCTTTTTCTCCGTCAGCCATAATTGAGAATTAGTTATGGTGTGCTGTGCATTTGTGTGTATGTGTGTGACCCTCATTTATCAGCAGAGCTGACAGTTGAGCCACTGAATGACTGCTATTATCTGTCTTTTTACACCCCAACAACATATAGGGTGTGGGTTCCTACAGAAAAACAAAGACAAAAGGTAAAGAGGGAAAAGGTCTGGATGAGAGAGGAACGCACTGCGACCGTGCATGTCCTGTCACAGGGAATTCCCAACTCACACAAGCCCTCAGTTAAACAGCAGTTTATTTACGAGGTTACGCAGTTACAATTAGAAGTCAGCGTCTGAAAACAAACTACAGCCACTATCAGGGCGGTTATAATGGGTGGAAGGCTGTTTTTAACCAATAACAATAAAGAACTGCACTGAACTTTTTAGGCAAGACAGCCTTTTGGTTTCACTGTATAATTTTTTTCTAGGGGTCATGTTAGGTGTTTATGAATGTTAAGCAACTGGCTGTTGACTGAAAACATTAACAGGTGCTGTTTTATTGGTTAAATATTGTACAATCTGTCCATTGTGTCCAGCAACTAGAACTAAAATTGTTTTATTTTACTGTTAAGCCATTTTTGACTGAACTAAACAGAGACATACTTCTTTCTCATGCTCTAGATATAAATAAAAGCAAAACTATTTTTTAAATCAACCTGTGGCCTAATGGTCAAAACCTACCATATCATTGCTTCATGCATAGTTTTGATTCTTGTTATCTTTGTTGTGTGTCATACCCTCTGCCCTCTGTCCCACACTAGACTGTCAACAGTCTAAGGGCAGGGTCACACTTTTCATGTACAGAGGTCCACTTGGGTCTACGTGACGTAAAAAATTCGTCCATTCCGGCATTATGCATGTGGGAGAATCCCTGCCCAACTCAAGTTGCCCTATTGGCAAAACTTTACAGCCCAGTTGGTGGCACACTCCTGTTCTGATCCAAAGAGACAAGGAAGAGGATAGTAACAGGGGAAGAATGCAAACGTGTTCAAGTCAGCAGAATATAAGAAAATATAGAAAAACCAGGGTGAACTCCCGGTTAGAATTTGTCATTAATGGAATGGAATATGAGATAATACATGTATGTACATTACCAGTCAAAAGTTTGGACACACTTCCTCATTAATTAAATGAGGAAGTGTGTCCAAACTTTTGACTGGTAGTGTAATGCTAGAATAATACAGACCCTTGTTTAGTTTGAACAGAACCTTACGGTTAAAACCTTACGGTTTTAACACACGTGCAGAAATACAAAGCAGCTTTCTGTGGCCAAGTAAAGCTCCAAGTATGATCCAGGTGTTATGAATGATTGTGTGAGTCTGAATGAAGTGTGAATTTCAGTGAATTTGCACCAAATCTGGCCCTTATCCACAAGTACTATAACAATACTGTATCACAAACGAATTTCAACAATTTCATTAAAACAAAGAAAGTTCTATATATTTTGATGCGGGGTTCAAAAACACTTTGAGGTGACACATAATTGCTATTAACTTTAAATTAACTGGTTTCTTTCACATTTCCTCAGGAGCAAAACTCTGCCATATTTTAGCTTAATATCCTGCTGCTAATTTGACATGGTGGATAAAAAAGTGTAAACATAAACATTTGAGGGCCGTGATTTATTCATTTATTTATTTTTGCATTTGTCTTACCATGTGTAATTGACCAGCTGTTCCCTAGCAACATTCTCTCATATTTTATGTTTCCTGACACTAAAACTAAAAAATTTTTATGCATGACCACATAATATCTTTCAGAGTAACACTAAGGTGCACATCTGTGCATGACAGTGCAAAGATTACATCTTGATGGTGCAGGGAGATGTTGGAGCAGGGAAACATCTAAAACATGCAGGACAGTGAGTCCCCAGCACCAGGACTGAGAAACCCTGAACTAAAACATTCCTAATCCAGGAAGCAGTATTGTCAGTGCAGAGGATGATGACCTCATTGATAGGAATTATTCCCTGCAAGCTGAGTTCTAGGACTTCAAGTAACAGTTATTGCCTGTATACGTTGTTATAGATTTTAATATTGTTTTATAAGTGTAGCCATGGATTGTTGATTTTAATGAGTTAAATTCTCTGATGACAGACTACAACTGGTCTTTTTGATTTGGGAAGATGTGTATTTTTCTGTATTCAAGACAAATAGAAAAGTAAAATATTGAATGTTTTACCACCAACATATTCTTTGGCAAACTCAAAAAACATCTAGTAGGTTTTAATCCATCAATGTATAGTAGGATAATATGATTACAAACAGTTTAATAAAAATGAAACAAAACTATGTTTCATTTGTGTAAACCAATGGGGATGTACAGTCTTAAATACTGAGAAATGATGATGGATATGGAGTCACACTCATGAACACACTGTTAAACATGGAAAAAATTATTCACACCTTCAGCTGAAACAACATCATGTCTCATTGTCGTATTAACCGTCTAAACACCAGTGAATGCACAGCTTGTATTTATGCCTTGTTTGGTTGAATGAGATGTGTCATGTTAGAGTTGAGGCAGAGAACCAAACATTTCTACAGGCTCTGTAATAACAGCATATACATATATACACACACATATACATATATATATATATATACACACACATATACATATATATATATATATATATATACACATATATATATATGCATCTCTGTAGCACAAAAAAAGAGTCAAAAAAAGGACAGTTGCAGTTAGATGGAATGAGCCTTTACTACTTAAGTGAAACTGGCATCACAGACATCCAATATTATCCACTGATGTTGGCTTATTAAGAAACAGCACGATCAATTAACTATTTTCTATATTTTTTTCAATCATTCTGATATTTATATTTTACTCATACTCATATTTTCTAAACTAAGCAACAACTTCTAATGAGAACAAACATTAGCTGTGACAAAAGCTTCATAGCGAACAAGAAATAAATCCATAACAAAATCTGAGCCGATACAATACTCTGTATTGGTACGATACTGGTCAAAATTACTGGATCGGATATCAGACAGTTTAAAATGTAAAATCCTTCCGCATACTTCACTGTGCACTATGACTATGAAAATGTAAACCAAAATCTGCAACAGAATTTTAGCTGAGTGATTCTGTGGGCTGTTTCTTCTTAATATTATCTGATACACAGTTGGAGACTTAGGTCATTAAAAAAGCTTGAAATGGCATAAATGAGTTTTTCAAATGTGTAAAATAACTATATCGGACTGATCAGTATCGGCATCGGAGAGTTAAAAAGTGGCACTGTGCCACCCCTAACTAAAATGTATAGGCAATGCAATCTGGGGCAAGAAATGTAATTATACATTGAATATATGCATTAAAGAAACATATTGGCATACACCATAATGTAGTGTTGGTAATTATGGCCAAAGTACACTAAGACCCTTTTGCAACTGAAGGAGTTACTATTCAAATGTATGTTTCCCATAATCTTATTTAGTTTGAAGTTCAATGTCTTCAATGTCTGGTGTAAATATCCTCTAATTCCAGTATTGCCACACAGCACAAATGCCAACAGCCTATTATAACCAGGCACTAGAAAATCACAGATACTGCACAGAGATTGTGAGACAATTGCTCCTTTACTACTGTTACTGTCCTGTTACTGTCTTGTCTTGTTTCATGACACTATATCACCAAAGTCTGTGCTGAGGGTCCAGAGGAAAACAGATGTAGGTATAACAGGTTTTTGTAAATCCACAGCGGCAGTGTGTAAGTTCACTGTGAGTACACTGTGACTGTAAAGGTTCATTTTGTCTTTCTGTGGTACTGTGCAGTCATTGCACAACAAACAAATGTGAACGCTGTCAGGAGGTGCTGTAACCACCTCCAACAAGAATTAGTAGCTCTCACATCACCTTGGTGTCTAAAAAAAGCAAAAGCCGAAGAGTTCACGGTGTGAAGCAGCAGACAAGAGTTTGTTGTGCAGCTGCAAAGAGAAGTTCAAACCCCGTTGCAACTGATTAACCTCATGTACAAGAAAACGCCTCCAAGACTGCGTAGCATGGCCATAAGCACACTGATTTGCTGATTTAACATTTGCACAGAATGAGCAAATTACTCTTGCTTTATTTCCTTCCTGTCCTTAGTGAAATGCCTGTGCTGTTTTTTTTTTTTGTTTTTTTTTAATTTCCAGATTCAACAAACATCAGCTGACAGAGCTCTATGGTGCAGAGTGGAATGAGCTAGATTGTTTGTTTTATTTTAAAAAGCTACAGACAAAAGCACAGCGATGGAAAGTTCAGGTTAACTGGCAGACTGCTCTACTCAGAACTTTCCAGGGTTTTGTTCTATCTGGATATGAGCAGTGTAAATAATACAATAGCTACTGTGTCAGCAGTATCAGTGTGTGAAAGGTGCAACACCAAACCAGTTTTGTTACTCTGAATGTGGGAAAAACTAATTATTTGATTGTTTATTTCATGTTTTTTATATATATTTTTGAAGGCAAAACAAATTTTATAACAGATTTTTACTGTTGACATAATAGAAACTCTTTACCATACAGTATAAAGCTGAACATATAAAAGTCTACTTTAAAGTGAAGGGTCACACTTTAATAGCATTTGCTATCTAGCACTGCCCTTTTTCTATAACAGACAAATATAACGCAACTTGCTATCAAACATAATCTATAATCTTAACTTTGAAGTTAAATTATATTTGCAAACATCTTGATCTGTGGGAAAATCATCAGCTAACATTCTACGCGACGCCTGCTTGTTGGCGACTGAATGCTTTCTGGTACGTGAAGGCCACCATAGTTTCCGGATGTGGTCAACACCTTCAGAGGTCACTAAAACTCACACACTGGACCTTTAACTCTGAACTTGTCCAACTGCTGTCTCCTTCCAACTATTTTACACACAGTCACACCCTTTAATCAGCAATAAACTGAAGTTAATCAAATGTCAGCTGCAGTAAACACACACACGCACACGCACACGTACACTTACATTTTAAAGCCTGGATGAGAGCTTTTCCATCTTTAATCAGCTCCTTGATGAACTTGTTGGTCTTGTCCAGCTCCAGTTCGTGGGACTTGAGTCTGTCCCTGAACTGTGGACTGTCTAGGTAACAGTCACTAAACTCCAGAGCAGGTAGTCCCATCTTCCTCTTCTTAACTTCCAACACAAGATCAGGCAAAATAAGGAGGATGGAGAAAACCTGAGCTACTCTTGTTGCTGCTGCTGCAGCTCCTGGATGTGACGGGAAACCCGCTTACAGCATGTACACAGCAGAGCAGGGGTGAGTGCAAGAGAAACAACTATCTACATCACCTTCAAATACTTTAAAAGGGTAAACAATTAAGAGTCCTGCAGCTTCTTTCTGAGTGGCAGCAGCGATCCAACAAGACATCCAGTTCAATTAAATAAAAGTCAGAGCATGTTTGCTGGAGCGCTAGAGGAAAAACGACGTGTCCACTTGCTCAGGTTAACCGGCGCTGTTTTCCTCCCCACCGCGTCATTCTGGAGCCGACAGAGTCATCATCAGCCAGGGGCGAGGAGGGACAGAGGGAGGGATGATGGGTGAGTCCGCAGATACAAACAAAAGTGGAGGCTCGTAAATGCAGCGTCCGCCTTTGGCGCTTTTAAATACACTGGTCTCCTCGTTGCCCCGCTCTCCACAGCTCTGCATCGCCGCAATCAACCTACTCCGACACGGATAATCCCCCTGATGGACACCTCTCTCAGCCAATGAAATGCGAGAACCGTTTCGGGCGCGTGTGCGGGGGGGGTGGCGGGGCGGGGGGGGGGGGTTAGCCGCTCTCAGTCAAAGATATGGATAAAGGCGAGATGGTTCACTAAGTCTCAAAACGCCGTTGCTGTTCCTCGACTCCTGCAGGACAGTCCTGGAAACAAGACGGAGTAATGTGGGCTTTTAAAAACTGTGAGGAGGCAACTTCCTCCATAAATAGTAGATTCAATTAAATAGATTAAATTGCAAATGTTTTAATCTTAGACTAGCTTCAGTTATACGATGTAAGTTTACGATATAAACTAGATTAAAGTTAAATTCACCTAAAATGAAGTAGGGGTTACCTACAAAAGAACATAAATGTAGCAAAACACTATATACTGGAATACAAAATCAGCAGAGGAGAAACATAGAAATGGCCATTTGCAAATCCATTTCCTCCACTCTGTTTAGTTTAGACCCAAGCCCAAAGCAAAATGTGTTTTTTGGAGCCTTTTATCATGGGACCCAATAATAAAGGAGTAAATTAGATGATGCTTGTAGGTAAATTGTGCACAGTTGTAGCTGTTGTTGCAGCCTGTCATGTTCTTACCTTTATATTGGCTTTAGTCTTAAAATGATAGAAAATTCAGAAGAATAGTCTTGTGTTGATTTTCACTTCATATTCAAAACGTCTAAGAGGTAAAATGGTGTCAGCCTAATAAAAAGTAACAAAATAAAACAATGGATTATTGTAACCACGACAATGACTTAACTGGTTAACTTTTTTTAATTGCAAAGTGCAAAAAATTAAAGTGCTACAAAAAAAATTCTATAATAAATCATTATATTATCATTATAGATAAATTTTTGTACTACTAAATCAAATCACTTTCTGTGTGCAGTGTGGTAATGTTGGCAGGTGACACAAGGTCTAAATGCTGTCATGTGGAGTTGACAGTGTTGGAAGAAATAAAAGCCAGTTTTAGTTTGTTTAAGTGTGCCAGAACTAAAAGGCTGCACGAATGTTAATACAGTCAAAGGGCGTCATTTGCTCTTTTACCTCGCAATAAACCTAATAATTATCATAAAATAATGTGAAGCTCGGGGTCACATGGCGCTATAGTGGCTTGCGCTGTTGCCCCACAGTGAGAAGGCTGCCAGTTTGAATCCCAGTTTGGTCCAGAGCCGTTCTGCGTGGAGCTTGCATGTTCTCCCTTTGTGCACGTGGATTTCTGTGTGTACTCCAGTTTCCTGCTCCCACAGTCCAAAAACACGCAGAGATTAGATGGTAGGTGTGAATGTGAGAATGAAAGTTTGTTCGTCTCTATATGTTGGCCCTGCAATGGACTGGCAACCAGGGTGCAGGGTGTACCCTGCCCTTCACCCTATGTCAGGTGGGATTGTAGTCCCCCATGACCCTCTGTGGAGGTTAAAGTGGAAGACGAAAATGAATTAATATTTCCCAGCTCAACAGCATCACTCCATTTACCATTTTAATGGACGTTGAGGGGAGCCTAATGTGGAGATTTTGACCTCACTAATTGCCCTGGATTGTCTGAATGCACTTCATAATTGGATCACTTTAAGGCTGCACTCTTTTGGCTGAGAGAGGGAGTAGATTTCTGCTTAGCATTTACACCCATATTGTCCTCAAATATAAAAAAAAGAGGATATGTACTGTGCGATAACGTTAAAGAGTTATTTTTAACTAACATGGTGCACGAACGTCTTCAGTATTAAATGTTATTGTATTTTCTAAATTACCGGATGACGGAACGCTGCACGCAGGATTTAAAAGCTGTAATACCATAATGTGTACGTTTGTGTATGTGGAGTCTTACATCTTCCTTTGCATAGACAATCTGCGTGCAGGCGGCCTGGAGCCTGGTTGGTGGGCGGAGACGTGACGTCATTTCAGGCAGAGCGGGGATCTGCGAGGGGTTGAAGGCTCGTTCTTTCTCTGGCGCCCTCTGTCGCCATAACGCTGCTTTACACTTGGTTTTTTTACTCGCTGTTGCAGTTCACACACCAGGAAACACGCTACAAGGGAAAAGGAAACAATTAATAATGGCTGAAATCCATAATCTGTAAATCAATGTTGCCTCGGTTTTCTAAGTGAGACGCTCGGTGAAATCTACTGTTCTATACTTTTTTTCACGTGACTGTGTCCAAATTAACTTTTAAATTTGAAAGATATTTGAATGTAAAATTTATTAAAGATGTACTTATTGTAAAGAGGAAAATGTTCTGTTCTGTTTCTGACTCTTATCTCACTGGTGCTGTGTTATTAAGCGAACAACACTGGCACTTTTTTTTTGTTTTGTTTTGTTTTTAAACACTACATGTACAGTTTGTATTTGTGGTTAATGTGTGAAAAACAGCTCACATTTAGATATGCTACTTCCTCTGCCAAAGCAGAACACAGCGACTGGTCGCTTGCTCATTTCTCCATCTGTCATGTAAATGCACAAAGATAGCATTTACAGAATGTTATGGTATAGAAACAACCAATGTCCCCATTATTAAATTGTGATTTTAAAAAAAAATATGTAAAAAGTCTTTGAAATAGACTCCTCTTTTAGTTTCTCAAAAAACTAAAATACAAATATTTTTACTCCAAATATACATCAAGCACACAAAAACTTCTTGAATAAATTACTGTAATGTGGTCAACACGTGATGACAACGTAATTTGCTGCCTCAAATTATTTCCACTGTATCTATTTACAGATGATAATAATCTATGCTAGGAGACATTATGGTTATCAATATGTTCTTAATTACATTTTCCTCCTCCTCTCCAACTTATTCCATTGCACTAAGCTTCCCCTAAGAAAATGTCCTGCTCAAAATAACTATGATGTAATAATGAACTTGACAGCTAAAAATATCTGAAGGCATATTTCCATTTGCCATGTACACAAAAGCGATGACAGAGTGGTGATACATAAGGTAAAGCAATATTACAGTACACCTTTTCCACTTATTGAGCAGTGGGAACTTTGTCTGAGTGCCACCTGATGTATTGCGATGTTTTTGAATGTGTTACTATGCAATTTTGACCGTGAAGAGTCTTTGAGATGAATACAATGTATCATTGTCATTTGCATTTGATGTGTTTGCGTGGGTTTGTGGTGAGCTCATGTGTAGCACAGTAACACAAACGCACCCAGCCATACCTTTTTCGTTTGAAACAGTACTATGACCTGGTGAACTCACTATTAAAATGCTCCATCCCAACTAAATTGTCCTGATACAGCCAACGTTTAAAAATCAATTCTTATTTATTTTGCGTTATTTTATTCTGTGGCTTCAGTTTTACATACATTAAACAGTGCAAGTATTTGACACCCTGAGAGGCTTAGTGCTATGGAGGCAAGAGGAAAAGTAGGTCAACAGACTCTTCAGGTTTTAATGCCACATTCACTCATTTTCCACACTGCACACTCTCTCTATTGCAGTCTGGTGTCTGTAAATGATTGTAAAACACAAAAAAGGTCTTGTAATTTTAAATCGCATGTGTCCTATCAAGGAAAAACTATATGGTCTGTTAGAACAAGACAGAAACAAAGCAGCCACTAAGCCACTAACAATCCAACCAGTCCGCGCACTACTTTTGTTTATTTTTTTGCAAGTTTGAGACACTTGGTGAAAGTGAGCAAAAACAGATACTGACATGGTTCTCAGAAAACATTTTCATCCCTTGGAAAAATGTTTACCCTGCACAGTATTTAGATACGTATTTTTAATTCGCTATCTATCCATGTTTACAGACAGCAACCAGTGACATCGTTCTGTTTGCTCACTCCTCCTGTGGTCACGGTTACAAAGAAGTAGAGTTAGAATTTGGAGATAAACACTTCTTTCACACTCTCTCTATTTTTTCTCTCTACATTTTCATCCCTTGGAAAAATGTTTACCCTGCACAGTATTTAGATACGTATTTTTAATTCGCTATCTATCCATGTTTACAGACAGCAACCAGTGACATCGTTCTGTTTGCTCACTCCTCCTGTGGTCACGGTTACAAAGAAGTAGAGTTAGAATTTGGAGATAAACACTTCTTTATCTTTGCAGAAATGTCTGTGACACAGTAATGGGACACAGTGAGCATCTAAGCAGGGAGCTGGCGTGGGTTGCAGCTGCACTGGTGTTATATAAGTTTAATTCTAGGAACTGAAGGCATTTTCTTTTATGTCTGTTATAAATGTTTGTATTGTGTTTCTCATCAGTGTCTCCAGGAGGACACCAGTGTAAGAATGTATCAGTACTCAGTCAAACAGGCAGCTCCGCACATTTCCAGGCCCTGGCTGAATCCCATGGCGTGGATACTTGCGTCACTCTGTCTCCTTGTGCAGTAATTCTGGTCTTGACATTGGCCTGCTAAAATGGGTTCTCTGACTTTGTTCAAAGGGAGGTGGATGGAGTACAAGTATAGACATACCTACTCTGGTCCTGAAAGTCCAGCCTCCTCTCTGGTTCACACATGAACCCCAGTTAAAAGAGAGGAGAAGAGAAGGACAGGACATGCTGGCTGACTTTCTCACAGGTAGGTGATGAAGCCCGCTAGAGTCATGATTCGAAGCTTTTATTGTTACTGTTCATAAAGGGGCTGAGACAAGACATGCTGATGCAGGAATTCAGCTGGTTAAAAAGAGTCATCTGGGCCGATTCACTGTAAGATGATGGAGAGCATGTTGATACTGGTCATTTTGCT
This sequence comes from Brachirus orientalis, assembly GCA_016785285.1. Taxonomy (NCBI): domain Eukaryota; kingdom Metazoa; phylum Chordata; class Actinopteri; order Pleuronectiformes; family Soleidae; genus Brachirus; species Brachirus orientalis. The sequence continues at coordinate 4,101,090 of JAFBJR010000047.1, forward strand.
GAGGAATCACTCTCACTCATTTTCTACCGCTTTATCCTCCACTGAGGGTCACGGGGGGCGCTGGTGTCTAACTCCAATCTAGGTAAAAAGTTGTTTACCAACTGATTTATTTGCATGTGTGTGTGTGTATGTCGTTCATGGTTAAGGTCCAGTGTGTAAGAATTAGCGATATCTGTTGCGACTGCAGATTATAACAAAAGAAGGTCTCCTCCTCCACTCATCCATTCCTTTCCTGAGCACAACTGAATTCTACTGTGAACCCTCGCAACATCAGAAAGGATGCATTTCTTTGTTTTGTGTTGCAAGCTTCCCATTCACAACATGAAATGAACGCTCTGGCAGAATTGCCCGTTTAAATGGCTGGAGAAAGATGGCGGCAGAAGACAGTGGCTTCCTTAAAGCAAGGCTCTTGCTTAAAGTAAATATTATGTGGAGTTTTTTTCTTTTTTCCCCTCCTCTGCCAATACATCCTCTTCAGTGTCACACACAGGGCCTTTACAGCCAAGGCCCAGTTTAGCAATAAGCAACTTCCTCACGATTATAATGACACATCCATTAATCCACGACCGTTTATTCCATGCTGAACTTTGCCCTGCACTTTTTCCCAAACATTCTGACCTTTGGTTCCCCCCTCCCTCCTAAACATATACACAGGTTCAGTCTCTCCTCCCACACATCTGCACTCATTGCGACGTCATTTGTAACAGTCTAGTCTGGCACTAAATAACTTCACGTCCCATAATACAGCATTCATCTCCAGGTCCCAATCTCAGGAAAACTGGCTGTGAGCAGTAAGGCCTCACATTCCTCTTGTGGCTTTGCACTGCTCTGTCTTTTACTTTCCTTCTGTCCTCCTCTCTTGGCTCTCTATTTCTAGAGAAAGGAAGCGACATCTATGGAGAGGTAACATTCTCCATTGTTGGTTGTGTCTGCTCGTTGTTTATTTTGTTATCTGCGCTTGCACCAAATCAAGGTTAAAGTTAAACAACGTCATCTGGAAACGACTTTCACAACCAAAGAATCTACGTGATGCTCAGTCACAAAACAAGTTCAGACATGTGTCAGCCCCATCTGGCCTCCATCCACATCTGACTCTTGCTTTGCTATAAAACGTTGATGGAATGGAGGATGTTACATTATAAAAGCAGCAGATTTGTCCCTCTTCTTTCTGTTGCCTCTAATAAAGCAGAGGATCTCTGTCATTGCCAGCACAAGGACATTACTCTGCCTAAAGCCTTACACCGTCTGAATAATGACTGAAGGAGACATTACAGTGCTGCCATTTGGACCTGCATCTCTGGATCTATCCAGGCAGGAACATCAGACACCGACCAGGCTCTACAGCCAGAATGGAGGATATCACCTGAGGATTTCAGCTGATGGAAGTGTGAGTGGTGGGAGGCAGGAAAATGATCCTTATGGTGAGGAAGACATTTTTGTGCTCCCTTTTCACTGTGTGACTGTCAGATTTAAAATGGAAGAATCACCAAAATCAGGACAAAATAATGTATATCCCTATCATTTCTTTGACTATGAATGGTAGAAGAAATAAACTGATTAAAAAATATCAAGGGAAACTGAAAATTCTACAAGTAAACATGGACAAAAAAAAAATTAATATTTATTTGAACTCAGCAGTTCTGGGAAAGCTCAGTGCTTGGGTTTGTAATTATATGTTTTATTCTGTGTATACATTTAAATGGCAGGGTCTATATTCCTTGAAATATTCCAATATGAATGATTATGTTTATCCCTCAATTCATCCTTGAAAGGGCAACAAATGACAAACAAACAAATGCTACATTGTTTAATGTTGAACTGTGTCATATTTTTGCGTTGCAGAAATCCTCAGGCTTAAGGCAGTCAGTGTTGGAGTGGTAGTTATTAAGGGGGAGAAGACCGGACGGTATCTTGCTATGAACAAACATGGACACTTGTATGGATCAGTGAGTATACAGGACACAGGTTGTAGACTTGCAATTATACAACCGTTTGCTCTGGTCTGTCCTTTTTATTTTTCCTCTCACATTTCACTTTCTCATCTCAGCAAGCAGTGAATGACGAGTGTTTCTTTCTGGAGAGATACGAAGAAAACCACTACAACACGTATCGCTCTCAGAAGTACAACTGGCACGTTGCGCTGAAGAGGAATGGCCGACCCAAAGCAGGCCCAGACACCCGCCAAGGTCAGAAGGCCATCTTTTTCCTACCAAGGCCTGCAAGCAACATGTAAACCACTGTGGCATTGGAAACATGGACACACTCAGTGACTTTTTAATGTACAGTATTAGTATATGGTTGAGAAAACTATCCTGTTTATCCTGTCACTTAAAATTATTAGAATAATAATTAACCTGTTTTGTTAATTAAAACAGGTTAAATTACTACTGGGTGTATTTATAATATGCGCGTATTTGATTCTGCTTCACACTGACTATGCTTTTGAATAATTTATACTAAGAGTATATGTATGCCTCTAAATGTTTGTGAAGTCATGTATGAAAAATATTTGGCCACAAGATGGCAGAATTGCTTTAGGTTCAATTTTCACTTAGGCTGGTATTAAGGGCTGCAACATTCCTTGTGCTTGAGTCTGGTTTATTATCACTAAAGTTTGAGGCCTGCCCCTAATCCCAGTTAAAATGAATAAAGTACATAAATTCTAAGTAAAAAAAAAAAAAAAGAAAGAAAGAAACCTAAACCACACAGCTGTCTAGTTTGTGAGACATTACATGTGTGGTGCAGAGTAGGAAAGTAAAAGAAAAAAAAACCTTGTACAAAACAAATACAAGTAATAACTTAAACAGCATAAAGAAACTACAGGTTTGACCACATCATTACTTAGGTAACTGATGTTGAGTAATATTTTATTTTTTGTCAATATGTTACTTTGCTTAGCCCAAGAACCTCTATACATCCAGGTTGCAAAATAACTGTTTATGAACAGTCATTTCACTGAGGGTCCGAGTTTTGACCTGCACCATTTAATCTAAAAGCATCTAGTGTTTACTGGATACACTGTAGTGTTAGCAAAGTTCATGAAATCTTATATCTTATACTTATATATCTTATGACGTTGGTGCTCCTGTCTATAGGAAAGGTTAAGGTTTTGGAGTGGTCTGCTGGGGCAGTGGCATCTCAACCGCAGACAGGAAGAGACTGGACAGACTTGCATAAAAAGCCAGCTCATTCCTTGGACGCCCCCTTGACTCTGGAGGTGGTGGGAGAGGGGAGGATGATAGCCACGTTACTGTATATTGCAGGTTGTTCGTAGATGCAAATTCATAGAAGTTATCTTATCTAAAAAAAAATCAATGATTTTGGATCAATCATTTTATTAATCTTAATACTATAAAACATGAGCCTCGCGACACAATTTTAATCTTGGTAACAGTTGCCTATTGAAACGGATTAAAGATGTCGTGGATATAGCACTTGATACAGAAGAGCCAATGATCACAATATAATAAACAAAACTGAGGTTCCTCTTCAAGACAAGGCAAAGATAAAGGACAGGATGTATCAAAGCTGGCATTTTTGCATGGTGTAAACTTCTAGGAAAAATACTGTATGTAGGCAGAAATAAAAGAGAATTAAACCTGGGGCTCTGGGGCACCTGGGATGTTGCCCACAAAGCCTATATCTGCTAAATAGTGTTGACAACTTTTCTTCATGCAAAAGTAAAACCTGACAAATACAATTCTTGTCAGATATTATTTTTTTATTTTTTTTATTTTTTTATTTTTTTAGAAATTTTGGAATTTATTGAAAACTTAAGCAGAATAAAATAAAATTGCTTATTAGTTGAGTACAACTTTAAAGTAATCAAATTACAAATAGGAAATAACACTGAGAGTTTTTAGGGTTTATTTTGGCCCTAGGCCCCCTTGTGCACTAAAGTTTCAGTGAATAATTTCTGCTCTCCAGTTACATACAGTTGTGACACATGATTCCAACACAATGCAATGGAAGAACTCTGCTCACCCCAATCGAGCATTTTTACCATATTCTTTGGAAGCAATGGCATTCTTCATCTAAGCCATACTTAACGTCTAATGACTGAAACAGAACATTGCCTGAAACGTTGTTTCAGAGGCTGATCTGCCAGGAAAACGCTGCTGGAAGAAACGTCGCTACGTGGTTCAAGATATTTGGGAGGAGTGGAGCTGGTTCATGGCTTTGACAAGCTCCATATTATTGTGGCAGAGTTGTCAAAGGATATTGTAGTGGGATTTTTAGTTTTCCAAGTACTATGAGTGTGATCAGATAGTTTCAACTTAGCAAATGTACATTTTTCCAATAGAAAATACTAACTTTAACTTTAACAGTATTTTTTTTACCCACCTATACGTCCTGCCTATTCTCTGGGGAAGGAAGCTGGAGCCAATCTCAGCTGACACTGGGTGAGAGGACTACACCCTGGACAGATCATCAACACACACTGAGAAACAGCCATTCATACTCACCTACAGTTTAGAGTCTCCATTTAACCTAACCCCAATCTGCATGAGCTTGAACTGTGGGGGGATGCAGGAGTACCCTAAGAAATCTCACTAAAACATTCAAACTGCTCAGAGAAAGGCTCCCGGCCAAACCAGAATTCAAACGAAGACTTTTCTGGGTCTCGGGTCACTGTGCATCTCCTACTTCTGTAAAAGTTTTATGATTATTTTTACTGCTGTACAAAGTTGAAAGCAAGACTTCAAGTCAAGAAGAATTTAACAGTGCAGTATTGATAGGTGTAACCTACCTTCAGTAAAATCCTTCAGTGCCTATCATTTAATTTACTGTACAATAAGCTTTAAATCAGCCAAAGATTTGTTCATCCTCTTTCTTATTTTCAAGTCTTGATGTTTATATTGTTTATTGTACATGTTTTACTTTATTGGACAATTGTTTTGCATCAACAGTTTTTCTTAACGTATTCTGCCTTAATGATTGTTTTGACCTGGGACTCATCTTATTGTTACACTATTGTGTTATGCAACAAAAAACCCAAAGCTAATTCCTTGCTTTTTTAAAACCTACTTAAAACTTATTCTGTTACAATAGAAAAGCGCTGTATAGATATAATCCAATTAAAACGAAACATTTTATTCCATAGGAAGAAATAGCAAGGTGACACTGACAATTGCAAAACCTGCATGCTCTCATTTACAGGACATTCTGCCTCCTTCTGTCCACCAGGCCATATATGAACATACACAACACAGCCTGGTTGGCTCTTGGCCTGCAGGGCTGTGCAGGGCAGGAAGGGAATCATTCACTGTAAACTGAACAAGGACTAGCTTCCTCTGGGAGTCCCCGAGCCTGACAGCAGCCAAGATAACACACACACACGCACACACAGAGATCAGCATGCACACACCCTGGAACTGGGACACATTCTGTCATCTGTTACTCGTCTCTCTTTCCTCAGTCCTGTCTGTCTTTACTCTCCCTTCCTGTCCGTCTCACTTTCCAGCCTCCTTTAACCTCCATCTCTGTCCTATTGCTTTCTGCTCATCATTTTCCACCTGCCTAACACTTCTTCTTTCTCTTTTTGTTCCTCTCTGTTATAATATACAGTATCTTAACTTTTTTTTTTTTAACCACCCTGTCTTTCAGTATTTGCCTTCTTTCTCATTCAGTCACAAATCACCTTAAACTGTAATTTGTGATAGAAATTTTAGGTCTTAACAATTTCCCTGATCACTATTATTAATATTTTACAGTGCTTTAAACATACAGGGGTGTAAATCCCCTCTAATAAAAGATTCAGTGGACTTAATTGTACCAAATAATAGTTGATAATAATAGTGAGGGTAGAAATGTCACTGAAAGCTCAGTTGCTCTCCTCCAGCTCTCATCACTTCTCTGTCGCTCTCATCCTGTTGTGGTTACCTCATCATGAAAACACATCACCTTTCTCCTCTACACAAGCAAATACACACACACAGAGGTTTGCACGGCTATTTTTCCTAGGACACTGCATTGACTTCAGTTCATTAGGACAGACTGAACAAAGCATTATTCCTAACCTTGACCATAATCAGTTAATGTCTAACCCAAACCTTAACCTACAACCACAGTTCAAATTTAACTAGTGTCTCACATATGAGGAAGTTTTGCCTAATTTGGATCAGTTATTGGTTTCCATGAGGATTCTTTTCCTTGACAAGGTCAGTATTAATGCAAGAAAAGGTCCTAAAGAGAGAGAGAGAGAGAGAGAGAGAGAGAGAGAGAGAGAGAGAGAGAGAGAGAGAGGGAAGGAGGAACGGAAATACGGGATGCATATCCGTCAGCTGATCCAACTAGAAATGCTGACGTTGGTCTCCCAGTTTGTATTTGCTTTCTGGGACAAATACTGAGGAAGGCAGAGAGTGCATGTGAGAAAAACAGGGGGGACAGGGAAAGCAAGAAGGGGCATTTTGACAACTCAGAAATTTGCCCGGATGCCTGTGGTTGGCCCTGCAGCAACTGTTTTCCTAATGCATGATTTGTGCTGTATATACACATTCTGAGGGGGCTCCAAACATGAAGCTTTCCCTCTGAGAGTTAACAGCAAATGGCATTTGTCAACCAATAGACCCTGTAGGATTCAGCCACAAAATACAGCGAAGACAAAAGTGAATACGGGCCCAATTGTTCGTCAGTAGTTAAAAGAAGAAGGGGCATACTGTAACTGTAAAGACTCAAGTCTGAATTAGAGAAAATGCATGTCTTTGTAGTGCGTTCTATTTTCTTCATATGGAATAATGGCCATCATTACGATGATTATACTATTGTTTCACGGTGGCATGTGATTGGAAGTCTCTGTTGCACTGTTTGGTGAAAATACAAAAATCAAACAAACAGTGAGCCAAATGTGTTTTAAGTTTCCATTGTGCTTTGAGAATAAATTAAATTAATCACAGCTAACATATGGAATCTTTTATTCATTTATTTACTAATAGGCAGTGGTGCACTCGTAACAGGAATCATGTGCAGCAGTGATGTGGTCAGGATTGTTTTTGTTGTTGCTCTTAATGATTTGATCAAAGCCTTTCTTTAAATTACGCGAGTTTGCAGAAGGGACTGCAAAAGCTCATTATTAATTAATCTATACATGACTACTATGTGTTTTTGTGTTTTTTTTTTTAAGGCACTGAACTTTAAGGTACAGAAAATGACACCGTTGAACGCAGGTTCAAACACGTCATGAAGTCAAATCAAGCTCAGCCCAGTATGTCAGGTGACACCAGCAGATCTCAATGTCAGTCTATATTACTCGTCTTATCTACTTCATTTGACAAACTTATTTTGCACACCCTCATAAAGTGGCTTTAACTTGTGTTGTGCAAGTATCATAATAAATCATATTTTGACCAAACGTGGTCCTGAATGAACTGTCCAAATGGATGTTGTTGTAGAAGGGGAATGGCTGGTCTGCTGGAAGTCAGGAATGTGTCCTTAGATGGATCGCCACACTTTTCTCTTCCTCTGTCACACCTGTACAATTTGTTCTCTCTCTTTCTTTCTCCCTCTACATCACACTCTACATATATTATTTTGTGACTTTCTAAATCACTGCTTGTGCCTTGGAAAACGTGTGACAACTGTCATCCATTGTTTAACCACACACACACACACACACTGGCCTGTCTTCTCAGCTGTGATGTCTCACATACACAAATAGACTCACGCATGGACCAACTGCAGTGATGACGCCTGTAATGGTCAAAAATATCCTGAATGAAATAGTTAGCATTCAAGTCATACCACTTTTTTTTCCATCTCCCGTGGTCTGTCCCCTAAGAAAGATCATGAAAACTTTACACTTCTTAGACTGGTGCCGCAGCCTGATCAAATCACCATCTATGACCTTTTGTCTGCGGCGGGCAGACGTGTTCACTAATGTCACATTACTCAGCATCCTGTGGGAAAATGACCTAAGGGTCCTTCCACTGAAAAAAGGCGTTAAGTGCAGCTTTCAATGTACCAGTGATGTTTTTGACTTCCTGATGACGTCCAAAGTAAAAAAAAAAAAAAATGCTCTGTTCAATTGTTGAACAGCTATTCATCTTCATTCCCTAATGCCATCAAAATGGAGACTAGAACATTTGGCACGACCTCATGAGTTCACTGGAAAATGGTGAGGATGATGATTAATACAGCAAATGACTATACAAAGAACAGTATCTCAGTAACACTGAAATTAGATTTGGAATCAAATTAAAAGATGATGATGTTTTTTGTAATGGGTCGCATTAATTGGCAATACTGATATGATGAAATTACAGTAATTCTTTGTATACACAATTATTTTAGGGCTCAAAGAAACCCGTTCTCCTTAAGAGAAGAGGTGTAAAACCATGTGTTTTTATGTACAAATAAAAAAAAAACACAGTGGAAACACAAAACAGAAAGCATGACTCCATATTTGTTAAGGACATGATGCAAAAGACATTACAGTATCCATTTCCATTCCCATGGAAGTTGTCATGGAATGATTCTTTTTCTGGCAGTAAATGCGTAAGCAAAACCGTTGCACCCACTCTTTTACTGTAGTGCTACCCAGTCTCCTTTCTGGGAAAGAAATGTCCGAGTTTAACCTCTTATCACTTCCTTTTTCCTTTGCCCTTTTGAAAATAAAAGAAGAAAACAACTTGTCAGAATTGGGGGAAATTTTTCTAAACAGTTCAGCCCTATTTATGGCAAATATTTCACATTCCACACACCATAAATATCTTTTTCTGGTTGTGGCTGTGACCATGTCATCGCAGGACACTGTGGTTTCCTCTCTCTTTCTTTTCGTCTTACTCACTCCCCTTCGCCTCTGCATCCTTTCATTTCTGTTTTTAGGCCACTTCCTTTTTTTGTGTGTATACAGCGCAAAGGAGTAGCTATAATTGTTTGGTCCTTCTCCTGAAAGAATGTCTCAAACATTCCAGGCTTTTGAAGTAGCCCATTGTCTGTGACCTCAGCAGGTGAGGAGGTGATGGAGGGGTGGGCGAAGGGAGGGGAGGCAGTGGGAAATAATAGAAAGGTGGCAAAATGGAAGAAGCAGAATGTGAAGAAAAGAGAAATAAAGATAAATGAGAGAAGGTTGTGTTGGAAGAAGGAAAATAGAAGCGTAATTCTCGTAATTCAGCTTTATGGTGCTAATCCCAGCTAACATAGGGAAAAAGGCGGGGTACACCCTGGACAGGTCACCAATCCATTGCAGGGCCAATATAAAAAAACATTCACTTTACACTCACACCTATGGTCAATTTAAAGTGTCCAATTAACCTAATATTTTTGGACTGTGGGAGGAAACAAGAACCCGGAGAGAACCCACATGCACATGAGAATAAGCAAACTCCACACAGAAAGGCCCTCAGTCAAACTGGGATTCAAACCAGTGACGTTCTTGCTGTGAGCCAACAATGCTAGACATTGCACCACCGTCTACACATGAGTAACAACTTAAGGAAAATTACAAGAGTTGAATAAGACAAAGAAATAAAGGAAATGAGAGAAAATCTGACAACACATTGTACCAAATCAAAAATTTTGTGTCAAGAAAAAGTATGTGAGCCTTTGAAAAAAAAAATAAAAACAACACCATCAAAAGCTTAGACCTGAAACAAGCTAATCATATCAGACATCCTGAGAACATGGTTGAAAATTCCTCCTGAACAGTCTGCAGGTTTGAAACACAGC